>JAYRBT010000114.1:27592640-27622271 GCA_036023395.1 Myiotriccus ornatus
TAGGGCTAACGGGCTCCATCTGCCCGGGGAGTGGCCCTGACCAGGAATCAAACCCGGGTCTCGGCGGTGACAGCGCCACGTCCTTAACCACTGGACCACCAGGGGCTCCAATACCCAAATCAGTAAATACATAAATAATTGGCAATATATTAAGTCAATTTTCCTCAATTCCAGCCTGTTTTGCCTATGATGGTCACTGAAAGTGATCTCCCTGTCTTCATTTAAGCACATAATCTTTATCATTCTTGATGTCCGTATTCTCTACCCCTGTGGAGGGGGAGAGCGAGCCAGCAGCTGATGAGAGTTTGGCTGGAAGCTATGGCCATTCCACCACACTTAGATACCAAATATCTCACACAGACAAATACTGAACCATGTGCAAGAAACTGGGAACTACAGTACCTATGGAAACCTCAATGAAAGGCAATGGCTCTTGGTGCTCTTTGAGCACTGAACTCAGAGAGAGCTAGACCACCACCTTTGCTAAGCTGCCTGGCTGCACCTTATTTCTTCATGAGGAAGTGTCTCTGGGGTTCTGCTAAATTTCTGCCAGCACATTTGACTTCCATCTTGGGACAGAAAATGCAATATAGCAAAGCATCTTTGAAAAATTGCTGAGCTCCACTCTGTGGCAGTAATGACCGCATTTATTGCCAATAAAATAAAAAGGAACAAATTCTGAGAGGCGAAAAAAATATCTATAGGCATACAGAGAGAAGTAAGAGTAATCTACTGTTTGGGTCTCTAAAGCACAGATCTTTGGTTAATTTCAGTTGCTGATATTGCTGCAGTTTGTTTCGTTTTAAATGTATCCCAGCAAACAAAAAAGAAGCGTCAGGGTTAGACTATAGGAGATAATTTACACACAACTTCCTTTCAAAATTGATTTCAAAATGTCTCAGATGGTATTAGGCAAGGTCATGTGAACTAAGATCTCCCTAAACAACTGTAAACAGAGTATGAATAAATATGAATCTGAAATGTGAAAAGAGGGGGACATCTCCAGGCATCTTTCTCAGCCTCCTCCCTCAGTGATATGGAAGACAGTCATCAGCACGTTAATGATGGTCATGTATTAAAGAGGAAGTTTTCTCAAGTGCTACCAAGGGCCAAGAAATATTATAAGGGAAGTAATATAAGTGTCGGTAAAGTGGAAAGAAAATGGAACACAAGCGGATTTAGGACTTCGCCTGAAGTCTATTGAATTCAGAGTAGAAAGCCCTTGACTCAGTGATGCTTTAGATCTTTCTTGAGTGAGAAGTATTCAAACTAGTATTTCCTCTGCAGGAAACAAAGCTGCAGATACTCCTCTAAGCCCAGAAACAAATCAGAGAAACAACAATAATGAAAATTAAGTAGAAGTGAAAGGAGGGAGCTAGCTAGGTATGACTATGTCATGCAGTTTGGCAGCTATGCCAGCTAATATATTTTGGGCTGCAAACATATATGCATACATGACGTGGTGCTGTGCCAAGTGATCCAGGCTAGCTCTAAAAGAGGTAGTTGTGTAACCAAAACCTCTATGGCCATGATTGCTTGGCACCCCATTTGATCTCAGAGGAGTAGAATGTTTTACCTCAGTAGCAGGCAGCATCAGAGCAGCTTGCGAGCGTGGACAGCAGAACTGCGTGCTGGCAAAACCCGGACTGACTGATTTTCAGCTACCACGCAGGTCTCCATCCATGAGGTTTTCCCAGCTGCTGAATGAAAGGCTGTGGGGAAAAAAACCCAACACCCAGTAACCGTCTGTACAGACTGTCATGGCTGGTTGCACTCACTTGAAGAGCTGAAGTGTTCTTGGTAGCTGTTAGAAGATCTGCTAGATGCTGTCTGCTGGCCACAGTGGTGTTCCCAATGAAGTGAACTCTCTTCCTTGGTATACAAAAAGGCTGTGCTTGATCCCAAAGTAGAGGTTGTGGATGAACAGGCTAAATTTACCTCTGAACTTTGAATTTACATGAGAAAATCACCATTTGAGCATCATTCTATTCTGCACCGATTTCTCTTTTTCTCCCTCTCTTTCTGCCTGTTGAAAGAAATGGAATTCAGTTGACCTCCTGCTGTTTAAGACTGAGTCTTACTTGTTATGTTCATACAAGGTGGCACAGAACTAAGCAGACATCTAACCTAGACAGGCAGGCTTTTATGTTATGTAAAGCATAAGCAGATTTCAAAGTAAAGCCACTATTAACCTCTGCCTAATTTTTTCTAAAAGGATTTTTTAAAGAATTTGAAAGTGGTGCAAAGCAAAAACTGTATTTCACAGTAAGGCCTGTTAATCAAATACCAGTGAGATAATACATGACTCAAGCATACTGAAATGCTTTCCTTCATCTGTCTTTCCACTTACAGAATTACAAAATCACAGAATGGGTAAGTCTGGAAGGCACTACAGGGGTTCAAAAGCAGGATCGTGCTAAAGTACACTGAACAGAATTCTTGAGCATGTCCAGTGAGGGAGACTCCATAATCTCTCTGGGCAATCTGTTCCAGTGCATGGTCAACACACAGTAACGAAGTTCGTCCTTATGTTGAGGTGAAACTTCCTATGTTCCTGTTTCTGCTCATTGCCTCTTTTCCTATTGCTCGGCACCTGTGAGAAGCGCCTCGATCCATCCTCTTGACACGCTCCCTTCAGATAGTTATGTACATTGATGAGGCCCAGCTTCCTCAGCCTTTCCTTGCAAGAGAGATGCTCCAGATCACTAATCATCTTTGTTGCCTTCCACTGGACCCACTCCAGGAGCTCCATGTCCCTCTTGTACTGAGGAACCCAGAAATGGACCCAGAACTCCAGCTGTGGCATCACCAAGGCTGAGTAGAGGGGCAGGATCACCTCCCTTGACCTGCTGGCAGTGCTCTTCCCAATGCACCCCAGGACCCCATGGACTTTCTTGGCCACAAAGGCACACCGCTGGCTCATGGACAACTTGCTGTCCACCAGGACTCCCAGGTCCTTCTCCAAAGACCTGCTTGCCAGCAGGTTGGCCTCCAGCCTGTACTGATGCCTGGGGTTATTCCTCCCCAGGTGCAGTACCCTGCACTTCCCTTTGTTGAATTTCAGATAGTTCTCTGCTCACCTATCCAACCTGTCAAGGCCCTTCTGTAGAGCTGCACTGCACTCTGGGGTACTGGCCACTCTGTTTAGGTTGAATCTCCTACCATCAGGTGGCCCCTCTTGCTCTATATGCCGCACACCTTGATCCTCAGCACATCTATATATTTCTGTAATAGTAATAATCATAACTATTCTGAGATAGCAGAGGGTGCTACTCCAAGGGAGATTAGCTTAAGGTGTAAGTCTTAAGAATTTACTACTTAGGTTGGGAAACAACAGTTGAATATAAAGAATCAATTGTACTACTACTTTCTTCTCTCTTAATCATGTGCTAGAAGCTTCTTATTAAGGATATTTAAGAGACCTGTGTGACAAATTACTGCCTCAATGCTTTTCCTTATGGGCACTGCCACAACTGTGCCATCACAAATCCAGCCAGCAACATTTTAGCATTCTGCCAGGAGCGGACCAGAGAATGAACTAGGACACACAGTTTACTTTTTAGCAGTTTAGTCCCCAAAGAGTGTAGGTGCCCATATTCCTCTCCAATACCATCATACTATCTGATGCACAACAGTTGAATGCTCTACTTCATCAAGTGATTTTCCCTGTGCTGTGAATCAATCCTGTCTTTTTTGAAATCACTTTGAACCTTCCCTCAAATTTCTGTAAGAGTAAAAGCTGATCAAAACTTCTATAATGTGGAGAAGTCCAATGATGATGGAGTCCTAAGACCCTGCACTAGGAATTTTAACGTCTCTAACATGCCTCTGGTTCAGATGCCCCAGAGGCAGGCACATTCAAACAGCCACTCATCAAGCTTAAAATAGGCTGTGCAGCTTCGATGTGAATATTTGTTTCTCTATTTTCTCTTAAATCCTGCAATCTGATCCCTCCATCCAACTATATAGGATGCTGATCTCACATCTGCATAAGATACTGACCAACCTAAGGCAGTACCAACTTCTAAAACAGACTTTCCATTCTCTCTGGAAGATGTCAAAACATTCAAGTTTGCTTTATAATTAAAAATACAAAAAATGGCAAAAGAAAATACTGAAATTGTTTTTCAAAGTGCTTTGTACCAATTTAGATTGTATGAAACATCTAAAATTATAATTAGAATGAGATGCTTTTGGCTTGTCAAATTTAAAAAAGGTTGAAAAACTTTCCTTGGAATTTTAAACAGAATGTGTCTGTGTATGTGAAATACTTCTGTTTTACTTAACCAGCGATTTCTAACACCAAACCTGTTTGCTTGAAAATTTTCAGCTGTTTTGCTTTAGTACTTTTTTTCCTGTCCTCTGAACAGCTGATTGTTTTCACAATTTTCAGTTAATAAGCAGCACATAATTAAACATTAACAAGTTACCGCTGCAGCATGACTTGAGGGGAGAGGAGTTACCTCACTGGTACCACGAAGCATATTCAGGGCTCTGAATTAGATAAGAATAGTGTGGTTTAGCTTCTCCACCCAGAGATTCAGTGATTCCGGTTTCTCCTAAAAAGACATGAACCGGAGCAAGAGTTCACACAGAAAATCACACTGACAAAACAGCACGTTCAGATTTAAAGGGAAGGTTTACATTTAACCAGCTATGCTTTTTGTCTTTGTAGTCCTGGTATATTTTACGTAACAAATTACTCAGTCTTCTGATGCCCACAGAAGAAAACAGGCTTTTGACACCCATCTGCCCAAGAGGCTGCGCTGAGAACAGAGATTCATTTCAAGTTGCATTCTTCACATTTCATGGTGAAACTGTGATACTATACCACACAAGGCCTATTTCAGGGTTTAATAAAACTGCACAGGTCTGTTTTATGCTCTTTAATGTTCCTTCAGGTTTAAGTACTGAAATTTGAAATGATACATATTTTCAGTACGTGTTTATCTGTCCACCTGATTAAATTTTAGGGGAACAATCATTAAATGAGTATCTATGTTACAATAATTTCAGTGATTGTGTGTAGGTCAATTTCGAGTGCTTTTTTTTTTTTGAATATAGTTTTGTAAAAGCAACCATTATAGCTATGCATATTGAAACAAGTTTCTAAAAGGAATTTTGCAGGAATATTTAGCTTTGAAAGCATAGATAGCCTAGAGAGAAGAGTGGTTGCTGCCCAGTACCTATTGGACATTTCCTGTATCAGAGCACAGCACAACACTCTGAACATGGAGCTGCAATAATGCAATACTAGAGCTAATGTGACAAGCTGCAGACATCACCAAAGCAAAACACTTTAATACGAAACTCATTTCCCTGTCTCCCCTTCTGCTGCTTATCCTACAAGACAGTTCTCTGCCCAAAATGGGTCTTCACCTGGTATGGGCTTAATCTGAGTAACAGGGAAAGAAAAGCACCAGAACAAGATATAAGGGATCTTTGGAAGTTGCAGCTCACCTCTATGATTCCTTGCGTTTTCCATCCTTGAATAGCTCTGAACAACCATGCTGTGAGCAGCCTTTGTCCTTTACAGATGGGACTGGTCTGGCCTCAGAAGCAACCCACTTTGTGAATAGCTCTGCTACGTGAGTCCTGATTTCAACCTGTCCTTTACAGCAGACAGCAAACAAAGGAAGAGAAAAAAGGCAAAAAAGAAACCCAACTATCTAATATCGTCTCGGTTTAAAAAATGTGAGTGACTGCAAGAGTCAGGTACTTTTACAGCCAACCACATTCCGAGTATCCCTATGGAGAGTCTGTGTAATTCGTAGTATGTTTTATCCATCCTTCAGTAAATCCATCTGTACGTATGCTATAGTTACCACTGGGAAGTTAAAAATACATCTAGGTGTAGCAATACATAAGGCAGATCCTCACCAGTAAAACTAGGAAATGAGTAATCCCCCACTCTCCTGAACAATTCTTCACAATGACAACTCCCTCCTTCCCACACACCTACACTCACACGCCTGGAGAAGTCGGGGGCGGGGGAAAGCTGAGCTTTGCAATGTTGTCTGGAAGCTCATCGGATCCAGGCGACTTCCAAATAAAGGAGGGAGCAAGTTCAAAGCCTCTGCTGATCTCTGCTATGAACTTGCATTACACTCGGAGATGACTGCATTTGCTGCCGAGACACGAGTCTGTGGAGCCAGAGAAGAAGGTGTACGAACAGGAAATAAAAACAAGATGGGAGGGAAACCCCAAACCTACTCAGGTGACTTGCAGTACTGGAACACTAACTTGAACTGACAGGAGACAATGGCAACCAAGCCCAAGCGAACTGCAGTGGCTCCAAGCAGCGGCAGAAGATGCTGAGGGGGAGCAAAGACTAAAGCGAGGAGATGCACAGAGGGGAGGTAATCCTGGCAGTGCTGTTGACATCATCATGCCTTGTGGATCTGAAAGGTTCCAAGCAGAAGCTGCTCTGCAGCACTGGCTTTCCCCCCCCTCCATAAATGCACGCACTTCTAAAGTCTCTGTTATTCAGATCCTAGATATTGTACTGGGAAATTAAGAAACAGCCTTCCAGAAGAAGATTAAGATACTTCCGCAACTATCAGGAAAACACAGTTGAGGATAAACTCTATAGTTTGCCACATCATTTCCCTTCTACAGTCTTAGAGGATTCTGAATTGATAAAAGATTGCCCAGTTTCTGCCACCAGCCTGGGCCTGGATTCTTTGCAGCATCCATCGAATGTAGAGAATTAGTTCATTGACTAGAAATGGATCTACAAACACAGACCTTGCATTTGCTGTGACAAGAACAGTCACAACAGTTGAGGCAGGTCCCCTCTGAAAGCTTTATCTGGTCCTTGAGTATCATTACAGCAGGGAAGAGGAATGAGGACAAAACAGGTACTTGCATGCTTGGGATCCAAAAAACTTGAAGCAGAAATAGATTCCTACTGCCCTCTGCTGTAACATGCTTATAGGACTCCTGAAAAGGAAGCACCAAGCACGACAGCCTGACGTGCACACTGGGCGTTACATTCAGACTGTATTAAAACTGCAGTGAGTGGAACAAGACAGCTAGAAACCATCGGCTTTGGTTTCTTTTTGCTGCTTTTAATTCTTTAAGTGGATACGCACTTCCCATACATACACAGAAAATGGACAACAGGCTGATCAGTTCTTGGTATATTTTTATGAGGGTCTGTATTCTGGATTATTATATACCCATACTTTGCAGTTCCAATGGATAGCCTTGACGGTACAATTTTGGGGGATTTTCTTCTACTTTAGGACTTCCCAGATGTTGACCAAGATTGTACCAAATTACTGGTAAGTCTCCCTAACAAATTCCCCAGTGAGGCTCCCTGGAGCCTCCTTTGCACTGCACAATCACTACAGCACCAGAAAGACACCACATTTTCCTAGCAGCAAAAGGGTTTGCTTTGACTGTACAACCCAAGTGGTTTATATACATTTAAAAAGGAAAAAAAGAATAGTCTAATTCATCATCTTCTTATAAGACAGCAAAATCACTTAGGTAACAGATAACAAAGAATGCTGGTCATGATGCAATGCTGATGTCTCTTTGCAAGTTGATCCATATATACAGAATTGCTTTCAGTTCTTTTTCCAGTAGTTCTTGACATTCCTTTAAAGCTTTGTAACTTATAAATACTTTTGCAGAGCTACAGGCTTATACAGCAAAACTTGAACATTTTCTTTCATTCATCTTCTTCTGTGATCTTTCCCTTTACTACTCAAGCATCAACAAGACTAAATTTACTGAAGCTGGCTAAGATATATTGTGTTTCTTCTCTTGACTCTACCGTTGATGCAAACAAAATCACTTACTATAGAAAACAAGGTGTTTTCAGGGGCAGTAAACAAGATGCATCTATTTAGTTTAATACCACAGCCCTTCCCCCTCCCAAAGTAAAGCAGACATCACAATGAAGGGAGGGAACAGTACCACAGTGTGACAATGTGTGAAAGACTGCATATGTAACATACTGTCACACATACAGAGCCTACACGTAAATATAAACAGAGGCTGAGATTCTCAATGCCACTTGGGTATACAGGTACTTCCCATTAGAAGGCAGAGGAACTGGACATTCAAATCACTCCAAACGACTTGAAAGCCTCTTCTGTGAACAGTTTGTGACACCAGCATTTACTCTTGCTTGTAATTTCATTCTTAAAGTCTTTTCAATACCTCTGCATGCAGCTATATTTAAGTGAGAGTAAAATTCTATGTCAAGGCTGCAACACGTGGACACTGCATGGGCAAGGTACTGACCCAGAGATAAATCCACACCTGCACATATCTCACACAATGCTAACAAGATTCCTTGCCTTTCTACCACCCTCTCTAAACTTTGGATCAAGTTTCCTGCATGAGCTGCTATCCCTTCAAAGAAAGGAGAACATAATTACAGCTCTCAAATGGCCCGAGGCATTCAATTTCTTCCTTTTCTTTTTTTTTTTTTTTAAGGTCGGCATTCAACTTGTGAAACTCACAAAAAGGACAAACAGCAATTTAATGAGGCATTTTAGTTATGGGAAATCCTGTGGAAAAAAACTGCAGAACAGAACCTGCAGGCAACGGCTAGTGAGATCTGTGATTCTGTGAGATTTTCAGTATAATACCAAATTACTGGAGTAAATATGTTCAAGAAATAGTATAGATCTTTTTTAAGACCTGCTTCTGATCTTAAACTGTGTCTGTAGTATACAGACATGGAGATGAATGCCTGCTACTTACCCCAGTGTTAACTCTTTAGATTTCGGTTGGGTTTAGGTTCTTGCAGGGTGATGTTTTTCACCTTCTTAGCAAACAATCCCACTTCAACAATTCTTCTGGGTGACATTAAAAATGCATTTTGCCCACATAAAAAAAAAAATCCTGCAAATAAGAACAGGCTTTGAAAATTGAAGAAAGTTTCTTTGGAGTCTGGGATGTGGCTTTAGGGAAAGAGTGCCCTAGCATGGGTGATTCCCCATCTCTTTGTGAAGGATTTGTCACCTTGGCCCCAGGAGCTGTGGTTGGTGCCTGGATGGGCTGGCCACAGCTGCTTGGGCCCTGACATACTGTTGGACCGTCTCTGCCATCTCCTTCCTTCCAACCACAACTTGTAAAAATGTGGGAAGTTACATCAAAAGTTAGCATTAGGAAGGATTAAAAGGTTGATCAGTCAGACAGATAATGGTCAGAAATGCTTAGGGATCACCTTCCTTCATGTAAACTTACTTGGGGCACCACGAAACATCTTGTCTTCAAATGCAGCATGAAATACACGATGCCAGCCCACGTCTGTTTAAAGGCTGGTCGTCTTTGACACAATGGTGTTAAGTCTGTTTGGACCTCAGAGATCCACAACCCCTTTGGAACAGTAGCTAAAGTTCACAAGTATGTGATTCCAGGGGCTCTCTGCTAACCATGCCCTATGCTTCACCGGCAGCCAGGGCTGTGTGAGTGTGCCAGCCACTGCAAGAAGCTCATGTGAGAGCTGCAGTATCTTACTCCTTTCTGAAAGTGTTCAAGGCCAGGCTGGATGGGGCTTTGAACAACCTGGACTAGTGGAAGGTGTCCCTGCCCATGGTAAGAGGGTTGGAACTAGGTTATCTTTAAGGTCCCTTCCAACCCAAACCATTCGGTAATTCTGAGAATATGTGGGAAAGGACTGGGGAGACTTGTCTATAACACAGACATCATAACCTTTGGTGAGCATTTGGTTCCTATTTGGTGTTGATTCTTAATTAAGGGTGCACCAGATGGAAGAGCCTACTATTCCTCTAGCACAGTATATATATGAAATTAAAACTAATGGCAAAGCTTGGGGAATGAAATAGTAGGTCAAAAGCCACATTCTGCTTTGAAATGCAACCGTGTAATTTTGCTGAGGTCAAAGAACACTGGAAAAAAGATCGTTATTTACTTTTAATAAGAAGAGATGTGTGGAATGTGTGACAAAACACTGCTTTGCTAACCCTAAGGGACCAGGAAACTCCTCAAGGAAGGATCAGACATGTAGAGGCTCTAGTTACTGACTGGAGAAAGCATGCATGAACAGGATAAAAATGTGAAACAGTTAAGGAAAGATTAGAACTGGCATTAATGTACTTTGCTCCTGTTTATGATCCTGATCTGGATAAGTGATTGAACACTTCCATGAAGTTCAGTACACAAATAGTCCTAACGACTGAAAGGGAACTAGCTCTATGTTTAATTAAATATGCACTTAAGTTCTCCACAGAATCAGTGTTTAAAAGGATTAAGGAATGCTAATCCATATAAAAGCTTCTTCTAGGTTATATACTTGAAGAATCTGATTGAATAAATTGATGTGAAAGACTAATTTCTATACTGTTCTACACTAATTTTCAATAGTGCAAAGCTACAAAAATATGAAGCAAAACCAACTGAACCCTAACACGAGCAAGATCTATTGGCTTTAAAAGCTGTACTCACATCACAGGATGGTAGTACCATGTGAAATGGCAGATGTTTCTGGTTTCACTTTTATCTCCAGTTAATTCTCACATTTGCACAAAGCCTTGTCTTTTGTAACATCTATTTTACACACTAGAGAAGAATACATATACAGCAAATCTTAAATTATATACTATTTCAAATCTTAAATTATGTTCTATTTGTCTTGGCATACAAATTATTTCATAGAGGTTGATTACCCAAGAGGAAGGAAAGGCCTGTCCTCTTGCTCCCACATGCTAATCTGATTAAACAAATCTATCTGAACAACTGATATGTACTGCTGTCTTCAGACTCCGCAAAGCCAAAGTCCATATGTGGAAAAGGCTACAATACTTCTCCACCAACAGTTACAAAGTTCCAAAACCTGTGATTAGTGAAAGGCAGAGGAAGAAGATCTGCTCTCTACTGGAAACATAATAAGCAGAGAGGAAGCAGTATCGTCTTATTAATAAAGTGTCTTCCTGGGACAGGTCAGCAACTTGAAGACAGAGGGGTTTATCATGAGGTTTCTTCCTCTTCCTTAGAGAACAATCTCTCAAGGGAGTAGCCAATTGACTGCTTGATTGAGAATTCAGTTTCTTAAGGCTGTGCTGAGGTGGAGCTCCGTTGGCATAATCTTCCCCTTCCTCATACACCTTACACAGGTTCCAGCACCTAACACAGTCCCTGGGAATGGGAGCAGCTTATCTCAAACACTTCCAAACCACTTTCCTGAGAGGTAAAGAGGCAGAGACTGCTCTTCCCATACCAGCAGAGGGTTACAGAACATAACATACACAATCTTTAACTGCAGTTCCTACTTGCACTAACTCAGCTCTATTGCATGTCACCTGTCCAAAGCCATTTTCCCTTCAAAGAAGACCTTTTCCTCTCAAGAGGCAGCTGTCTCTTTCTTACTAACAGTCTTGAGATAAACCTAACTGAAATTTCAGGTTTCTCAGGTTTCCAGGTCACCCTTTTTTTCCATAAACATAGGATTAGGCTTTGGAGCAACTTTCCTGTAATTCAAACTGTACAGTCATTAGATACTAAACAGGCTAACTACAATGACAGGAGCAATTGGAAAGGGCTTCAGTGAGGTTGCAACTTATTGACAATTTATGACTAAAGAGGTTGCATAGGTCACATTATGCAGCTTCCTTCTGGATGCATTTATTAGTCTTGCAGTACTCACAGACATGTCTGTAGGGGTAAACAAGAGAGGGCCAGAGATTGGGGCCGAGCACTGTCATACAGCTGCTGCATTATTTAATTTTTAGCGCAAATGATGACACACCCATTTACAGAAAATACCCACATGTACCATTTCCACACTGCAGAAGAAAGATCTGGCAACGCACAAGAACTTTTATTATACAAGTGAGAGGGCACAAGATATCTGGACTTGCTACATCTCACTACAGACATTTTTTTGTAAGTACTTAACAAAACATCTAAGACAACAGAAACAGACTGGGGCAAGTGCTTGATCTGAAGAGACTTATTACGTATACATATGTATTACAGGAACCAGCTAATAAATTTAGTTTATTTCATGGTTATGCGGAATCACAGAATAATTTAGATTGGAAAAGACCTCCAAGACCACCAAATCCAATCCTTAAGTAGTGTTAGCTCTTCTCTTGGGTATGCTGTCTCACCAGAATCAGTGGGAGGGGAATATATGAAAGTGGACACTGACCTTTTCACCAGCAAGGTCTTGCGTAACCTGGTTTGCATCACTGGAAACACAGACAGAAATGTGAACACAGCAAGAGGTCACTGCAGCCTTGGGGCATGCAACAGCACCTGTGGCAGGGAGGCAGCTCAGAAAGAAAGATGCTATAACCAGGGCAACAACAGAGTGTGAACGTTCTGGGCATCATCTCCCGGGCTCCCACAGAGTTGGGATTTGGTCTGGCTGAGCCAGGAGGAGGACAGGAGGCACTACCACTGTGTGCCCTCCCACAGGGTGGAACTCTTCCTCTGGGACACGGGGCTCAGCTGGCATAGGCAGTACAACACACATCTCATCAGCCGAAGTGAGCCAGACCCTGTTTCTGTTCAACAGAAATTCCAGCTGCTTTCAGAAATCCCAATGATAAAGTATAAGCCAAAAGAAAGGAATCCAGATCCTATCTTTTTGTTTAGTTTCAAATTAGCAACTGTAGTGCTTTACATTGTTGCTTTCTTGCCATTATCCATGGGAAAAAACAGTTGTTTGTCATGCTTCAATTAACACATGACCTGACAGGTTTTTGGTTGGGATCCAAGAAAAGGCAATTTGAAGATATTAATCATCAGACAAGCTTCAAATGAGACTTTTATGCTCAGTAAAAGGCTGATTCCATGCAGTAGTAGATAAACCTTGAGCCCAAATATATGGCTTTTGTACAATGTGAGATGAAACCTTTGCCCTCCAATTTTTTTTGGATATTACTTGCTAATGATCCATGCAGGATTCTGGCCAGAAAAGCTGACTCACCAGGGCTGGCCTGCCTCAAAATATAACTATCACAGCAATGAAAGCTTCACAGTGGGAAGGGCTGACATTGAAAATGAGTATTTTTCAGTGCTCAGGGCACCTTGTGCAGCATTCATTTCTCTTTAGCTACTTTTCCAAGGCTTTCCCTGTCCTTTCAATAATACACTTGCTGTGTGGTAAGGATCAAGAAGAGTTAACAAGTTATATTTACAGTCATTCCTTTTCGTGGAAGTGAGACTGATTCTTCATAACTGCAAGACTGCTGTGCCTGGGGCTTCTAAAATGAGCTGGACATGTATGTTCCATCTGCTTAAAAAGTAATTACAGGGATCAGCATAAGCTCCTCGCTTTTTATGGAACAACATTTGCTCTTATTAGTGAAATAGCATTTCAAAAAAGCCACAAACTACAGAAATATACTGGTTGTGGATACAGCTATATTCTGTAACTGTGAGTTTTAAGAATTTGAAACCAATGAACACTTAACATAGCTGGCAAAATACAAGTTTTTTCTCCAAAATAATCTGCTGTAACAATGGTTTGAGATAAAGCAGCATGTGATACAGGGAAATCTTCTTTTAATGCAAGACAATCACTTGCTTAAAAAAGATATTAATACACTAATGCCTTGTCAAACAAACAGTTAAATCTCTCTACCCATCATACATGGGATATTGACACAGGGGACATTCAGGAACATGCTCATATGCGCGTGTGGCCGTGAGACAACAACAGATGGTACATGACTGCAGTTAATGTTCCAATCTGTGACAGTTTGGAGCTCTTAAAAAAAGACAGTCTTATATTACCTCATGTCATAAACAGAGTGTGAACTGTTACAATAGAAGCATGAAGGGTTAACATCCTAAAAAGTTCAACTCTTAGGAAGTCAAGGAGGTTTAGAAATACATTAGGCTCGGGACACACAGACTGAACTTGAGGTGTTTAGGCTTGTGGTTCAATCCTCCAGTTTCCCTGCAGCATCTCCCTAGTCCTTAAGAACATCATGCCAGGAGGAAGAAAAGTGTTTGGTATATGGATGCCCTGACACTGAAAACAGCCTTTTTTTCATCTTTTCCCCCCCTATTTCAAGACATTCTTATACAAGTGACTATTGCTAAAGGACAGTGAATTCTTGGGAAGTACTAATTGGTAGTATAAGAGGTCACCATTTTGCCAGATAAAGTCTTTCCCTATGGAAAATTATCAATGAGGCACGATATAAATTCTATCACTACCTTTGCTAGCAATTACTAAATTCAACTGAAGATTTTTTTAGGTAGCAATAGAAACATCTAAATGCTATTTTCCTAAATAACTGCAGTTCAAATTCAAGAGAGTAAAGGCATATTTCTAACTTTGTATGAAAGGCCACTTTGTCTACTCTTTTGGCCAGCAGCATCACACATTTCAAAGATGTATTTGTTCTCAGAGTTGTTCACACTGAGCTGTACTGTTTATAAAACAGTATTACCAATCATAACCACCTCCAGCTGAAGAGTCATAAAATAGGTAGCTTGGATACCAGGAAAACACTTGCTAAAGCAGCACAGAACATGTGTCCTTCTGGACTGTTCAAGGACAGAGGGTAACAGTGAAAGGGGTGATATCAGACTGGCAACCTGTCACTACTGGGGTTCCACAGAGGTCCATCTTAGGCCCTGTGCTCTTCAACACCTTCATAAATGACTTGGATGCACAACTGGAAGGGACACTAAGGAAGTTTACAGTTGACACAAAACTGGGAGGAGCTGCTGACTCCCTCGAGAGACTTAACAAATCAGAGGACTGGGCAATCAGCAATCATATGAAGTTCAACAAAGTAGAAAGTGCTGGATTCTGCACCTGGGATGGGGCAACCCTGGATGTTCACAGAGACTGAGAAATGAGATGCTGGAAAGCAGTGCCAGGAAAGGGACCTGGGGGTCCTGGTCAATGGCAAGTTGAATATGAGTCAGCAGTGCCCTGGCAGCCAGGAGGGCCAACCATGACCTGGGGGTATCAGGCAAAGCATCACCAGCCGGTTGAGGGAGGGGATTGTCCTGCTTTGCTCTGGAGCAGCCTCACCTCGTGTGCAGTTTTGGGCACCACAATGTAAGAAAGATATTAAGCTATTAAAGAGCATCCCAAGAAGGGCAAAGATGGAGAGGGGCCTTGAGGGGAAGCTGTATGAAGAGCGGCTGAGGGCACTTGGTCTGTTCAGCCTGGAGAGGAGTAGACTGAGACCTTACTGAAGTTACAACTTCCTCGTGAGGGGAAGAGGAGGGGCAGGCACTGATCTCTTCTCAGTGGTGACCAGTGACAGGACCTGAGGAAATGGCCTGAAGTCATGTCAGCAGACGTTTAGGTTGGATATAAGAAAAAGTTTTTTAACCCAGAGAGTGGTTGGACACTGGAACAAGCTCCCCAGGGAAGTGGTCACAGCACCAAGCCTGTCAGAGTTCAAGAAGTGTTTGGATGATACTCTCAGGCACGTGGTGGGAGTCTTGGGGATGGTTCTGTGCAGGGCCTGGAGTTATATTCGATGATCCTTGTGGGTCCCTTCCAACTCAGCATATTCTTTGATATAAACACCTCAGCAGAGTACATACACTACCTTTACTTTTTTGCTACTACAATTAAACTGCTTATTTTAACTGTTTTTAATGAGCTTGGGTGTCTAGGGGGATTCAGGGGTGACAAACTCTCAAGCTGGCCACTCCAATTTTCTACTCTAGCCAAAGAAGTCAGAAGATGACCCCGAGATTAGCTCAGTTGGTTAGAGGCTGGTGTAAATAACACCAAGGTTTGTGGGTTCAATCCCCATATGGGCCATTCACTTAAGAGCTGGACTCAATGATCCTTGTGGGTCTCTTCCAACTTAGAGTCTTCTGTGATAACTGAAAATGTATATATACACACACAAACACCTACCCATAAGAAAGGATATCAGCAGAAGCTACAAACTAATAAACACGGAGCAGAAGTAACAGAAATAGAGACAGATTCTCAGACAGGAGAAAGTGGATACATAAAAATAAAGACTACCATAAGTGGTTAAGAAACTATACAAGTACCTTATTTCCCAGCAGGCCTACAATGCTTAGTACTCCCAGAAAGGAAATACTAAAGCTGGTTGTAGTCATATGTGGACAATTTTCTTGGAAAATAAAAAAGGCATTCTTACTGAAACAATAGGTAAACACCAGTTGCAGCACACCACTTTTGTTTTTCCTATAGGAAAATGTATAAAACCAATTGACTTTCAAATATTATTTCAGAGAAGAATTTTGAGTGGTTTCCAGTAAAAGCTAGCAGTAGGCTCAGATGCCTGTTTCAAAGCAGCATATGTATCACTCCAATGGTCTCCCCATGTTTCATTTGCTCTTGTTTCTCTTGTAAATTGTACCCAGCAATGTGTATTATCTCCTACATGGACACATGTACAATAACTTGATATCACAGGCTCATGCCACGTAAATGTAAGTATGCATGCTGATCTTCTAAGAAATGGGGACATATGGAAAACTGCGTTTCACAGAATTACAGACGCTTGAGGTTTGTGGACAGGAACAATGAGAAGAGTCTCGTGAAGTTGCGGAAGTCCAACTCCTACATCACTGACAGCATGATGACAAGGAATCTTCCACAGGAACAAACATATGGTTCCAATGGGAAGAATACAGACAGATGCTTTCTTTCCCCGTCTATCAAAGCCACATGCAAGATCACTGCAGTGCCAAACAATCAGCCTGGCATCCTCTAAGATGTGCTAGTAATAAAGCTGAGCAAGGATCGTGATTTTTTCCTTTTGTCTTACAGTGCTTCTTCCTCTATTGAACAGATTCTAAGAATTGCAGGCATCGGTTCCAAGTACAAACTAGCAGCAATCAGCACAGAAGATGAGCAGACGACAATCTAAGGCAATTAGAACATTGCACATTAACACTGCAGCAGGTCAGTGCTACTGTCAATACGACAACACTTTTGAAGGAGGAACTGCAGTGTTTGCTTCAGCTACTGCTTAGAATTGCTATTTGTGGGACAGCAAAAAGACAAGAACACAGCAGTGTCTGATATGGGTGGAGAAGATTTTTCTTACTGCTTTCTTTGAATAGGTAAAAATGAAGAAAGAAATAAAAAGAAATTAGGATAAAGACTGACGAAGAACGAGTCCTGGTTTTGTTCCAAGCAAAAAGCCACAACCCTTTATTAGGAAATGATGGCTAGCACTGCCAGTACTGTACAGAGGACACTACTGCTGTCTTTAGGCAGAAATCTAACCCTGACTGCAGGCCAGAGTCAAGAAGTCTCACATCTTCACTCTAATCCTCGCTATCACTCTCCTGTCAAAAAATCCTTTGATATTTCTGGTTTCCACCATCATACTTATCTACCTTAAAGGTTGTGAGGCAGATCAATTGCTCAGATGCTTGTGGATTATAGACTAGTTTAACATGAAAGGGGGATAGGAATGAATTATGTTTGCAGCAGAGAGCAAACATTCCTTGTTCATAAAGTATTAACATTATAAACTTCAGCCACGCACATCTTCTTCAGTTTGAAGACTAGGACACCAAAACCAGTGACTCAAGAAATCACCATAACAAACCTACATGCACAGATTTGTAACCACACAAATACAGTTTGAGTAATTGTGTACGAAAGGTATATCCAAACACCCTGAAAAACAGCTGACCATAAACGCCTGCAAATAATTAGTTACTAGTAAGTTACATAAAAATGTTGCACCTTACCTACCTATCAAAATCAACTTGTACAGACGTGGGTGACTAAGCAAGACCTGGTCTCCCTTTAAGTGAGGTTCAAATGCTTATTTGCAGTGCACTAATGCCACCACCTGGCCATTTTAATAACTCCAACTCCTACATCTACTACTGATTGGGGTTTTTTTGTGGTTTTTTGTGGGTTTTTTTGGTTTTTTTTAAGCAGTTCATCTGAGCGCAAAAATACTTGAATTTGCTCTATTATCACCTAAAAAAAAGAATAGGCAGCACTGCATGGGAACAAATTGATGCCTGACAATATGTTACAGACACGGTCTTGCATGATTACCAGAGGTGCCCAATGAGGCATATTAAGTCCCATCTCCACATGCTGGCCACAAGTTTCAGAGCTTCTTCATTTCCTCAGTTTGACACTGCAGAGCCCTGTGAGGGCATAAGTTATTTGTTGTTCTCAAATACCACATACAGCCTAGAAAGGCTGTACATACTGTACTCATCCCATGCAGAAGGCTGAAGGCATCCAGTTATTCTGAGCCTAGTCTTTGCTGAAGCATCCTTTCTAGTGTTATCATGCCCTTCCAGCTTTATACACGGCTAAGCCCACACTCTAGAAAACCACAAGTCAGGAAGTCAGGTAATTTGAGGTGGAAATCTGAGTGGTCAGAAGGGATAGGCAAAGTACAGACAGGAATGAGTGGGTCAATAGAGACTTCTCTTAGGGGTTCAACATGGGGACTAACAGCCCAAACTTAACAGTGTAGCTTAAAGTAAGGGGCAAGTATCACATTCCCAGTTTTGAGGAAGGCTGAAGGACCAGTAAGCATTCTGTATACAATGCACTTCCACACGTTACCTCATGCTCACCTACACAAGCAGAGAAAGTATCTGATGATCAGAAGTGTGTGAAAGCTTCTCAAATGATCAGGCTGACCTTCACTCTCCTTTCTTTCTGTAGCTGGCCTGTGACTTGCTATCAAAGAGCTGGATGTCCAAACTCTGGAGGGAAATCAAATGCTTCCTGGTCTTCCTACCACCCTTCCAGAGTCTCCTGCTCCTGAACTTTAATTAAAGTCTAGCACACAGGCTGCCCAAGAGCTGTCGTCAGACCTGCTACAAGTTCTAGGTAGATGGGACCATGGCTATCTACAACTTCTTCCTTCTCTATTCCCTTCTCACTTTTGCCTTAGACTGCAGCTGTGAACAGTACCCCTTCCAGCATGGCCTCCCCTTTGTAACTAACCACCAAAATTCTTATGATACCAGCTTGTCTACCTCCCACTGAACTGCTACATGTCTGGAGCAAAATCATGCCAGCAAGCAGGACAACACATCCTTTTTCTCCTGCCACCCCAGAGGCACTTGTACAAAACCAACCCATGACCACAGGCTGCCTACTGAAACAGCAGCTCTGTACCTGACATGCAAGCCTCTGATCCTGACGTTACCACACAGCAGCACAAGGCATCTCCTCTAGAACAAACTCTATGGCGTTGCTCCCAGGGCCTGCCTAAGGAAGGGCAGCCATGAAACTCCTCAGGAATGTGGAAGAGAGAAAAACATTACTACAGGGTCGGCCTTTCATGTTAAGTAAACTGACAATTCAACCACTATTTGTCACTGCTACTGCTCACAAGGTTGTGTGTAGTGTCATCAGCTCATACCCTTTCATAGAGGGGAAAATGCTGTATTGTCTCTTGAAGGTGAGGAAGGTTACACAAACACCTCATCCTTGTGTGCAGTTGGTGTAGTTCATTGGACAGACATGGCAGGAAATCAGCACTTTAAGACAAAATTGCTTCATGGCAGATATCTCCTACAGCTCTCAGCCATATCTGAGCTTCAGGCTTTTAGAGGCCTGAACAGTCCCCCTGTTCAGATTAGCAACTCACTGCCTCCCCACACACTCAGGTCCATGTACTAGTTGCACCTGAAGCCTCACATACCTGTCCCCCTTGTTGTTTTAACAAGGTGTATAGGAAAACAGTAAGTTTGCCTGGGTTGAATATCAGTTGCTACAAGCACAAAAAGATGAATCCTCCCAAAGAGATCTCTTCAGTATTTTTGTAGTAGACACATGCTATGACACCTTAAAATGTTTTTTGGTTGGTTTGTTGTTTTTTTGTTGGTGGTTTTTTTTTGTTCCCCCCGCCCCCCCCCGGGTCTTCAAGAAGACTTTTTCAACCTTTCTGAACAGTACACATCCCCCAGTTGCTGCTCTTCTGGTAGCTGGTGACTATTGAGGGGAATAGCCTCTGCCTACTGCCAAGAAATTATCCAGCCACCAAAAATTTCAGTCCTCACAAGAGACTAAAAAATGAGTATTTCCTTGCAGCCTAAGGTGCTATCATGCTGGAGCACCTGGGAAGCCAAAGAGACTTTTCCACCACTGGTCAGAAAGAAAGTCACCAAAGTCAAAAGAAAGACAATAAAATAAAAAATCAGAGCAACAGAAAGTACGACGGAAAGAATGGAAAGGCTACTGAGGAAAATGTTGGGTACATTGTGGAACAGCAGTATGACTCAACAGTGTCAGAAGTGCAGATATCAATTTGACTTTACACAGCACTGTGACACTTCCATGTCACATAAGCTTTTCACACTTTGATTCCATTCCACCTGTCGATGGACCCAAGTGTCACCCATCCTTGCTGAGGCATTTCAAAGCCATATGGCCCACTCAGTAGTTTGGATCCCTGACATCATGGGCATACTCTAGGAACAAACTTCCACTGGACAAAACAGAACTGAAAATTCTAATTTGCATATAACAGCACAAGATCTGCAATCAACACCAGTACATGGGGACAATCAGAAGGAATCACTTCAGCAACACATAACTGCTCTGAACTAACACACTAGTGTAGATAAAGCTTTTCAAGAGGCACTCATTGTAGACAACTCATGAAATGTCGCTAAACAATGATTCCCTCAAATCGGGTCTAAACTGTACAAATCTCTTCAACAGTATGTGTCTGTTATACCAAGCCCATAAGTAGAGCAGAGAATAACTGTTTAATCAAAAACAACAAAAATCATGCAATATTTGGTTAGATATTAAAATTTAATACCAGCCCTATTCTGATAGCATCTCCCCATCTCAGCCAAAACCATGTTTTTCCTTTTATGTAGTTTTGATTTGTACCAGACCTAAACATGGTTATACTTTTTCTTACATATTTTCCACCAGTCCTCATCCAATTACTGGAAATTAATACAAATAATCCCACCTTATTTGGTTAAACTTGGAAACAGAAGATTCCAGCCTAGGGAAGAAACCCAGAAACCTTTGCCTAAGACAAAACTCAACTTTTCTACGCTTTTCATGGCAGCTCTGACTTCCACTCCCCCCTACCCTGGCCCTTCAGAATAAAAAAAGAGACTTCACAAAGTTTGCAAAACTTAAAGGAAATAAATTTGTACATCTAACTGGGGTAAGCCTAGTTTCAAAAATCTGAGTTGTTATGAAGCCATGCACTATGGATATATTTCAGTACTCACCAAGGAATGAGGTTTCCATGTGAGACAGGTGCAGGATAAACATGCAATAAAGTGTCAACTCTACAGCTGCAGGAATAGCTTTCTATTCACTGCCCTTCGACCACTAGATGGCATCTGCACACCAGACTAATTCAAACATGGAAAAAATTATGCCAACTGGATTGCATCTTTAACTGTGTTAAATCCTTGTACAGTATTAGTATAAACAAGTCATACCAAGGAAAAGAATACCTGTCTTCTTACTCTAGGTGGTAAAGGCAAAGTGAGAGCCTCTAAGCCTAGTGTGTCAGCTGTTTGTTGTACCTTTAGGTGAAGAGCCTTCAGTAGGAAAGAAATAAGGTGTCTGTTCTCTCTTATTGCTTCAACAGAAAGGGGCCTTATGTCTTTTAGCTCATTGTCTTAACTCAGCCCTGTGGAAATTAGATGCAATCCAGGTGCAGTTAAGGTATCTATAAAAAAGTAGCTCTCCTAACATGTTCCCTCTCCCAGCATTCCACAGCAATTATATACATTGTGTCTTTGGGGAAGTTGCAAGAAGCCACCGAGGAATAGAATCCGAAATATAAAATATTCTGGGGCAGCTAGTAGAAAATTACTAATTTATACTTGCCCAGAAATTTGACAAGACAATGAGGAACTGGAGAAATGCTGCTTGGAAGTAGCCAGAGGGAATAATGTGAAATATTTGTGACTATTTTCACATTACGTTATGTTTGTTGGGACTTCAGAACAATGGAGAGAAAACCTACACTGGAATATATTTACTTGCTACACCTATCCTCTGCATTCATTGATGTTGTGTGCTCCTCTGCTTCATCTCATGAGCTGCACTAGTTTTGTTGTCAAGATACCAGGTTTATTTCCTGGCTAAGCCTTTTCAGTAATTAATTGGATCCATCCACAGCATTCTCTCTTGCAACCTGAAGAATCAAATCTTTAAAACAACAGAAGGCAGAACTCTCTACCAAGGAGAAAAATCAGTAGTTTAATATTTTCCTCTCTGCAAATGCAATTTACTATTTTTGAAAACCAGCTCTCTGTAAGAGTAGACAGACTATAGTCCTGTCTACTTCCTCCATTTAACAGTAACTCATGTGAAGTTAAAACACTCAAACTCAATATCTGGGCATGTCTATTCTATTTAAAGAGGATTTTTCCAAGTGGTGCTCATTTATAGAGCTTTGCCTAGCAGCTTTTCTCATCTTTAACATAAAGCTTATCTGAAGATACAAAATAGCATCTGCTGTTCTTTATTAGTTAGTTTATTACCTGCTTTCTGATATGGTTGCTTCCAAGACTGTCTGCAGCACACTGAAAGGAAACGTGGGCTACAGATTTTGTTAACCAAGGCAGCAGAATGAAGGGGCTGTGCGAGGCCACATGCAATATGTATTCCCTGTAATGTTACCTGTCAGGTTTGTATAAGGCATCTTCATCTCCAACAAACCTGACATCAAGGACAGTCCCAGAAACACCAGCCAAGGATACTACATTCACAATCTGCCAGGAGGAAGTTCAGCACCTGGTAGAAGACTAGGTTTTTACAGCTATTATCTACATAAGCCTCTACAACTAAAGGCTAAGCATGGAATATTTGTGTTTGTTATCTACATGTTCTGATAATTCCAGCTATCAATTACAGTTACTCTCAGGTCACCTTCAGTTTAACCATACTCAACAGAAATAGTGTCTTTTATAATTCTACTGCAACAAAGCAAAAATGAGTCTTCCAACCCCAAACTAACCACACAGAGCTCCAGCAATTAAATCTAACAATTCCCACAGTATGATGGCAATATCCTCTTGCACTTATCAAAAGATAAGCCACAGAGAGGAACGCTTCTTCATATAAGACATACCTTTCTGCTCATCAACTCCAGCTTTGGTAGAAACACGGCAAGGTGGATCTCTATGTTCAAACACCTTTACCGCAGAGATGTAGGTTACTGACAACAAAAGCGACTTCCTTCCACAGATCTGAAGAATTTCCGTCTGTTTCCCAGGCAAGTAAGTACTCAGCACTGACAGTACTAGGGTGGTACAAGCTGTGTCACACCTATCGAGGTGTGACACATCTGTTGAGACACTTCTCTCAGAGAGCGCACTACAAATGCAGATTGCCTTCACAACAGGATCATGAAGCTTGTTGGTGCCTGGCAGCAGCAGACTTGCACTCTAAACTCAGAAGCAAGAAGACCAACTCAGACTTCAGTGGCCACAAGTATATGTACGTGCCTAGATGTAGCAAACCAAACACAGTCCACTAGTGTAAGACCCCTTACAGTGTTTTCAGTGAGGCTGTTTCTACAGCATCTTTTGGAAATACATCAGCTCAGTACAAACAATGCTACCTAAACAGAAATAGTGTTCAAGGTATTACAGCAGCACAACCACAACTGTACGAAACACTTTTTCTTCCTTTAAAGCATCAGTCAATCATGAATATTCCATGCATGAAAAACACTGAGCAAAACAAAGCACACACACACACACAAAAAAGAAGTGCCGTAAAACAAGAATCTTGGAGCAATCAACACCAAAGAGACCAAGGAAACACTGCTTGCAGCACATTTAAATTAGTGTTTGGGAATCACAAAATGCTCAGCAGCCAGAAGGGAACAAGAGCCATGGTGTACTCTACGATGAAATCAGGAACGAGTATTACTGTCAGATAAAGGGGAGGAGGGGGGGAGAGAACAAGCAAAACTGTATCTCAAATGGTGTAATGTTTTATACACCTCTCAGCAGCTCATTTGAGAATCCTCCTGTTAATTCCCAGCACACCACACTGTGCTATTTAGCAGCATTTAAGGTTTGTATAGAAAAGATGCTTATATGGAAAAAAATTCTTAGCAATTAGACCACTAACAATTTCCATGGAAAAAAGTTCATTTTATCTGAATAGAATTAGATTCAGGTTCTCTTTTCTACCTCTTCCAGAATGGATAATATCAAAAATAGAGATCTATATTAACGCTGCAAACCTAAGCTGAAGTGGCGTGTTCTGTTATGTATCTGACTTGCTTTTAGTGTAGAATATCTATCATATCTGTAGGAGTAAGATTATTAAATCATGTATATTTTCCACAATATAGGGTGATGAAGGATGTTAGCAGACGTCTCAGCTCTCCAGAAATCAAAACACCATTCAAAACCTTTTCAAGTGATTGCTGCTACATAAAAATACCAATTCTTCAGAATACCACCACCAGATCTGGCTTTCTAGTGCCATAAAATAAACTGAAAATTTCCTATTTCTTTAGGACACAGAAGAAGGCCCAAAGACTTTATTTTTCTTTTGACATAGCATCTGTAACACAAGCGAGCATGTTAGGTACTCACACAACATACAGTTTTACACCTGGACATTTCATGATACAGAAGACATTGTTCCAGAAACTGAAGAAGAAACGTGAAAGTATTAATCCAGATGTTTGGTAACATAGAAGCTGGAGCTTGGTAAAACCCAGCTTTTTCAAAACTTGTAGAATTAAAACTCAAGTAAGCAACGACTTAGAGCAAGAAGTTACCATGTCATGGCTTACAGATTAGTTTCCATTAATTGCCTTGTCACAAGCTGAAGTTACTCTCACACAGCTCTCATCACTGACTTTCAAGAACAAGTGTCTTCAAACAGTATCAAAAGAAATCTACTTCTACATTTTATTCTAAGCATTGAAACTGGTGTTTGCTCCAAGGTGGGGTAAAATTAACCATTGTTCAAAACCACAGACCAATCCAATATAAATCAGTAACAGATATATATTTTGTAAGTTTTCCTTTTTTTAAAAAACAACCAACTCCACACTTTTTGAATAACAGTAAGGTATGTTAAAATAACCAGTCAGACTTCATTCAAATGAATTAGACAACTTTTACTAAATGAAAAAACCTACATTTAAAATATGCATTTAAAACAAAATGGAATTAGAAAAGAGACTGAAATCCATTTTAAAGAACTTCCTCACTGTGTCAGAAATCAATATATCTCTTGCACTATATAATGTGCCAGTTCATAAAACGGAAGTTACCAGAATCCTCAATTTAACATTTTCAAAGACAATACTGAAGTCAAGAGTTATACATCTACTGATGCACATTTAGAATGGTATAAATCTGCAGCCTTCCCCCAAAGAATCTTACAAATTTGACAACATTCAGTAAAAGCTTTTGTAGTTATGTCCAATAAATATTGCATCCTAAAGCATCACAAATCTGTGCCTTTCATTTGTCCTACTATATAGTTTGTATCTTCTCTATATCTTGCCATTTGCCAATGTTAACTCTTTTAAGAAAAGAGAGAAGTGAAAAGAAATACTGCGTAACTCTTGATCACGTACAGAAATTATTGCTACTATAGTACACTACAAAGCAGAAGTCTATACAATAGTATATGAAATTTTATCATGAAAATCCAAATTATATAATCTTCAGTGACATAAGCCTTACTATGAAGGTGGACATTCCTGTAGCATTTTCAGCTCACCACTCATCTAGCCTATTTTACAGTGATGAACATCCATTTAAACACACCCTCTTTATGAAAAAGAATGTCAGCTTTTAAAGGCTTAGCAAATAAGGATCTTCATGTTCTGTGGAACTATGTAAGACGAATTTCGATGCAGGTAGGGAATTACCTGGAAGCTAAGCATGCCAAAGGTGTTTCATGCTAATAAAACTAAAGCCAAGGTACCACTTAATCAAGTTACCAACTAATAGGCAATACCATTTTTGTCCTATCTAAGTTAAATGAAGTGCCACCGCACAGTGTAACGTCAATAATTTAAAATAGTGTAGTGCACCAAGTCATTGTGTGGCAGTTTAAGTTAAAATTTCAGGACAGGTTTCTGTGTCTCCATGTATGTTGGCTGTCAACCTGTCCAGTCTGGGCATTTGGGATTTAGTTTGTCTTTTAATCACTACTGTACTATAAACTTTGCCTTATAATGGGGCACACATTTGGGCAGCATTATTATGAAAAATGAGGGATTGGGGGAGGATAAGAGATCAATGGCTGTTGTAAAAAGCCCCTTCCTCATTTCAATTTCATAGAGCCAGGAAATAAGACTAGATACTGTATTCGCATCATTCTAGCTACAAAATAACCAAAGTAAAAGCAATCAAGCAACAATAAGACCACATTACACAAATGGAACATCATGCTCTCATCTGGTTTAACTATTACATCAAGTTTTAACTGGGATGTTGGTCAACTTTAAAAACCGTGGTAAATGTGAATATGTAAGTTGCAATAGTTTTCCTCCTAATTTTTTTTTTCACTCTATGCTGGATATTAGAACTTGGAGCTATGCTTGTTACAATACAGTGTCGCACATCTTCCTACTAGAAAAAATTAATAAAGATCCTTTACCCGTCTCTTTAAGTTAAACGTGTGACATCATAAAGGGTGTCAAATGGCTGGATGGTTTTACAGTGCACACTTATTATATACTGTAATATGGAGTTTTGTCCTTGACAGATCTGATGGTGTTTTCTACATTATTTCCTTTCTTCACCTCTTCTTCGGTGGATTAGCTGTGCGAGGTGGAGTGACTGGACGCCCAGAATTCAGTCCACCATATTGGTACTTGGCTTTCTTTTCAGATGGTTTCAATATCTTAGAGAAAATAAAAAAGTTCCTTTGAGTCACCAACAACTAAGAACACTTCAAATACTGTTAAGCCAACATAAAATCTTGTTCTGCAGGAGCAAGAGGGTTGAGGATGGTGGGAAGGAATCACATCACAATCTTACAGATTTCTTAACTCTGCATACAGAAATACTACTTCTATATCTTTCCAGTTCTACCACTACAATTGGGTGGAAACATGAAAGAAAAGGGGCTGAAAACATGTCCACGAGGGAATAGGGAGTAAAATCTGATCAGAGTAACCATACTAAAAGGGTCCCTTATAGTCTATTAGTCCACATAATTGAGTATTCCAATCACTAGGTACAAATAAAAATAATCACCCAGTTAAACTTTGAAATGAGTATCTGAATAGAGTGACTAACTTAATATGCAGTAGTTTGGAAAACATCAAATCCCAGCTGTCTGGAGAACAGTTGGTTTCAGTTCAGTTGTCTGTCCACAAACGCCATCCTCCTTTCTGCAGCTCAAATATATTGCTCTACACTAACCATGAGCACAGAAACAAGCAGACTAACTTGGTCTACATAGCCCAACACTTACAGTAACACTTAATGCACAAATATATCATACCTGAAAGGAACACATCAGAGTTTCATCCACACTCATCATGCCTCCTGCATTGTCAAACTCTCCACAATAATTTGGAGCTGAAAATAGGGTGACCAACTGCCGTTTTGCAAAGAATTCGTAACCATCTTCAACCACCTGTCAACACGAGAAATCAATGCAGCTTACGTAAAAGATAAATTTGAAGAGAAAAAGCTAATTTTGAGGCCAACAGGACTTTATATTAGAAAGATGACAAGAACTCAAAAAACTATTTTATATCTTGAATTTCAGACAGGTTTATTCATTTTGTCTTACCTGACACTGAATGACAAGCCAAGAAGCAAACCTTATGTCTGACGCTTCCAATGTTAAACATACATCAGCTTGACTGTTCAGTATTTTCATAGCTCAAGTCCAATTATGCACTGCCAGTTTAAGTATTCCCAGCATTTCATGGTTTACACATAGCATGTGGATGTTTGACCTAATTAGCGTGGAGCCCACAAAAATCTGGATACCATTTCATTGCAACTTGTAATAATCAAGTTTCACTTACACTGGTGCTGATCCTACAAATCTCAAGTGTAGGCTTTTTTATAATTTTGATGCTTCAAAATTGAAGTGGGTCTGACATATTTTGCTTAAGAGCATAACACACCTTTAAAATCATGCAAGTAGTATGATGCATCAGCTGAGGATGTTTCCTCTTCCCCAAAATAGAAGCCTCATGTTACAACATTGTGAAACTAGTGCATCAGCTGCTCACCTTGGTGCAATCACCATGATCTTTTAAAAGACATACTTCTTTTACGAAGAACTGAAGTGACTATATGAATACAGGAAACTGGTAGCAATTTTGATCAGCAGTTAAGAAATCTAGCCAGCACGTGTGGAATGAACATTAAATCTTCTGGAATGTTTTAGCAGTAAAATTACAAAGAGAAATATTTAAGTGTTCTGATAGTGTACCCAAGCCTATCAGTGACACAGAATAAAGAGCCCATTTTTGTTTTACAGCAGGAAAAAGCTTTTAAAATTGAATAAATAATGAAACCAAAATATTATACAGGAAATTGAAACCTGATGTCCACCTAGGTAGGACTCTTGCTTAAAATAACTTGATAAAAGAAGTGTACTAAAAATTGACAATGTAAAAACCAACCTGATTTACTGAAATGGGCAGAAAGCAAAACAAACTATGCCAAAGTATTCTAAATAGCTGAAACAAAGGCAAGACTGAAAGATTTTATGTACAGATTTGTTTGTAGAAATGTTCAAAATGCATTTAATACTTTGACAAAGTGAAGCAGAAGTAGTGTAAGCCACAACCACCAGGGAACTGTCTAATACTGAAATGGAAAAACTCTGAAACTTCAGTGTAAATCTCAAGTTCAATTCACTTTGCCACTTTAAAGCTGGAGACTGGACCTCTGATGTTTACATACAAACACCTAGTAGACAGTACAAAACGAAAAGATCCATGGAGAAATCTAGTGCTAGTATTCTACCTCACTGACATCAGATGTGCAGTTCAACGTGAGTCAACAGGACACAGCCTTACAGTCCCTTAGTAGGAAAACCTTTTTTTCTCTAGAAGTAACAGAATGCAAATATGTTTCAAATATATCCTACTTAAAAGGAGAACCAAAGAGGCAGAAAGACTAGAAGGAGAGGTTTTAAGAAGCAACAGTAGCAAAATTCATACCTGATGAGCTCGACAGATCAAATCCAGATCATGACGATTCAGAAATTTACTGACCACATCAGCACCAAAAGTGAAAGAGACCCCACGATCATTTTCACCCCAACCTTGCACATCTTTGTCTGGGTCAGACCACAGCAAGTCACAGAGCAAACCTTTGGAAGACAACACAAATGAAGATGCTAGTCTTCAGAGGTATCATTTCATAATGTAAAACAGTTCCATTGTAATTTACAGAGCAACTCTCCTAAAGAAAGTAAGTTTTTAACAACAAATGCAACAAAATTTTAAACTGCAACTCAGAGAAAGGGTATGGCATGTGTAAATCTGGAGACTGTTCCCCCTCACCAATGACAACACCTTGAGATTAAAAAAGTCAGAGCCAAACAGTTCTCTGAAATAGTATCTAATTGTAGTACTCACTGTGTTTACAGTGAGCATTTGAGGAGTTTAAAAACACTGAAATGCATGGGCATTAAAAGGCAACCATCAATTTTGCAGCACACCAAGAGGTGCTGGAGAGGGTCCAGAGAAGAGCAACGAGGCTGGTGAAGGGACTTGAGCACAAGTCCTATGAGGAGAGGCT
>JAYRBT010000114.1:27622371-27716222 GCA_036023395.1 Myiotriccus ornatus
TCTTGGAGGTCTTTTCCAACCCAATTTATTCTATGATTCTATGATAAGAAGGCTTAGTTTGACAGCTGCAGTAAATTAAAAAATGCTATGCAAGGCCAGTCATAAATCCAGCACGTAGATTTGTAACCATAAGCTTCTGAACATGGAACTTTGGTTCCTACCTTTCTCACCATACATGAAGAACCTTAGGTGACTAAAACAAAATGGAACACAGTGAAATGCTGATATATTGTTTCAGGTAGCACTGTCAGTTTGCTCAGACCGCTGTTGGCTTTTCAAAAAGCCTCATGACAACCACTCTGGAATCTAAACTGGAACAATAAGCCTCTCTGGTGTTTTAGCAAGATCTTTTTTTCTCCTGCCAACAAAAGGTCAGCTAACTCTGGAGTTAAAACTGGGTACTAAAAAAAAGATTTCTCTAGATCGACTGAAATGCCTTTATACATAGAACTTTCCGTGAGTTTTCACATGGGAAAGAACCAGGTCAATCTAACTACAAAACAAACAAACTCCAAAACATTCAAAAAGCAGTTCATAGCTTTCCATGAACTTGTACTTTCTTTACCTGTGATGACTAACCTATTGGCATTTAAATACTTAAGAGCATTGTTTCATAATCTGAAAGATATGTCTACAGGTTCCTTCATCATTCAGGCACTCAGAAGTTTGATTTACATCTGGTTATTTGCTAAACAAAATACTGAAGACATTATTCCTTAAACAGCAGATCCTTCAAGCTGTAGTCAAGCAAACCAGTGTTTGAAACCTATTACACAACTAGACCATTTTATATTTATATACAATTATCAAATTGTCTTTGGCACCAGACAGTTGCTCTCTAAGAGAAGTTAAAATTTTATTTGCTTTTAGAAGACAAAGAACAGAACAAGTACAACTACATCTTAGATACAATGTCTGCCTAGAAATAAACTACTGAACACAGACAGCATACAAAAAAAGCTTAGCTCTACTGAAATTTACTTCTATATTGAGTAAATTGTTTTTCAAAACAACGGTTGCACTGCAATCCCTAATGGTTTCTTACCATGAATTTCTAGCAAGTGACAGAAGCTGCTTGTGTCAGCTGCTTAGGAAGTGCTTCCTCTTCTATTCTCTCCCCAAAATCAAACAATCTTTGGGCTTATACAGAGCAATAGGCTAGAACTGTTAGCAGTAGTATAAAAGAACCCTGCAACATATTTGTCTAAATTGTGCTGCCCAGGTAGGTTTAAATTTTAATATGTAACATCTACCACTGCAATAGCTTAGGCTGACCAAGAGCACACCATAATATGGCTGATACAAGGCATTCAAGATTACACGAAAGAGGGAATTACAATCTCCTAATAAGCAAATTGTGGCAATGGTGATCAAAACACACAACTTATGTCCTGGCCTTCACAAAATGCAAATAGTCTAGCTGTTAAAGGCAAGTGATTTAAGTTGGAATACAGAGATTTGAGAAAACAGCTTCCAAAATACACAAAAATGCCCCCCTAAGAGGTCTTCAAATTGCAGTTCAAGTTGAAAAGGCTTTTTTTCCATCAGGCTAAAAGAAACCCTCATAATGATCTAATCTTTGCACAGCCACATAAACATCTACCAAAGACTTCTATATCTACATAAACATTCACCAAGTGACACCTCTCCACAAAGGGATAGGTTTTAAGGGCTTGTGACTTTCATGGAAGTGAGACTACTTCAGTTCATTTATCAATCATTTTCCATAAGATTTACTTCCATTATGTAATACTGGTTTCCTTAAGTACATCCAAAAGGCCAAGACCTTCTATGTCACCGTACCATATGCACACATACTTCTGATGGGATGTTTCATTTTCCCTCTGACAATACACATAGTGCTATTGCTTGTGAAAGCAAAATTAAAACTACAAAACACCAAACAAAAGCCTTTTTAAAAGAATCTCTACACTTATTTTTAGGAGGTACTAAGAAGACATATGGCCAGAGTGGAGTGTCCATGGAAACCACAATTACATTCTGCAAGGGCATTCCTGAAGTGGGGGTGGCTAAGGCAGTACTCATCGCCTGTTGAACAGAACTATCTTTCCTAAGAGCTCTGATAAACGTAAAGATTGACTCATTTGTACTGACATTTATTTGGTTATGCACTGAGTGAATAAGTAGCATAAAAGGAAGAACAATGTAGTAATTTATACTACAGAAACACTCATTCACCAGTCTATAACACTTCTCAGTATCGAGAGTGTATGTACTAGCTTGCACTCAAGTGTGGTTGTTTAAGGGACAGTAGATACATTAATATTAGTCCCTGAATTATTGCTATGCATCAGCACTGAGGAAAATTACATGAAGCAGAATTCTTCTATTCCAAGGTTTAACTGTAATTGTAGTTTATGTTTTATAACAGGTTTAGATCTCGTATTTCCTCTGAAAGTTAATTCAGACCACTGTTGAAATCAACTAAAAACTATCCCATTGTACTGCTCGAGACTCTTTTCAATCCACTAGTAAAAAAATCTGTAATTAATGGGATGCTGAGTATTATTAGTTGAACCATTCAAAAGAACATTATACAGAAAGCACTGGCAACTTGCATCTAAAATTTCTAAACAAAGTAACAATGCATTAGAAGAAAATTTCACGACTATCACATTGATAGATGCAATTGAAATCCCAACTGCAGTGAAGTAGAAGCTGTATTTTCAAATTTAAAGGAGACAAGGTCTCAAGTAGAGAGAAGCCAAAATCCTCAGGAATCTTTGAACAGTTCTGTTCTTTGACAGACTAAAATATTTGTGTGTGCCTAACCAAGGCAAGAAAAAGAACTAGCTGTTCAGTTTCCTTTATCTTTCATTAGACTTCCAAGTTGTTACAGGGCAACTTGTGATTAATGTATCCAAACTTGAATAATGTATCATACTCTGTTATGACAAGCAATAACAATCTGTGCAATAACCTCTAACCTTTCAGATAAAGTAGCCATTGGGAGGAACAAGATTCACACCCTACACAGGCACCAAGAAACACTGTACTGTGAACAAAGGTTGTGTTAAGTCACCATATTGCCTGCACACAAATTGATTAAAACTGTTCCATCATTAAGATCTATTTACAGTAAATTCAATGCCACTCACCTGTGTCAGGAACATCTGTAGGTCTCATAATTCTCCGGATCTGCTCCATTGACTGGAGATCTGGAGACAGTCCTGTAAAAGTACAAGAAAACAAGTGACTTATATATGTATTTTACTTGCAAAAAAGTTCCAGAGAACACAAAATTTCAAGTTCAGACAGCATCCATTGTTTCCACTGCAATATAAACAAAAGGCAGTTTGCTGTAAGACAAGTCATTGAAAAGAGGGACACAGGCTAATGCAAGTGGAATTAGGAAGGGTTTTCATTACCATCCTTTTATCTACACGGCACAGACCTCTACAGTTAAGGACATTATCCTCAACAGCTTACAATCATAAAATCAGTTAGGTTAGCAAAGATCTCTGAGATCACCGAGTCCAACCATTAACCTAACACTGCCAAGGACACTACAGAGAACCAGTGAAGTATAGCATTCCCATTATTTAACACAAACCGGTGCAGACAGCTTTGCTTACAACCACCTTCCTCTCTAAAAGCTAAAGGAAAATTCCCTACCAAGGTTTGAAAGATGACAAGACAAAGCAGCCTGGAGGTGTGACTGGAATAGCAGTCACATCTGAATGGCAGAGTTCAACCACACAACAGCCAGTCAGCAGTCACTGGATTCTGTAAACAAACCCTAGACTGTGCAACTGCAATAGATAAGGACGCCAGGGGTGGTCAGTCATTTGTAAAACCATAGTACTTCAATTACTCAAAAAATCACAGCAATGCCATAGCTATTTTTCTGAAGTTTTGCCCTTAACATGCAGTTAAAACCAAAGCATGGGATTCCAAAACCACTCTTTGAGCAGTTTACACAGTCTACAGCTTCTCTACTGTAGGAACACAGGCATGAAAGAGATGCTCTAGCATCTTAACAAGTCACTTAGGACCCTTCTTTAAGGACATAAATGACCTAGGCCAAGTGAGCTAACTAAGAGAGTTGCAATCTTTAGAACATTAAGACCCAATTTGTGATGAAGCATATTTCATAATAACAAACCATACCCATGTGAGTCAGTCTAGAACTACCATTGAAAAGGAGTCACCATGTAGAATAATTTCAGCTAACAGAGTTTGCACAGTGTCAATGTGTGTGTCACAGGAGCAATGACTCCAATGCTCTCTAATTTGATACAAAGACTTGAGGAACTTTTCTTTCAAGTGATAAAATTTTAGATTATCTCCGTCGAAGCAAATAAAGCCTTTTAGCATTATCACCAGCTTGTTAAAGTTGTCTTCATGATATTACCTTGAGGTTATAAGGGAGAGCAGAAGACTTAGATTAAACAGCTTACCAAAGGAGTTTTAAGCAAGTCTATTTTCAAGACAATACAAGAACACTAATATAAATTCAAGCAGATAATCAGCTTTTAAACTTTGACCAACCCACCACTTCCCCTTCCCCAGATCTGCTCTATTTGCATACACATTACATTAGCACTCAGCACCACACCCTGAGAGAGCAATGGGCAAGCTCAGTGAAATAAGCACAACCAGTTTGTGACCTTTACGAAGTTACAGCTCTCAGCACTTAAGGTTGCACCCAAAACATCTTTCACCTCTGGAAGTGTTCAAGGTCAGGCTGGACGGGACTCAGAATCCTGGTCTAATGGAAAGTTCCCTGATCGCAGCTGGGGGGTTGGAACTAGGTGATCTTTAAGATCCCTTCCAACTCAAACCATTCCATGATTCTTTAAAAGGAAATCTTAATACAAACCACATCTGAACTCCATGGCTGTTAATTTTTGTGCTATTTTATACTAGTACAAAATAGCAAAATCTCACAAAACTGCCTGCACATTTGTAGACCTCTTTGTAACCACCCAAGAGGTCTTCTTTTCCCAAGTGTTTTCCTAACTCCCTCTGCACAAAAAAGAAATAGCTCACGTCTCAAATTCCTATCTGTAGATAAAAGTTGTACACTATCAGTATTAAGTGAAGGAAATAAGAATGCAAACACAGGCTAAAGCTCACTGTCAAGCTGCTGCCACTACACAGACTGCTGCAAACTACAGTGTACTAGAAATACACAAGTTATCTTGCCACAACCAGCTAAGCACAGAAAAAGTATCTTTCAGTATACTATCTTTTTAAAGTGTAAGACTCCCTCTCCCCAAGAGAAAACAGAGAAATTGTCATTACTGCTGGCAGACTCAAATTTGATTTGAACCACTCTCTGATCTGGTGGAATTCAAGAAGTAAGTATGATGGGTACTTATTTTTACAGTGCCATCTTTGAATACTGTGTAAATCAAGTAGACTTAAACATCAACATACTTTTGTCATTAATGTAACAAAAAAACCCCCAGAATTCCAGAGCCTGAAAATACTACACAAATGCAGTACTCTCATAAAGTAACACAATTCCCATCTCAGAGCTTAAATCCAACATAATACCAATTTATTTCATCAACATGACACTACAACACGGACTTAATTTATAAAAAACTTGAAAAATGGAAAAGTTGGAAAGATACAGAATAAGCTTTAATGAAATGAGACATAAAGAGCAAAGTGAGAAGTCAGTTGAGAGGACAGCCTTAAAAAAAGGACAAATTATGACATGTATGAGCAATGTGGAAAGAGTGGGAACAGAGAGAGAGGTGATGGGAAGGATACGATATAAGATCCTTTCAACAGCATGAACATTTGAGCACAGGGATAGGAAGAGGGGTTTGACTTACACTGTGAGACAGAGAACTCAAAACACATGCCCAGGAAGGTCTAGATAAAAAAACATAACTCAGGATTTTAAGCTATTGTAGATAGCCTACTGGGGTTAAGTTAGGTGCCTTTTGTTTTACTATGTTATGCGGTTTTGCAAAGTTTTATTATATATCCCAGAGGACAATATTTTTAAAATAAACTATGCAAAAATGCGCAATATAGTAAAAAAGGCACCTACCTTATATCTACATGCTAGCTTCAACCTCCAGCAGAGTTGAATGGTTTGTGTTGCTGCCTCAGTGTTTATTATAGCTGTATCATCATGAAAAGGCGTTGACAGTCCATTACTTCATTGGATCTGGAACGCAGTTTGGATAGGACTGGAGAAGAGTGGAAAAAGGGCAAAACTTATTCATGTGCTGAACGCCCACTTCCATTTATGAGGAGCACACAGCACATTAGTAATCTTTTCACTTTATTTCATAGCTGTAGATCAGTTGTGAGTGATACTAATTTTGGTTTCAGATGAAGCCCATACAAGTTTAAGGGGCAATTAGCAATCAGTAATGAAGTAACTTTTCATAAGAGGATCCTTAAAGCACACTACATACAAAATAACATCTTGTTTAATCAAATAGGAAAATTTAAATTCTCTCCCTCCCCATTTACATTAAAACTTTAAATCTTTTTTCTTGAAAAATAGCTTTCTAGGCTTATTTCTCATAATTTGGGTCTCAAGGGCACACTCATAAAACTACCAGTTTTGTCATAGCATTCCACTCTAACTCCCAAGATGCTTCAATTACTCTCCACCTAAGCTTAATTTTTTGCCTGAAACACTCCAGTATTTTTGTCACCATTCATTCCTAAAAAACCCAAAATTCAAAAAAGTAGGATGACAGTAAGAGAATAATTCTTTCAAACGCTTTCTTTGGAGACAAATTTATTGCAAGTGTTTTTGGACACTGAAAATTGGCCACCTCAGTGCAGAAGTGATTTTGCATCTCAAGTTTTTAAAACTAGATCTAGCTCGTAAGACAGTTCTCGGGAAAAAAAAAAAAAAGCACCATACTGCTTGAGAACAAGATTAAAAGATGACATGTAAGAAAACAAGACACAAGAACACTATGCATCATCTTAACAGCACATTCCATACAGGCAGACCTCTTGCAGAGATACCTGTAACTAATAAAGGCAGGATGGAAGCCATCAATACAGCCTCAAAGATTCTGCTCAGGAGTTCTGGATCACACAGTTCTTAATTCCAAATGGAGCTGTTTCAACTAGAGGTTTCTGCAGCATTTTCACTTCCACTAATTTCCATCTCGTTGACAACACAGGTGTGACACCTACCAAACCATTTCTACACCACTCAGTGCAAGGCATCAAGTTGCTGATTAATGGAGGCAGTTGCAAAAGGAAGGATGGCTCTTATTAAAAGTAATTTTAAATTCTTGTCAACTGTTGGACACTGCAAGCTCCTGGAAACCTGTTAAGCATCACTGCCTGTAAAGTCACAGGGAGGCCCGTTCTACAAAGAAGAGAGCCCAGGTAAGTTCCAATATTCAGACAAGTCACAACCCTCAGTCAGATCAACACCAACCATTTTTTTCAGTACAAGAACAGGGCAACACTGAGACAGGTGCCCACAGAATGTAGATTTTCTAGTAACAAGGGCTTTATGGAGTCCATGAAAGCCATGGCTGACCTGCTAATGTTAACAAATGTCTTGCTTGAAACCCCAGGCTCGACTGTGTAACCTTAGAAGTCCCTTCCACCAACATGTTATAAAAACAGCTGAAGAGACCAAGACTACAGAGCTGTGTTTGCTTGTGAGAGTTATTCTTCACTGCTAAGGATGCTAACATTAGCTAAGGCTAATGGTAAAGCCAACAAGTCATGTGGCAAATTAGGCAGTAATTCTAGCATTCAGTATTCTTCAGAGAGGGATGGGAATACTTCAGAGGGAATACTTACTTCAGATGAGAATAGTTACAGAGGCACTTCCCCCTCAGGACTGAGAGGGCCATGAGTATCAGGTAAGAATGGCATCTGTATAATGCCAAGAGCACAGAAAAGCTCGGGGTGTAAGGGTGACCTTTACAGACAATACAAGGTCAAACATCTCCAGCTGAATATCAGGTATACTCCTCCACACCCCATTTGGTATAGCATTAACCCAAAGATCAGTGTAGACCCAGTTTTAAAAGCAGCCATCAGCTTACCTCCATGACAACAGAAGATCTTCTCATCCACAATGGCTGCAATAGGCAGACAGTTAAAACAGTCTGTGAAGGTCTTCCACAGCTTAATGTTAAATCTCCGCTTGCCTGCGAGAACAGGGTATGGCATTAGGAAGAGAAGACTGTTTTTTTTTAAAGCCAGCCAGTAATACATATCACAACCTGACCAAAAATGTTAGCAAATTGTCTTCATAGGGCTTTATTTCTGTTAGTGTACTTAAGTCTCAATCTCTTACAACAACATTTCAAGGACAGCAGAAAACAGTTATGCTCTAGAGTGACTTCAACACTGGTTCAAAATGTATTTTTAGAAAGTTTCAAAACAGGTTCACAGAATGTTGAAGCCCTTGCAGTATGAGAGCCAGTACTAGAAGCATCTCCAAAACACAGTATTAGTTTGTAACAGTCTTTCAAAAGGAATGGGTTTTGCTTACATTCATCATAAAATCCATAGATCCGATTGATGCTAGCACACTCGTGATTTCCTCTGAGGAGAAAGAAGTTTTCTGGATACTTGATTTTATATGCCAGTAATAGGCAAATTGTTTCCAGAGACTGTTTGCCTCTGTCTACGTAATCTCCAAGGAAAAGATAATTAGCTTCTGGTGGGAATCCTCCATATTCAAATAATCGAAGTAAGTCTGTATACTGACCGTGAATATCACCTGATAAAAAAATGTTTACCAAGGATTAGTGCAATAACAAAGACTACACAAGTCAAAAACTTAAGCCAATTAGTTTCTATTCACTGATTTCAAAAAAGGCATTAATATTGCTTTTTAAAACTGGCAATATTTCTCAGAAAGGTAAAAACTATGCTAATATTAAAAACTGAAGTACTCACTAAATATAAATAACTCACGCTATCTGCAGAACTGTTATGTCAGGTATCAATCCAATACGAAAATCAGAAGCCACGCAGGACCTCACAGTTAAGCATAAGCTTTCTAACCAAGCCTTAATTTGTTCAAATTAAAGCAAGGTCAGAAAGCCAAGCTCTAATTAAACAGGTATATGACCAGGAAGCAAACAGATCAGTAAAGAATTCACACAGACTGGAAAGAAACTGAACATTGTGTTGGCAAAGAGCACTTACCTTAAAGGTCAGCTCCCTGTACTAACGCTCCCATCCCCCAACATTTAGACTAACTCCTCCTTTGATGCAATTATTCATGTAAAAACAATACAAAGACTCAAAGACCGATATCCTTTACAAGACATTCAATGCTGCAGGTTGTTCTTAGGAAAAATAACTGTCATGTTACTCATCACACAGCCAGCTTTAAAATTAAGTAGGTTTTCCATGGAACAGCTCTGTGCAGCAATTACATCACCACACACTAGTCAAAGCCGACTATCTATGAGTTGTCCATAGGGTTGAAGATACCAAAGCTACTCTATGGTAACTTGTAGAGCACATGCACTGTACTGCAGTTGACTGCAGAACCCACTACCAGAGTGTCTGAATGCAAAAAAGATATGCAAAAAGCCTTCAGTGCAAGCTGTATGCTATTTAAATTTAGTTCCTCCTGGTGCCATACACAAAGCACTACATAAATGCATTTTCACTTTTGCTGCTTGTTCAGTGGCAAAATACTGACTTTGCTCAGCACAGTTTTCTCTAGAAGAGTATTAGCTACTATGGCCTCAAAAGAGGAAAAAAACTTCACACAACTTTCTCCATCTTAAAAAAGCTTCCCAAACCTGTATGCTCTCTAGTTCAATTCTTAAAGCACACAGTGGTAAGAATACACGTTTTATTACATTGCTCTTTACACTTTTCACGAGAAATGCAATATTTCCTTCTTCAGGCAGCATTCTTCCATAACTATTTCTCACTCAGGGAGAAGAATAACCTTCCAATTTTCATCTAATAAACATGACTATTATTCACTACCCACTTCCAGACACAACCTGAAGTTTCACTGGCTAAAATCTTTTTTGTGTATGTTGCAACAAGAATGATTCCTATTTTAAATAATATTTAGAAGTCTCCAGATCACAACCCAAAGAAAACAGACTCCCCAAAAAAGTCATTTCTATGCTGAGTCTAGTACCCCAGAACCATGTTACCAATACACTCCCCAGATTTCAACACTAAGAGAATTAAATACCAAGTAAGCATACTGAGAAAATATTATTGTGCTCATTGTCTTGAATGACTTTCAGTTACACATGAGGGACCAATGCACTTAGTGGGTAAAAGAACATTTTATAGAAACAATTTTGTAAAGGGACCAAAGCATCTACTATTCCCTTCAAGATACTCAACATTTTAAAACACAGCTTAATATGAGCAGAAGTTGAAGTCTACCAGATACAAAACCTTACAGTAAAAGCCACATCTATTTTAAAACGGACATTTACATAAGAGTTTCTTTCATCTTACATTAAAACACAGCCATTCAAGATGTAAGAGCTGATTTTGAACTGACTTGACTGTAAGACAAGACAATCCTAAAATGGTTCCTCAGGCATTGCCTGAGCACACTAAAATAACAGTTCAAAGCTGTACCAGTTGCATATTCTGCTTTTGGTGAAAGTGATCATCTTCCTTGCACTTTTATCTAAATGCATCTTTGACAATTACTCTAATATTAAATTTAGATGCACCTGACACTTCCTAGTGCTTCCACTGCGTTTGGAATCGGATTTAAAAATAACAAATGCCTTAGTTAACTGTGCATTAGCCACCCTATTACTGTTCATCTAACCATGCTTTCAACTGTCCCAATTTAAGCAAACCTGAAAAAACTAACTTTGAAGTAGGCTAATTATTCTTTGCAGACCTTGACTTATGCTCAGTCTACCTGAGTTTCCGTGTTTTCTTTATCTCAGAATACGATGAGACTGTACTACACTGAAAAGACTAAAGTGAGCACAATGTGATAAAGCCAGATTTTACCTTCAACTTTATGTCAGTAGGCAAGCTGGTCTGGTTTTACCTCCACACCCTACAAAGCAATTAGTCATTTAAAAATGACTTCGCCATTAGTGGTTTGTTTGTGGTTTTGGCTGTTTTGTTGGGTGTTTTTTTAAATTGGTAATATCCTCTCAATGTAAGAAACACTGATACATTAGGTCTGCCAGGAAGACACTAATGTACCTTTGAGCATGCAAGTAATAAAGTCAGAGACTGCTTCCACTTTAATACTATGACACTTTAGCAAGCCTAATTCAAGAAATTTCAGGCTTTTCAAGACAATGTCCATTGTTAATAAATAAGTTGAAGGGTGATTACAATCCAGTATTTACAGTACTTCAGTTAAGTTTTTTACAAGCTCGCATACCTATTAACAACAGTGTACTTTGGAAGAAGTCTAGCATCTTATACAGGCTTAGGGAGGTAAAGGACACACAGTTTTGTTCCTGCTTCACCATAATAGCGATGTTTGTCAAAACTTGCTGTAAAGCTCAAGCAATTTGTTACATGGCAACTAAGCCTAATTTAACAGTCTGCATTTTACTTTCTCAGTTGAAGGACTACCAATGCTTTCTGTTTTTCAAGTGTTCCATTTCACAAGTTCTTTCTTTTGCTTATGCTTTGAAGTGAGCAACTACAACACATAACCTGCTTTTTTTAAAAGCAGCTAATTGCTTTCTGAAATAGTGATCTAAAGAGTAGCAGCTCTGTGCAAGCAAGGGACAGATTATAAAATTTACACTAGAAGAGGGTACAAGCAGCCCTTTACGCCTATGGAACTTGCTCCCAAATAGTACCAAGAGCATCAGCACTCTACCAACTGCTAGCTGCTTTTACTTCACTTAATCCAATCTAAATTGAAAATTACATTTAAGATTTTGAAGACCTCACTCTAATGCTAACTCATGCTCACTTGCCCATCTCAGTATTCTTCCAACCCACCTAGCATACAACTAGATTAAAACACCTACATAAAACACATATCAATTTTACCTACCACAAATTTTCAGAGGTGCCTCTAGTTCCAGGAGAATAGGCTGGCTAAGAAATATTTCTCGTGATTTTATGCACAAGCCCCGAACTTCTGCTTCGGTCATCTGAACGATCTTCCCAGGACGACATCCTCGTACTGAAACGAGATATTTAACAATTGAAGGTAACTACCATACAGGTATACAGCAATAGGTAAAGTCCAGATGATCTTTATTTGAAACCTATATTTGACAAAAAGCCAGCAGCACATTCCACATATTTACCAAATGCCCTGGAATTATGTAGTCCAATGAATTCTAAAATTAATCTCTGACACTGTGGTAATCTGTTCTCAAAAGTTTGTACGCATTCCTGTTAAATCAGGTTCTCAGAAGAAAACAATTTAATTCTTGGTTTTGTCCATATTTGAATACATAGCAACTTCAAAAAGTGTTTAATTTCACAATCTCATTATGCTACAGTATTCACCATAGAAAAAAAAATCCTGGGAATCCCAAGCCTGGAAACACTTCCACATTAGCACAAAATAAATTTCTTCAGGATTGTTAAGTTCAACAGGGCTAGCTAAATACCATGGCAAAACCACAGACATGTTGTCTTACACTATTGGTAGCTGAAACTGCCATATTAGAAACATCATACTAAAAATTATGAAAGTTTGATGAAACTTTCAGTCATACATAATGGCTCTTAAGTTACTGAAACCTTTACTGCCAAGGACATTCTAATTAGAATGAAATTGAATTCACAAAACCTGTAAGTCAGGTACTCAGACCTATATTTAGTGCTAAGTTTTCAAAAGCATTTGCATGTCATTGCACTCCAACCAACATCCTCTGGCAAGTTTATCTGCAGCTGCTTCTTTCTACAAAGATCTGCATGATTCCTCTGTCAGAGGCTTTAATGTGTCTTTAATAAGGCAGCAAAAAAGTACAAATGTGTCTGCACTTTGACCGATCTACTTCAGTCTTGCATCTCAGCATAAACCAAACTTCAGAGTTCAAACTAATAAGCCAGAATGTATCAGTGTCTACAACAGGCAAACATCCTGTCCTGCCATCTGTTACAGATGAAAGCAACGTTCAGCACTGAACCACAGCAGTACCTACAAGGGAAGGTGGCACGAAACTTTAGCAGCTCAAATCCAAATGCCTTCAAATTCCAACACTGTAACAGACGACTTTGTAAACTTTTAGCTGCAACTTCACTAAGTTTAATAAGATTTGTGAGCAGAAGAGCAAAAACTAGTTCTTCATACTTCCTAGGTCCCCTGCTTCCCGCCTCCAAAAGAGAAGACAAAGCTTGCAACTTTTAATTAATATAAGCTCCCTTTCCTTTTATTTCTGCTTATTTCCTAGAAAACTTACTTTACGGAAGACATCAGTATCATTACCTCTAGTATTATCTACATTGTGCAATGGGAAAAAAGGATGTGGGGGATAACAGTTTGTCCTGGGTCACCTAGTACTACAGTCCAAAGCGTTAAGCTCAAAAAGCTCTGCTCTGGTTATCACTGCATATTCATACCTGATATCATACCATTCCAACACTGTGCTATGAATATCTATTTTTAATAAACACCAGACACTTGTTAAACTGAGGTTAGGAAGCAATCACAGGAATACATGAGAAGGCAGAACTTTAAAGTGGTTTTCAAAAACAGGGAAGAGATACAAAACTAGATCCTGGGACAGCTAGTTTGAGAGCCAAAATAGCAAGAGGGACAGTCTACCTGCAGCTGAGGATACACTGGAATTACTTAGCTCATTAGAACCCCACGAGAAAAAGGTTGCCACATGCATGACTTCTTTCAGTGAAGCTCTGAATCAGTACCAGGTGATACTTACCATATGGTAAGTCACATTCTTATTGCTAATTAAGATTTCACCTATATTTGAGAAAGCAAACAGCTTTTTAGGAACACTTTTTGTGTTGTTATTCTTCAGGTTTTAAGATGTTGGCTTACATACTAGAAGAAGACAAAGGCAGGCATTAGACAGAATCAAGGTGACTAGCAAACAATATATGCCTGCAGGCTTCCATTTCATCCCATCACAAACATCTAAGTGACGTTCTTACGGATATATCTTCAGCCCTGTTATTAGCAAAAAAAAAAAAAAAAAACCTCAGACTTCACAGCTTTGCACAGGACTATCCAATTTGTTAGGTACCAAAGTGTTCTAATAATCTCAGTTTCAAATGCTTGCATTCCAATAGATTATATAATGATGCGTTTCAGAGACCAGAAACTGCTTTTGATAAGCACAATAAACTGTGATTATACAAAAGAAAGCTCCCACCCGCACAAGCAGTCTTCATATTACAATGGCTATAATTTTATTTAAACAATTGATGTATTTTAAACCCATAGCTTGCAATGAAGTCACACCAAAGCTCCATGCAGCACAACTAAATCTCTGGTGCCAGTTTTCCACTAAAAACAGTGCATTCTTTTAACTTGTCCTGCTAAGCAATGAAATTCTCCTCTGTGTTTACCTACTTTCATAGCGTTTTGCAACACCAAAACTAAGCCATTTCATAGAGAGCAAACCCATGAAGTGGCTTAACTGCACACTTACTACACACATTCTAGTTTTGGAACTCAAACCCAGGAAAGCCCACCATATGCAACATTCGTGTTATGAGAAGTAGCCTCAGACCAACCAAGCTTAGAGGCCAAAACTGAGATACCAGTTCAAGGAGGGCACCCATAATACTCAAACTAAGTTGGATCCAATCAATATATCTTAGAACACCAGCCTTTACCTCCTTTTGCAACTCACACGGAGGTTTAAACTTAGAAGATTTGCTTTATAGGGTTGATGCTTTAAGTGTTGCTGGATTCTTGCATGAGAAGACACAGTGAATATATAGCTCCTGACTTCATAACTAAGCCCCAGAGCCAGTGCCTCCACCACTTTGATATTAGTTCTTTACTTTTTCAATTAAAGCCCTAAATGCTGTAAGTTCTTAACAGACAAACCAACAAATAAGGCAGTAACTTATTACCACACTTCAGATTTTTTCAGTAAGACATTTCTACAACTATGGGAAGTATATCAACTGGACGAGGTCACTTGCAGTCACTTCCAGCCCCTGGGAACGGTACCTATCCGAGCCATTGCACCTTTGCAAATGTACCCTCCACCCTCCATCTAAACAGCCCGCAGCTCCATGCAGTAAACACATAAGTTCAGTTACATTTGAAGTACTAGAAAGCCTGGGGTTTCATGAGGAATAATCATCATTAATAAAGAGAAAAGCAGTTTCCTCCCACAGTTCCCTGATCATCTATAAGGGTAGTACATATTGAAAAATGAGAAGCTATTGTGACCCACCCTGAAAGCCTCAGCACTTCACTGGATTCACAAAAGCACTGAAAGGTTTGCCAAGTAGTCATCCGGAACAGATGTGCCACAGCTGTGGTACAAGTACACAAGCAAGACTAAGCACTTTTTTCACCAGCTTACAACGAGAATTTTGTTCAAGTTCTCTTGACTCAGCTGAGCCCTATATGGATTGTAAACAACACCACATTTAGTTTTTCAAAAGCCAACTCCTCAAGAACAGATTGAAGAGGAAGCTATAAGGATGAGATCAAGAGTAAAGGTGATGTTTCCCAGACTCATTTATGAATTACTATAGCTAACCACTGTTAAAACATGCAAGTCATAGCTTCACGCATTGCAACATCTGTAGCTCACAAACGGTACTGGGAAAACCATCATTTCGAATGGCTGTCATTTACCCACAGCAGAAACAGCATCTTTACATTAGAGGTAAATTAATTCTCTTTAATCTAAAAATGCAGATGCCGTAAACAATCTTTGATTTACATAAATTAGCTTTTTGGTAGGGACAGCAATTCCTGTTCCATACACAATCATACACACATAGTGCTTTGACAGAACAAACCTTTGCTGCAAGGAGTTTCAAGCAGAGCGACATAGCAGGGAATAAGAAGAAATAAAAGCAAATACACACATTGTACACTGAGAAGCACAACAGAGCTGACAGTAATCCATAAACTGCTCTAATAGATATTAAAATGGTCTCTGCATCTACACAATCTTTGGTAAGTAACCTTAACAAGTTTACTAATGGTAACTAGTAATCTAAGACACGAGTTGCACAGTGGCAGGTAAGAATAATAATTTTTTTTTATTCCCTCCAACATCATGCCAGAGAGTAGCAGATTGCATAGGGCAATAGGGGAAAGGAAGAATATAAGTAACATTAAGGAAAGTGGTTGGAAGTTCTGTGTGCATCCCTTTTTGCCACAGTCTTTCATGAAATGGAGAAAATACATTTAACCTCTTCTGTCACACTGCTTCTGGTGTGCCTCTCTCTAAGCAACTAAGCTGCTCATTTTGTGGCATCGCTAATACAAGTTTCTTCAATTACTGAGTCAGCTGTGGTATGCACAGCCATCCTAAGCATTTACATAGTGTTGTTCTCCAGCATCACATGTGTCCTGTTTACTGGACTTAACACTCCTGGTTTTATCATAACATTAAAACCCAGACAGACTTCACCTAAGTCTCAAAAAAAATTAGGTCAACACTGCTGCTAAGAAGCACTCCTTTCCCTATGCTCTTTTTTTGCAGACATATGCATTTATGTGGCCACACAGTAAACTGTGTCAGGGAACTGGCATTTTCTTTCTAGTACAAAGATAAAACAAATCAAAAAAATATTCTAAACAGTCCCCTAAGCCGAAGAATGCATCCTCTGTGAGCTTGGGTTAGGACTAGTGAAAGAATAAGCAGCTGTTTCTACTTCTTTTCACAGTAGCTCCAGCCAAGCTTATTTCTGAAATTATGGCTTTAGAGATCTATTTTGCCAGAGTATATATAAAAAAAATTCCCAAACTACAATACAAGACTGCAAGCATGCAATTTTACAAATTGCACATCAGCAATTCCTACAAGCTTACACTCCCCCCACATTCTGTGGGATGTTTAATCACTGGTGATTAAACACTCTAACATTTAACTATTAATTTTTTGTACTTCAGAGTATTTCGGAGTATTTGGTGAATCCTGAACAGCCTGCCAAAGTAGGAGCAGAATGGATTTGAAAGCCAAAGGTGATGTCACCCATGACTTGAAAAAAAAAAACCCAACAGTCCTTACACTGATTTTGGAAATATGTTCTGAAGTCATCTGTTCTCAGTATTTTTTAAATCTAAGTTACATATTTTCATGAATTTAGGTCAGGAATCCTACACTGGATTTTAAATGCATCTTTCATTTCGGAAAGCAGAATCTCTACTCCCTCAAAGTATTTTCTGTTATTTAACTTTTTCAGCTGCCATCCAGAAGCAACCACTCCCTATCTTGCAGCAAAACAGAGAGCTAAGCCAGCAACACAAGTTTTCAAAATTTCAGAGCTGCTGTAACAACTAAGCTTAGAATGGCTTTCATTCATGTGTTACACTGGTGGACAACAATAATATTAATGAACCCCTGCTAGAGCTTTGCTCAGTTCAGCAAGAACATATTGCTGAGTGTACAGCTCTTCTGCATAGTGTACATAGCAAAGACCTGTTCCTTCCCTAGGGTACCTCACCCAAACCTCCCACTAAAAATAGAAGAATCAGTCTCCCAAGAAGTTTTTTCCTGAAGAACTGTGCTATTTATATCCAACTAACCTTAAAATCTTCAGAAAATTCCTTCACTGGATGCCCTTGATATTCAGTATTTTGCTGAAGAACAGTGATTGCTTGTGAACTCATTTTAGCAGGACTTACTACCATTAAACACAAATCCACTGCAGAGTAAGAGACTGCCCAAACCTTTAATTTTTAACCAGGAAAAAAAACCCAAACAAGGAAGTGGAGTTCTTCTACCCAAACTTGAATTTATGTTCTTAAAATATATGCCATCCAGCAGAATCAATGCTTGTGGAGAAGGAGCTTTTTTAGAAACTAGTATGTAAAGCTGCCTCAGGGGATACTCAAATAAGCCCATGAAAACATGCACGTTTACCTACACCAACCTTTATGGACCACTTGCTTCTTTACACAGAGTTCCATAAACTAACTGATCTCTCAGTCATTCTGTATCATACACGGTTCCAAGAACTGCTGAATTCAAGATTCAAGGACAAAAATCACACGAATTACTCCATTCTGTAAACAAAATGAATAACTCTAGTGTCTGTTATTCTTCTATATTTACTGTTTGCTTAATTACACCTGAAGCTAAAACTCAAGCAACCAGCACAGCAAAGACAGAAGCCTCTCACCACACTGTATTATACAGACTGGTAACAATGCCTGTTCTTGACTAACCTAGCATAAAAATTTCATGAAACAAAGAATTTCAGCTTATTTCTCAAAGGCTGACTTTCTTTTCCTCTGAAGCAGTGCTAATAAAAGTCCTAAAACTCAAGGAAGGCAAAAGCAAATTACGAAGTTATGAAGTAACTCCTGAGAAGTACCAAGGAGAGAAGTTACAAAAGTTATAATACAAAAAGCTGGGTTTAACACGACTTCTGCACATCAGTGTCTCGGGTACTTAACTAATTCAGCTGTGTGGGATATACACATAAAAGTTTTGCATCAAGCTTGGTATTAAAAAAAAACCCAACACAACACAGAAAACATAGTGCCGTGACACTAAGATGACCTAGCTGATGTACTAAGACAAATCACAACAGGAAGAGAAGGCAGTAAACAGGTTAATTTCAATGTTCAAGTTAGGAAGCAGATACAGGTCGCATTAGAAGCGCCTCAGGCTGCAGTTAAGAGTGGATTCCCCTACACACCCCCCTTCACCAAGTACAGCGTCTGACCTTACTGAGTAATAGCCAAATATAGTATGCTTGCCTTCACACTGCTAGACCACAGACCGTGGTGGGGTTTTACTTTTTAAACAGCTACGTACCTACATTTGGTGGTAAATAGTTAGCAGTTAATAGCAACGATAAAGTATTTAAAATCCCCTTACCTACATTAAATAAGATGAGCATTTTTCTCCTTTTATACCATGATTTAGCTGTATTATGAGCAAGAGACACTGAATGACTCAAGCAAAGCCTATGCCACAGAGTATCTAAATGAAACAGTTACTGAATCATGTAACCTTTAAGTGGCCAAATAGCCCTCCAGAATAAATAAACACCAGCACACACTACCTGATGCCAGGCTCTTGGCCTTCCATGCAATTTTTCCAACCATTTCATTTGTCATGCACTTATAAAGCTAAAGATGAACTGGCTGATATCTGCCCTGCCATACAAACCCAGAAACTAACTTCATTCTTCTATCCCTTCTCCCTAGTTAATACAATACCTACCCCAGAAACATGAAAACTGCCTATTTTCTCCCTCTTTAAAGACTATTAAAAAAAAGTAAGTAATTTGATTGTTGGCAAAAAAACTCCTCTTAGAGTTCTCCTTGTTTATTTTTCTAATAGCAGATTATCCAGTGATTTCACACCAAACCAGGTAACAGCTCTTGTTTATTCAAGATTCACCTCCATGGTTTGTTTGTATTGTTTTGCAACAGATCATTAAGGTCTATTTTCTTCTCTGCAATGGCCTCTCTTTTTCAGCACCAGTTACAGAGTCTGGAACTGCAGGCACAACAACCATATCCTAACATCACCAGGCCACCTGGATATGTTAATTAGTTAAAACACTAACCAAACAAGAAATATTTTATTGATGATAATACATTACACCAGTAACTCTATACCACTTAAAACTAATAACGAAAATTTCAATTATTTCATAAGCATTTAATCAAGTAATATTGAAATTTTTATCTTTATCACAAAACCTGTAAGACCTTTGAAATCAGAAGAAAATGAAGCTTGCAGCTTTCTTGGAAGACATCACACAACACAGCAAGAACAATATGCAACCAGCTTTATTAAGGCAATCAGAAAAATCACACTTTGAACTGAACATGGAAGCAATAACCATTCTCCACAACTACTGGTAGCCTGACAATTCTGTTCTTGGATAACTATTTCCCAGTTTTCTTGGTGGATTAGTACTATCAGAACCAGTAGCCCTCAGCCTCACCAAATACAATTTTGTTTTAGAGCACATCCACATTAAGCTCCATCGTATTAATTTAAATGGTTAATTTTAAATAGGTTAGACAATTTAGGCAAGCAAGGTGTCCTGCCTAGACAAGACAAATTTTTTTGTACAGCAATATACCATGAACCTAAACCCCAGAAAGCCATCTTGTATTTAAGGTTACTGTATGTCTGCATTTCCTTAAGTACATGTTCTTTGCCACACAGTAAACGTTTTAGTATTTACCAAGACATCTATACATTTAAAAGAGCAGAAATTCAGTCCAGCTGGGCCTTATATCCAGAAATTTTAAGCGACAGACAGAACAGAAACAGGAAGCCCAACATCTGGACAGTAATATGGCAGTCTTACTTAACACTACTCACAGCACTTTTTACAAGTAAGGTTACCCCTATTCCAGTCTCCTTGCTTTGATATCGAGGGAACTTTTTCCACACATCACCAAAGCTTAAATTGGCTTAGAATCTGGCTTAAATGTAAGACTGATGTAACCAGTTAGCTCAGCATTGTTGCAAATTTCAGGGCATTTCCCACATACATGGCGTTCCAAGATGAGGCAAAACACAAGAAGTAGCTGCAGGGACTAAGAAGAAAAACTTTGTTGAAAGCAGAAAAACTCTGCTCACACTAGAGAAAAGAAGGCTTCAGGGAGACACCACTCCTGCCTTCCAGGGCCTAAAGGCAGCTTATAAAGACAGATGGCGACAGACTTTTTAGTAAGGCCTGCTGCAATAGGACAAGGAATAACAGTTTTAAACTAAAAAAAAAGGTAGATTTACACTAGATATAAGGATGAAATTTTTTAAAATTACAGTGGTGATACAACAGAACAGGTTCCCCAGAGGTGGTAGATGCCCCATCCCTGGAAACATTCAAGGTCAAGTGGACAGGGCTTTGAGCAACCTGATCTGATTGAAGATGACCCTGCTCACCGGAGAGGGGTTGGACTATGTGACCTTTAATGGCTTCTTCCAACCCAAACCATTCCATGAACCTGTATTTCACATCTGCTGTACTCACGGCAGCCTCATGCGTGTGCATACTCCTATGTTGTCCACAGGCAGAATGGGCTGGGGGAAAAAAAAAAAAATCTATCCACCAGATGGCATAGCTGGGAAGGTAGGAAGAAAAAAAAACATGCAAAAAGTACACACAAAGCAAAAATAAGGTTATCATCTTTGTGGCCCATAACACAGCTAAGTGTGACCCAAGATTTCAACTACCAGGGCAAGAAGGAAACAGTCTTCCAACAAATTTGGTTTACTCACTTTCATGATCACATACCAGTACAAAGGGATTTTAGCAAAGCCAGGGAATTTTGTACTTAAATGGCTTGCAAATCTTTGCAGATCCACTCCTGTGAGAAATCCTTAAATAAAACTCAAAGAAGCTCCAAGACAGTGAGGCACATGTGTAAGAGCACCAGCATCTCCCTTACTCTTCTAGTAAAGAAATTAGGAAGAAGAGAAGGTACCTTGTAGACGTCAAACAATCAAGAGAAAGCATTGCTATGTTCAGACTTTATGCCTACAGCATACACTTTAGTTTTACTTTCCTCCAAACAGAAGTTATTTATAAGGTATCACTAATTTGTGACAAAGTACTAAACACACTGCAAGAGAAAATCAATTCAAAATGAACTCTTACCATTCCTAAATTCACCACTTGACCAATGAGTAGAGGATAAGAACTTAGTATATGCAAAAGAACACAGAAATTAAAAGCTAATGCCCTGGAAGACTGTCAACATGCATTACATCATGGTTCAGTGGAGTCTTTATGATAACTATCTCCAATTTAATTAAAGAGTTAATCAATCTGGCTTTCAGCACTCAGATGTCCAGAATAAGTATACATTCAAGATAAGTATGCACGCACACTCACTGAGGATTGGGAAGATGTTCTTGATGAATCCTCCCAACAGCCTGGCTATAGGCCACATCATGTTGGTATCTCAGGAAAACCCCACAATGGAACAGGTGGAAACTGAGACAATCTAAGTAGGTAAGCCCAGTTAAAAGGTAAGTTAACATATCATATAACCCAAAACCAACAAGAATAAAAACAGAGTAGCCTAATTAAAGTAAGAGCAAGAACTCCTGACAATTAATCTCACAGCCTGGAAACAGGTGTCACCACCCAGCAACCCAATGGCAGCAGGGAAGTTTCCTTTGGCTGGGGATTTTGATATGTATTTGCTACCCTTGAAAAATTATGTGCAGCAGCTACTGAGAGATAACTGCAAACTGTTATTCAAACTTAAAGCCATCCATTTCACTTAACCAAAAAGACTAAATATATACTGCACGACAACATTTCATGAAAGTGTCTTTTTATTATTTCACTGTGCTTACACTTAAAGCTCAAAAGCCACACTTCCTTATCCTTTAAATCTAAGTTGAAGAGGGAGTAATGGAGCCAAAAAACTTGCTTTAAACAATTTAACTGGAGAGAAGAGTCAACAGAATTTTTTTCTGCGCAACCAGCGTGGGGAGGATTCATACTCACTTTACCAGAACAGGTCAGCTAAGCAACAGCATAAGCTCCAGAATGTGAGCTGCCAATTGTACACCAAAAAAAAAAAGCTTCATTGTCAAACACTACTATAGGAACCACAGCTTAGAATACTATAGCTAGCAGTGCTATAAATAAAGGATGTTAAATGGAAGGAAAGATAATGCATACACAATGCAGTCTTTTAATCTTGTGTTTCTTCAAATAAAACCCTTAAGATTCAGGTACAAGATGCTGTACGAGGCACCCCTACTACTGTTAGTAGATGACAAGCAGAGAGAAAATAGACTGAGAAACAGAGATGAAAAATTAAACGCAAGGTTTGGTTCAGAAGTTGCACATCATACCCCCAAAGATAAAAGTACTACGTAAAACAAAAAGCACAGGTTAGGTTGCTCCAAAACAAGGCACCCAATCATAATCCAAAAAGCTACAAAGTTGCAACACAAGTATTTATGGTTTATGTAAAAGGCATGGAACATGTATTTTAAAAGACTTTGTGAAAAAAAGGATAAGCAGAGTAATATTTAAGGGGGAACAGAACGATCCAAGTTGCATACCAAAACACTGTAGAATCCCCTCTTCTTGAGGCAATATATATTTAAATAGTTATACTGATGAGCAACAAGTATCTTTCAAACATATTATTTAAAGCACTTCTCAAAAAAAACACACCACCGCAAATATATTTGCATTTTGATGTAAAAAAAAAAAAAAATTGCCTTACAGTGTAAACGTTTACTATGTTACTATGTGGTCTGTCTTAACATCCCACCTAACAATCTGTGTTTCAATATCCGGAAAAAGAGAGTTTTATCTGAAATAGTTATCAACTGATAATACTTGTTTCTTCATACTACACTAAACCGCATGCCTGAAATCGCAAACATAAACACAACTGCCCAAAGCCTATTTGTATTTTAAAATACTGATTTTGCTGTTCGTCATTTTCTCACCGAAAAAAGAACAGATAGCAGCTATTAAAATAGCCCAAAAACCTAAAAACTCCGCTTTGTAGTTACAAAACTTTCAGCCTTACAAAACTCGTTTCACTTCCAAAACTCTACATACTCCATGATTTCCTTTCTATAAGCCTTCTGCAATGTGATCCAACTATCTAAGGAGTACAGCAACCAAATAAATGAACAGAACATACCCATGCAAGTACTCTCATCTCTAGCATACCAGGTATTAGTTGAATGTGGAATGAAAGATTAATGGGAGAAGAGACCCAAGGAGATTAAACATTCAGGACACAAACAAAAAGAAAACGCTCTCAGTAGTTCCTCAGCTTCTCCAAAAGCAGCTTCTTCCTGACTTTAAAGGAAAGAATAGCTATTTAAAACACATAAAACCCTTCCTAGCCTTTATTAGCCACCCATGAGAGCCACTTCTGGAGACTGCCCCGTAGGCAGGCTGAGGAATGTCAGCGCACTAAATCCCCTCTGCTGCCGCCGACACTCACGCACACACAACTCCACACCTAGCGCTGCTCGCAGACGTAATTTTACACACCGAGCACTGCGACTACCAACGCGGCCGGAGGGATGGGGGGGGAAAAAGGCCGCCCTCAGCTCAGCTAGAGGTGGGTCCCCAGCTCGCCCCTCAGCCAGGCAGCTGCAGCCGGGTGAAGAAGGGGAAGACGGAAAACGAGGCTTTTTTTTTTTTTTTTAATTTTTGTTTTCCTTTTAAATAGGAAGGCAGCCCCTTCCCCCCGACAAGGCAGTCGGACCCTCCGCGCACAGCAGCGCCTCCTCTCTCCGTGGGGCCGAGCCGGGGCTCGGGGCACCGGCGGGACGCGCCGAGCCCGCTCCCGGCCGCCACCCCGGGCCCGGCGGGGCGGGCATGGCGCTGCCCCCGCTCCCCCCACACTCCGCCAGCAGCCCCGGCTCGTCCCGGGGGGCGGCAGCCGTGCCCCCCGCGGCGGGCAGGAGGGGCTGCCCTGCGCCGCGCTCACCTTCCAGCAGCCGGGTGATGAGGCTGTCCACGTTCAGCTCCCCGTCCGCCATTTTGTGGCCACCAGACTCGGTCCCGGGCGGGGAGAGGGCGGGGTGGAGGGCTCTCCGCGGAGGAGGAGCAGCAGCAGCAAGGAGCGGCGGCCGCAGCGACAGTGGCACTCCCCCCACCCCCCTGCGGCGGTCCCCGGCGGCCGCCCGGCTTCTCCCGCGCCCGCTCCCTCGCAGCTAAAAGGGGGGAAGCGCCGCCGCCCCTCCCCGCGCCTCCTCCCCGCCCCAGGAGCCGCCAGGGCGCATGTGCCGCCTCGACCGCCGCCGCTCCGCGCTCCGCCAGCGCGCAGGCGCCGCGGAGCCCGCCCGAGAGCGCGGCGCGTGCGCGGCCGGCGCTGCTTCCCTGCGTGCCTGAGGGTCCGGCGCGTGTGCCGGGAACCCCCGGGAACCCCCGGGAACCCTCGGGAACCCCCGGGAACCCCCGGGATCGGGGGCGCGGGCAGCCTCAGTTACGGGCAGCAGGCAGGGGGACCGCTCCTAGGAGGCTGCGAGTCACCCGTTCCTGTGCTGAGAGCGCACCTGTGAAATCTCACAGCTGTCCTGCCGGAGTGACGAGCTGTGCTCCTCTCTGGCGCGGTTGTCAGGAAAAAAAAACCCACTCCTAACCGCTGTGGTTCGTGTTTCATCGCGGCTAGGTCTGCTTAGAGTACTTTTCTTGGTGATTTCTGAACCTTTTTATTATTTTTCTTAAGATGAGCTCTCTGACTTGTTTACATACTTCTGTCAGCAGATGCTTGCCTTGGATAGACAGAGAAGTGCTTTAAAATGGAGGTGGCGAAAACTTACTGTGAGCTGGGACAGCACACAAATGCATGCATGTTGACAAAGTAACAAAGTGCAGATGTTCTAGAAAAAAACAGACCACTTCTTTATATGCCTAAATATAGATGTCCATGGAGAAACTTATCTCTGTGACCTTGAACTTGATTTTTTTCCGTCAGTTCATACAAGCCAGCAAAATCTTGTCACCTTACATAATTTTGAAACTCAGGGTTTTTTATCTCTTGATTAGAATAAAAGGAGTATGAGCAAAACAAAAGCAATTAGGACAAGGTGGGGCTATGATTAGACATCAGATGATGCCAGGTGTCCAGATTGTCAAGTAAAAGAACACCCTTTTGAAATACTTACACAGGTAGGCAGGATATATGGAAATGTAATTTCATCTGCTGAAAGCACATACAGTTATTCTTTCTTATTTTTCAAATTCTGTGATCCAAACAATAATAATTAAAAAAGAGATCTTAAAATATTTTTCTTTCATTTTTTGTTAAGTAAGAAAAATAATTATTCGTATTTTGAAAGGATCTTTCTTATCCCAGCTACTTTATTGCTGCCAAAACTAATAGATCCACAGTCCCTCTTGAGCTTTTAGGAATTGTCCCAGTTTTGTTTCACACAACCAAACTGCCCTGAGGGTTATTTTAAGCCATCACAACATCAGGTTCAGATATAATTATATTATCACAGAACGTTCTGCATTGACAATTAAACGGGCATATGAAATTATCTTTTATTGTGGCATAACAATACAATTAATATGTTTTCCAAAACTCCAGAAGATGCTAAAGTTTCAGATACACTGAGCAAAACATAATTCCCTAACAACTGTTTTTACTCGGCATGTCAGCATGTTCCAGAAACAATTCAGCATATCAAAACAACAAAAATAATTTAATTAGCAGAGATGCTGTGAAACAGAACAAGCTACAAAAAATACCTCACTAATTTAGATTCTGTGCCAGTGTCTTATTTTATTGGGAACATGGCTGGGTCACAGTAACTCCCCAGCTGTATGTGGGTTGTCAAGTGGCTGGAAGGTCACCTCACTGTGCTGCATATCCCTGTAAAGTTTGCCTCCCCTTTCTTCATAGCTTGAACAGGGAAACAAGTACATGAGTTTCTCCCTGAGTAGGTAACACTTGACAGGTCCCGTTTTTCATGTTGGCATAATCCAAGTACAGTAAACAGAATTAAAAGATCAGAGAATGAGGCTCATTGTCTTCTTTGATTCAGAAAGAAACAGTTAATGTGGAATGAATGCATTTTCTTTCATCAAGGGTAGATGTTTAGTAATTTTTGGCATTATATGGTACACAGATACAGGCCAAAGATACCTAACTGGCAATTCAAGTAGCAAGGGCAGCTGAGCGTCACTGATGCCTCTGTCAAAATCCCATTTAGTAATGCTCACCTTTTTAAATTGCCTTTCAGTTATTTTGAAGTTTCCTCTCATGTCCGCCTACATGGCTTTGCTTTTAACTTTGCTCTACATGGTCTCAGCCTCATATACATTGAATACCCTGTGTGTCACTTTTCTTCTCCTTGTCCTCACGCTGTCTCAAGGTGTCCTTTGCAGTGTTCTTCTACTGAGTTTGTCAGCTCTGCGGGACAGAAATTTCCAAAGAAGATGGCAAAACAATTATATATTAGTTAGTCATTCCCTAAACTGTGGCTCTCTAGACATGAGTTCTCACTTTGTCTGCTGCTGTGAATTTGAGACAGTTGCTTCTCCAGCTGTAGAGCACTGACTCAGCATCTCTCTGTTACCTACTCTTTCCTAGTAACCTTATGTTGGTTTAGACAGGACTTCTGTTATTCACTGCACTTTAAATTTAGTGCACTACACGCACTTTGAAGTTAGTTACTGTGCCATTGTAACTTTCAGAAACCATGGCCTCAGCTACACTGCCCTCCTAGGTCTGTCATCAGTTACCTGCTAGACAGTACATAGCAGTATTTTACAACACTATCCCATCACTATAGCCTGTTTCTAATGTACTTTATAACCTTTGAAAACTGTAACTCAGGGCTGACTGCAATTCTGGTGTGGATGGGAGGGAGAGGACAGAAGGAGCCATGTGGTTAGTTTACCAGCATGTAATTAGGAGCAGTTTCTCCCTGGGCAACATTAGCTGAACCACTGCTGCCTCCTCGGTGTTGTTCTCCAGTTTCTTACTTGAAGCAGAAATTACTAATCCAAATCACCAGTGTATTTTCTTAGGAGAGGTTGTTTACAAAAATACTTACAGATCCTGTTTCTTTAGTCAGAAGTGGCAAGGTAATCTCAAAATAAACAAAGACTGCAGATAAATTACCCCTATTTTGTCCCAAAAGTTTAGATTCATAGATTGGTGAAGAAAACCCAACAGATCCCACTCCGTAGTACTTTATAATTTGCCAGTATTTGCTCTAAAACTGGGTAAATAGTTGGTTTGGGTTATATCATGTTAAGATGTAAAAATAAATAATTATCTTCTACACTAGGATAAAACCAAGACTTTCTCAACATTCCTGAGAAATAAAAGAAGGAGGAGAGTCCCAAACTAGCCAGTGGTTTGGGTTTGAAGGCACATACCTAAGATAGACAGAGAAGAATGTATCTTCTTCTGAACTGCTTCCTCCATGCCAGCTCTCTTGGTATCACTGTTTGGAGCTGAAACACTTGGTATAACCAACTGAATATCCGCTGGGCCAGGGACTCGATTATAGATCTGTGTCACGTGAATGCCCCAGTCATTCAGCGGTAGTGCTGGTCCATCTGTCTTGATGTAGCTATTATTTGAAACACATTATGAGATCTGTGGCTGATACACAAATATGTGTGCTGTACTCATCAAAACTGTAGTAATAGTATTTTCTGAAGAACAAGAATTTTTTCTTCGATTAATACTGACCCTTGATTCCTGTAAATGTAGTTATGCCATCGTTGCCTTTTATGCATATTTAAAAGGCAAGGCAGAACAGGGCAGGTCTAGATGTTCTCGTATTTTATCTGGAATTAAAACAAGAAAGCAGATTGTTGATGTCAAGACCAGTGCTGAAACAGTTTAAAAAAATAGAATAAATATTTCAATCCAGTAAGTCTGACTTGAAAATCTTTTTTTTTTTTTTTAAAAGAGCAGCTCCTCTGCCCTATCCTGACAGCTCCCAGCTGGGTTAAAGAGCCTGGGTTAGATAGGCACTGCCTGGAAGGCAGGAGAGAGCCCTCCAGGAGCCACATGCAAAATAAGGACAAGGTGAGACTTAATCAGGGGTTTGTGTCACAGGCTACTTCATCTCTCCGTATCAGAACTATTTAAAAGTGTGAGAAGAGTTGGGTTTTTTTCTTTAGATTATATTTGTTGGCATGTGATACAATCTCAGTTCCCCTGACAGCCTGTCCTACTGCCCACAAACTATCAGAAATACACAAGACCTGCTGAGGTGTTACACCCAAGCGAGGGAGGGGGAAGGACTTCTGAAGCAAAACAAGGCAAATAACTTGGCCCTGCAGGATCTGCAGTTTGCAAAATGTCAATCAAGCTTACTATTCCTCTGCCTTGGAGAGAAAAAAATTTTCTCCTCCTGTTTCCCAGGAAGGAACAGCTGCAAGAACTGAAAGCGTCGGCATCTATCTTCCTCCGTAAACATGGGAATATTTAGTTTCAGCAAAACCAGATGGTTTACGCCCTGTGAATATGCTGGCATTTGACACCAGCAGTCAGTTTCACAAAGTGCATGCAGAGCATTAGAAAGAACTCCTCTAAACTGAGGGACCTGACACAAGAAATGAAAGCTCTGAAGGCAGTAATGACAAATAGACAACACCCCCCCAACCTCTATCCAGGGATCTCCAAGTGCTCTCTAAATATCATTAATCAGACTACATAAAAGCCCATGAAGTGATTAAATTTTGATACACGTTTATCACAGAGGGTTACACTTAAAATGAGAAGGTAAATAAGTTCCTCAGGGTTATGTGGTGAGTCATGGTCTGGTCTCCTGGCTGCTCTGACCATCTACGTCTCTTCTTGCTAACGCGTCTCTAGTGTGCTGTGTCCTCAGCCATATTCCCAGGACACAATTTTTAAATGTGAAACTATTACAGTTAATAGTACAGGGACAGAATTGGAGTGTGTGCAGCATTTATCACCATAGCTGGGGCATCTGAGTGCTCTATGGGGAATTTATAATATGCTAAAGAGATTTATGAACAGCCCTCAAACCTCTTGCTAATGGCAGCTGCAATGGGTGTTAAGTGACTGAAGATGCTTAATTATTTGACGATTTTTATTGATTTGTGTTGTTATTGCTTAACATGATTCTGTAGTAACAAGGCATCTATCAATCTGAAAGTGGTTTTCAAACAATGAATTATTAAAGTATGTGATTCTGATAGGTAAAGTGTCTTGCTGGACTACTAGGAGGTTGATATAGTACTCAGCTTGGAGGGCAAGGCTACAGGGGCTTTGGGCTTTGCAGTCATTGATGTCTGCAGCACACGTTCCTGAGCCAAATCTGACCCTGCTGACTCCCCGTCATCTGCAGCATGTAAAAGTAGGCTTGGGAAGGATTTCTATTCACTTGCAATTTCAGAGTGAACCTTCCCACAGAAGCACACAAATTTTCTGGATCACTTAGTGAAATGCATTATTTACTGTGAATCACGAGGTATTGCTGCTTCTAAGACCTACAAACGTAAGCCCTAAAGCAGCTCTAGTCCTGGTTGCAGGACACAGCAAAGGCCTGCAATATCTCCTTCAGTTTCCCAGAGAAGAGCTGTGTTGTGCTCTGGTTTATCCCATCCTCTGGATTACAGAGGGTGTGCCACTGAGCACACCTGCCCTGCAGTTGAGGCAATGCTATAATTTAGTATACTTCATGATCAGCATTTTAAGAGTTTGAATTTGCTATTTCTTCATTATGTAATTACATAATAATAATAATTTAACTAACACAACGTACGTGGAGTTTTGCTGTTGCTTCTTATGTAAATTAGAGAGATTTAGCAACACATTGCAAAATGGATACATGTATTTCAGACTGAGATGTAAGATGTTACTTTGATTAAGAATAAAATAAAAAGGAGCTGTTGGGAAGACCTATTTTGTAAAAGAAAGAACTACTTAGTTAAAACTTTTCATCTAACAGCTTATTCATTAACATGGGAACTGCAGAGCTTCAAAGTGTTTAAGTTAAAAAAAACCCAACAAAATATCAAACAACCCCTCCCCCCAAAAAAAACCCAAAAGATCAATACCAAAACACCACAGTATTTCTGCCTTTTTAGATAAATTCAGATACTTAAATTTAGATTCAGAAACTGAAATGATACACAAATATGTAACTTGAGCTTGAATTTAGATAGAGTAGCAAGAACGACTAACTAAATGTTACGGAAATAGCTAATCTTTAGGTAGAAGAGAACATTTATTTTAGTTGTTACTCTGTTCATAAGAAACAGAGACATTCTATATTTACGGTACACTCCAAAAGAATTAAAATGAAATTTAAAGTCAAATTTAGATATCAAAACATGTCAGACAGCTTGACTTCCACCAAACTGTAACAGGCACTGCTCATTCCTTTTAACTTACATGGTATTTTTATTATCTATCAAGTAATCTAACTTATCCCTCATGTTCCAAAAATAGTTCATTTGCATACAGTATGGCTCAGAAGAGCAGGAGCTGGGAGAAACCACATCACTGTGACTAGCAGCAATGAGTCACACTGACAGGTTTAAGTCTTGAGTCAGCAAAACCTAGACTTACTGTCAAAGCCTCGGTGGGCTTGGCTCAGAGGAGGCCATTAGCTGTTATTTGAGTTTGGGGGATGTACATCATGGCCCCCCAAAAGTATAGCACAGGTCTGTAGAAACACATGTGGCCACGGCTGGCTACCCAGCGCATTCTTTGGTGGCAGCACTGGCTGAAGGTGGTCATTCCAAGTTCCCGCTGTCCCTCCCCTCCATGATAATGCCATCCTTGCCATCGTGCTGATGTGTTTGTGGGACTGCCCTGCAAGTGAGATGTCTGCAGTGATCCATATGAATAACAACTCTCTCTGGCTCTCCGGAAAGCACGAGCTTTAACCCACGTTGCTGTGAGTGATATGGCACACAGAACATCTCCCAAAGACACGTGTCTCAGTCCACCTGAAGACTGTGGTATGAGGCTGAAACTGGCAGTGGCCACTGGTGGAGGGGGCTGTCTGAGCCTCTAAAGCCGTAGTGTGGTGTAACTGTACCTGTCAGCGGGGAGGCTGCAGCCACCCAGCTGTGGCTCTCGCATCCTACTGAGTCATCGCATGACTCCAGATAAGCCATGTGCTTTTTCATGCCTCAGCCTGCCACCTGCAAATCAGTGATAACAAAATTTAAATAATTCAGAAGAACATAGCAAGGCTTAATCGTAATTGTGAGGCTAAATTGTAATATGTTCTGGACTCCTTACATAGAGTAGTGCAGAATTTAGGGTATTGCTGTTCACAGACGGTGTTGCTAGTAGTGCCATCTCCCTTTAATATTCCCTGCAAACTGTCTTCGAACTTTCATTATCAGTGCTCAGCTTTGGTGTCATTGTGTTGCTTGGACACCTTCTAATTTAAATTTCATATTTTGATTTCTGAGTGATAACTTCAAACACCAATTTTCCTCTGCTATGTTATACAGCCTTTTGCTCATTTTAATGAAACCTAGCAACCATAATGTAAATTCAAAATAACTACAGCCCATTAGACTATTGAAATCCCTGAAGATTTGAATTATTCACTATTAACAGAACTTATATAATTATAGGTTAAGATATCACTTAAGCATTTCGCATACATCAGCTCCGCAGTTAATTTTTAGCTCTTGATCTGTACTAGTAACCTCGGCTTGCTAAATTAAAGGATATGCCTCCAATTAGCCTAAATTTAACATTCAAGAACACATCTCTAGTGGGATGATGCTTATAACTTTAGAACATGCAGGCAATTTCAGCTGATCTACTAAGGCTCTATCACAAGTGGAAAAGAAAACATTTTCTTATAAACACTTCCATGACTTTCACAGGAGCAGAAGTAAAAGGACAAGGCTGCCTTTTCTGTAGGGTCCAAAGTCAAAAGGGTGACAGGCATTGCAGTCCTCTGACCTTATAGGGATCTCCAAAAGAGCACTTTCTGATCAGAGTAAACTGTAATTGGCTGGTTTTCAGCTACCACTGGGTAGTTTTAACTCTTTCCTGAGGGTCAGAAATATTGCTGCAGTATCATTGATAAGACTCAACATTTGTCTTTTTTCTTCAGAGAGTAGTAAGATGACTTGCTGTTTGCAAACATATAAATTAGCTCTTCCATTCCACCAGGAAAGAAAGATTCCTGGTAACCATCTGTGTATTTTTCATACCATTTGATACCTGCTTTAGTTGATTAGTTTTCACTACATAGTCCTAGGTAATCACACTTCCACTTGTGGAAAGCCCTTTTAAAATAATGAGCTGGGAAATGGTTTAGGCTTCTGTGCAGATGATGATGAATCTGTTCACACATGCTGGTGAGAAGCTGGAATGGAATCTTAAAGCTTTGGCTTGGCCAGCACTGAGAAAAGATACAGCTTTTGACAGTGTCCTCTCTTATATCCATAAATCAAATGAAACAAATTTTAGTAAACATCAGTGTGCTTGTTAATGAGGAGAAATGCAGTGTACTTGGTAGCTGTATAATTGTGTCAAAAGTATAATTCAAAAAATGGTTGCTAATATTGATGAGTTTCTCCATAGGAAAGCTCTGGGTGGTAAGAAGTCCTCTTGCTGGAAATCTGCATATAATCTTATAATGGTAACTATTACAGAGAAGGAAGAAAGTACTAAACTGGAAAATGCTATTAAAAATTGTAGTAGAATCCAAATTATTGAAAGCTTAGTCATGACTTTCATTCAGCAAAACTTGCTGTGAAGTATGCATTTTATTGGAAACAATTGGAAGCAAAAGATTATGCTATTAATACCTGACTTTGTTGTACCCAGAACAAATGAAAAAGAAAAAAAGAACATTTTCAGCACACTGAGGATTTTTCCTAGGGGTTTTTGGTTTTTTTTTGGTTTTTTTTTTTTTACTTAGGAGATTGAACCTCATCATCTAAAACTTTTTGTCATATAAAACAGTAACTGTAGCCTGTACATCTTGATAGTTGGACCTCCAAAATTATGGAGGTGTTTCACTCCTAAACAGTTCCTTCTGGCAATGCCATATTCCAAAACTGTGATGCCCATAATTGCCCTATCAACTTTCAAATGAAGGCTTTGTTTGGTAAATCCCAGATTTGAGATGTCCTCCCATGTGTTTGAAGTCCTGTTTCTGAGCCTGTCCAGGTGTGGTCCTGCATGGTCAGTACTGATACCTCAACATCTCTGTTTCATGAGGATCCTTGAGCTTACCATTCCTTCGGCTGTATTGGTTGTCCCTGATGCCAGGATTATTTGTGTCCTATGCAAAGAAGATGCCACCTAATATAAAATCCATTAACAGCACTGAGAGTAAGGATTGCCCAACTAGTCCAAGGCAGCTCCCCGGTCAGCATGTGGGATTTTTCATCACACTTTGGAGGCTGCATATTCTACTCTGTGGTTGTTGGAAATGTCTGTGAGCCTGACTTGAGTGCTTTGAATCACCCTACATGGGCAGGGACTGACTTCTCAGCCCTTGCAATGTCTCAGCAGAGCTGCCTAAGCAGGCAGTCTGGTCTCCTCCTCTACCTCTCCTTTTGCAGGTTTATGCCTGAACCCTTGCAGATTTCTCTTTAAATCTGTCAAATGTTTAAGGAGTTTGGATTTCTCTCATCCACTGTGGAATTTTACCTTTAATTACTTAGAACAAAGACTTTTCCCACTCTAATTAAACACCTTTTGCCTCAAGAGCTGACTATCTGTGCCTTGCATGATCATTTACTTTCAAGATTTTGAAAGTATTTTTCGCTTCCGTGTTCCAGATGGCTTGCCAGTGACAACATTCATGCATTTAGTTCTTTTCTCTCACTAAGCCTGTGGATTTCCAAAATATTTCTGGAACGTGATCTTACAGTTTTCTCTCTCTCTGTCTCTCTTTTTTTTTCCCTTTGCCCTTTTCAACCCAAATGCAAGAAAAAGTACAAAAGAGGTGTTTCCACATCTGACTTGATGTTGGATTTTTTTGGCTGGGGGAGAGTGGAAAAGGTAAATGCAGATCTTATTAAAATAGTGATGACAACAGTCAAAAAACCAAAAGGCAGGTACAGTAACATCCAGTTGCTGTAATCCTTTAAACCTGACCTCCCGCCCAGCCTTCCTGGACACATCTGCACTGTGAACTGGAAGAATAAGCCAAGCTCTCAACAACCTGTGCTGGTAAGGCTTCCTTCCACAGAATCACACAGATGCAGTGTAGCCACACCAGCCCATCCACAGACAAAAGTCTGCTGTGGCTGGTTATGGCAGCCAGAGCTGGCAGCTCTGTGGTGCGAGGGAAAACCTGCTCTCTGCACTCTCTGCAGTGTGCAGCCTGCCTGGTGTCCGGGTAACATCTCACACACTTTTCTTAAAACCCTTTTGTCCCAGGTGCACCCACACTCTGATTAGTAAAGAAGTTAGAGTTGGCAGAGTTATGCAGACAAGAGTGTAGAACAAGGACTAATTTTTTGCATGTTTTCATATTTCCCAGGGTGTTGCTTTTCTTGTTACACCACCGTCTGCTAGCGGGGGAATGCCAACAGTGCAGCCTTTCTAAAGGAGCAGGCCTGATCCTCCCTCTCAGATGGGCTGGTGTCCTCCTGCTGACTTCTGAACTGGGTAAGAATCACACCCAGTGCACAGCTGGGGAAGGGGAGGTTTTGGAAAGCAAATTATGCTCTATTAAGTGGTTAGAAGACACAAGGAATTAAATAAGCACCTAGGTCCCATTTACACTTGAAAATTTTGTCATGTAGAGCTCTGCCAGTAAACTCTTCCTACATAATTAGAGTGCTTTTTGCCTGTAAAATGCATTCCAGTTTGGCAAGCGATATAAGCCATAACATCAAAACCACTTCGCCCCTCTCCAGTGTAATTGTGTCTACTGTAGGGCTTTTGTTGAAGTAGTTATGTCATAAAAATTACCCTACATAACACAAAGCCTTCAAGTGCAAACTGAAACCTTGTCTATCCAGCCAGATGTTACTGTGCTTTAAATACAGTTATGGAAAATCAAGACAGATTCATTAAAACGTGCTGACCACAACTGAATAGTCATCAGAGACATAGTTAAATCCCATTTAGCAACATATTAGCTAGCCATGTATGTGGAGTGGTATAATCAAATTTGACTTTTGCATAGTTGTGGTTGGACAAGGACCATTCAACTTGCCTATATCTAACTTTAATAGTGGCAGAGTGAAATTTGCTTTCTTTCAGTTGATTTTTCACCAACTTTACAACATACTTATTCTGACACCTGCTACTTCGGTTGTCATCTCAATTAAGTGTGTTGAGTCATTATTCCTTTTAGGCTTTCATATATGTTTTCCTTTTTTTTTTTTTTGATACCATAAACTGTAAACATATCTGAGACACCAATGAGAAAGAAATGTCTGTCACTTCAATGGATACTCCACTGGATCTTTAAATGCAGATTCCCCACAATTTTTTAAATTGTTTAATTTAAACTATTTTCAAAAATTAACATAGTAGATTATCAATACAAATGACAATATATCTTTTCAACTGAGTGTCATTTGCTAAAGGATGTCATCAGGCACACTCAGATAAATTTCCCCCAAAAGACAGTAATTCAATCTTGCATTTATAATAGTCTACCGCATTTTGTCTTTCACATGAATGTTGCTAGCTTTACTCAAAAAGGAAAATGCTGCTCCTCAGAAAACAGTGACACAAGGTTTTATAATTGGCAAGGCTAGGACCTGAAGAAGTCACAGAAAGTTGTTTATTAGATCCCACAGAAAGACAATACTATCTTCCACATACAGTGCAAATTTCATTCACTGATATCCAAAGTCCACCTGCAAACGAAGGACTGGAACCAGGTTTGCCCTGGAATCAGTCACAGTTTGTTACTGAATTCAGAGGAAATAGATTCAGGCCTATACTAAATCAAGGAGAAACCTAATTTTCTTCTGAGGTGCAATTAATTCTGCAGTGTGATATGAACTCGTTCAATCAGCTCTACTTATTTTATAGATATGTGAATGTCCATGATCATCCTGTGTTAGCACCAGCTAACAGTGTGACAGCTAAACAGTTTGTTAGCAACAGTCAAAGCAGCAAATGCACAATGCTACGTCCTGGTGATCACACTGGCAAATGCAACTAGACAATGTAATTAGCCAAGATGGAATTAAATTAGGGCATTGCATCTTTATTACAGAAAATATCAGGGGATTCCTACTTGCCACAGATAGGACTTGTGCTTCATCCTAGACAGGTATTATGGCTCGTGATGCATTTGTACTGTGTCAGAGAGTCTGTCGTGTTACTGTGACCTCCGTGGGACTTTATGTAAAGATAATCCCTGGGGAGATCCCTGCCACCAGCACTGAAAGCTATGGAAAGGACAAACTGAATGGCTAAACCAGGAACCAGGAGTGCAGTGGAGGCTTGGCACATGCTTTTGGCCATGGGATACTCAATAGACACAGTGGCTGACATTTTCAGAGGACAGGGAGAGAGGTCAGACAGTTTGATATATTTTAGTATTTTTTTTTGATTGCAAAAACAGAGAACTAGCAGCTGCTATTCCACTTCAAGCCAGAGCCTCACACTGAAATAATGAAATTCTTGCTTCACTACTCAAACAGACCCAAGAGCATTTTTTCTAAACACAAACAAAAGTGAAGCAAATGCAATATTGATGCTGGCATGCAGCCTCCATGTCTACTGCACCCACTGCCTTTGCTTTGGTGGCAGACTGAAAACAAAATGTATATGAGCCTACGTAACTGCTTAAGGTCAATCCTGCCAAGCTAACAGTAGGGTTTCTCTGACCATCTATTTACCATCTATCAGTGTCATCAGTATCATCACAGGAGAATATCATCTCCTCTTTGCTTTAAGTGTTTGCTGTTATCCTGTGCAGCACCAATCGATTTCCCAGTAGAGATAATAATAAATAACACCCATAGCAGTTATATAATGCACCTGCAATTTTCCAAGAGAGGGCATAAAGAATGATGCCTGTGAAAAGCAGAAACTTTTGTCCTCAAAGAATACTGTGTAATTTTGGTAAATAGCCTTAAAAAGTACAATTGAAGCATAGAAGTGAGAATTAGGCAATTCCAGATTCATTAGTGGTTACGTATCTTTTACCTCCAGGCTACTGCGTGAATCTGGACCAAGTGAGTAGTGCCTAAAAGTTGTTGCTACCTGGCAGCCAAGGGGAGAAGAGGTGGTGGTGTGTCCCGCTCAGGTTTTTGATGGGCTGCTGACCACAATACAAAGACCCTGGACCAAACAGATTAATCATCTCTTTTGACTCCATTGTGGGAATAACCCCTTTTGATCAGGATGCAGAATCAATTCCCCTGCATGGGAAGTAGTCTTACCATTGCCCATTCTGTACCTATCGTATGACAAATGAGCTCAGGCAGACCTGCAGCCAGTGCAAATTGTCAGAGTTTGGGTCATTGATTTCAGAGTGATTACCGCTGTTTATGCTGCAGAGGAGGTATCCCAACAGGTCTATATACATTGATTTATATATATATATTTATAAGCACTACATACATTTCTTAAATATGACTACTGTAGATTAAATCTCCCATCTTTTAAGGTTAAAAATATGCTTCTCAAATCAATTGCACTGGATTTTTCCCTCTTTTTTACTATACCAGATTTCAAACTTCCACATTAATTTTACAGCACATTGGAGTAAAACACATGGGTTTGGATTTTTTTATAGTGCTTTATGGTGTTTTTGCTGGGAAAGTACCTTCAAAGTGGGTGTGGAGTTTTTTCTTTTTTTTTTTACTTCTGTGTGTGCATTCATTAATCCAGTCTTAAATTCAGATATTTCTGTCCTTCTTAACCTTTGACAGACAAAAACAGGACATACCACAATAGTCACAGAATTCCCATTTCACTGCAAACTTTTAACTTGCCTCTGTAAATCACATAACCCATTCTCCTGCTAGTGTAAGGTATGTGTCCCCAACAAGTGATATACCAGATATTAATGGTGTTAAACTGCAAGACAAAAATCTAATAAAAACTACATCTCTCATTACATATTACAAGACGTGGACAGAACACCTTTTTTAACTGTCTCAAAGCAAAAAGCACAGCTGCAGTCTCATTGCTAAGAACAGCCATTTTTATTCCTCCTCAGCTCACAAACAGCAACAGACTGCGATTAATGAAATTAATTAACTAAAACCTTCTGCAATGCCATTTGAGTATTTAGGTTGTCCAAGTAGTTTACTTCCCATATGACAAAGGAACTGGGGTTATTTATTAATAAAAAGTAATAATAAATGATTTTGGGAGTACGGGCTTTATGAATGTTCACTGAGTGTTTGAACAACAGATTAAAAAAAACACAAACTCCTCCAAATGTGAATACAACTCCATGTTTCCCTGCCCTGAGTGTCTGGATGTGAGCCGTAATGCCCCAGTGGCTCAGGTCTGCTCCAGTGTGGGCGGGAGGAGAGGACATGAAACCCACGTGAATGAGGCTGCTGGCCACACTCCCCACTTGTGGCACGCCTCTGAAGCACACATGCCAGTGGAGGTGTAGGTGTGTTTTCAGTGCTGTAAGACACCCAAAGACAAGCTGGGAAAAGAGCCTGGGCAAGTGGAAGATTTGCCGTCTCCCCATGGAGAATGTGGGGTGACAACAGACCCAACGTGGGGGCCAAGGCTCAAGGCTGGCTTGTGGGCCATGCTGGAATCAACTCGAACAGCAGAAGCCAGTGTGGTAAACAGCACTATGTTTGACTTTTGATATTCTTAAACATGTTTTGATATTCTTAAAGATGTTCCAGTGTCCCTTTTTCATCACTGCACCTGCCATTACTATGTCATATTAATGTGGTGCCACAGATCTTCTCACCCACCTAGAGCCTTTAACATACACAACATAAAATAAACCCACAAAGCTTCTCATCCCAGGCACAGCAGTATGCAGTTCCTCACCATTTACTTGGTATTTTTTCAGCAAAGAAGTGTTTATTTGGGGAAGAGGTGCAGGGACCTATTGATCTACTGACTTCAATGTCAAATAGACTGATCACAGTTAGCCTCCCAAAAGCTTTTCTGTTGCTGAGTGCCCTACTTTTCTAGTGGTTTAGCAGCCTGGCCTCCTGATGGGGGATTTACTCAAGTAAAACACAACTTTTCCAAATAGTGCTTTTTCTTGCAAACACCCATCTTGTCAACGAGCAATTCCATGATCATTAGTGACTCTGGCTTCTCAGTGGAACAAATATATATTCTGTGTACTTTAGAAAGAGGTGGTGCTTTTGACTGGAGCTGAGGATAAAATGGGCTGAAACACAGAACCAACTTTGGCTTCAAGGAATAAAGTTTACTGAAGTAAAAGTTTGATGATCATAATGTAGTATTTCACCTGGGTTGAATTTGAGCTTGGAAGAAGGGCAAATTGAGAACATGCAAAGACTTGAAGAACAATTCCATAAACAGAAAAGTACTTTAACAGATAAGATTCACATTAATTTTTATTCAGTCTCATTCAAAAGAAGTTAATTTCTTTGGTGCCAACATATTATGTTAAGATTAATTGTGAACTCCTGGAGCAAGTGGCTGTGGTTGGCTCTCTCTGTTTCTGAGCCACAACTGAATCCACAAGAAGAAGAGGACAAAAGGGTGATTTTGCAGCACAACAGCACACTAATGAAGAGCCTACAATCCTAGGAGGGGACTGACAGAGTAGCAGGTCCCAAGAGAAGCAAAGGCCCATCAAGGGCAGTCTGAGGTAGGGGAAAAGCAGATCTTTCTTTCAAGGTTTGCTGTCAACAAAAGAACCTTACTGCCAGCTGGACAAACACTTACTTCAAGGAGATTCTCTTCCAGAAACAGGGTTCTAGCTGTGGCCTTACCATAGAGAATACATGAAGAGATAATATGAATAGTGGTGAACATACAGAGGGATTAAAGAGGAATAGCTGTGACATAATGCTGATTAGCCAATCCCTTTATTCTGGCTTTTTCCTTAGCTCTTCTTTTCCTCAAATTCTCTGCTATTTTTCCTTCTCCCTCTCTCTCATTCAAGCTGTGTTTGAGAAACCATTCCTCTACATGGACTTCAATGGGCTTTGGATCAAACCCTAAAATACATTTACAGCTTGTTAAATTATTAAACATACTTGCATTCTGTATGATGATTCGCTTTTAAGAATGGTTTGTTGGAGTTTTTTTTTTTGAATAGTGATCTTTATGTTACTATCACTATTAACCCAGGCAAAGGAAACTTATGGCTCACAGTCCCAAGCCTATATAAGTCCTCACTCCCAGTAGATTGAAAGCATGAGGTAAATCTAAATTTATGGCTCATCAAAGTCCATTAAGTACGGAAGAGATTTTTTTGTCTTATGGTTTAACTTGTATAAGTTTAAATAACCTATTTAATAAATAACCATATAGAAGCCAACAAGGAGAAAGAATGGTTCAGAATAAGTTTTTCTGCAGCAAACACTCAAGATTGTGAAGAGAATGTGTCACAATTATTATCTGAAGATAAAGTTGGCATAAAGAAACAATATGTGGTGAACATAGAGGTTAAAAAATTATTTAAAGAACCTTGACTGTATACGCAAGATTCTGGGCTAGTCTAGACTCAAACGCATAAGTGTGAAAAAGATTTGAGGTTTTTAGTGGTTAATGAGTCCCTGAGCTGGTGCTTTGGACAAAGATATTTAATCAACAATTAAATTAGAAAAATTCCAAGTTTAAGTTTTGTTTGGTTGGTTGGTTTTTGTTTTGTTAAATTGCTAAAATACTGTATGTGCCTTTAGACAGCAAAACCTGCCTGAGTCTCAGAGAAATTAAGTGCCCACAACCATATCGTGTTGGCTGCTTCTGTAGCTCTGTCAAGGAAACCTCTCTGACAGGGTTTAGGGAAGGCTCCAGCTCAGAGGTTCTCAAGCTGGGATTATAAGTAGATGGAGTCTTTGATACGCCCTTTTTGCTTTTCTTCCTCCTTCCATTTCTTATCTTTGTTATCAAAGACTTGCACCCTATAGCACTTTTTGCTAGGACTGCAGAATAAATGCATCCAGCCCCCGTGGAACCCAAGGGAACAGGATTCATTCCCTCCTCAACAACAACACTCCTAAAGCAGGATTCTCTAGGACATTGCCAGAAAAACAAAACTACAGAACAGCAAATACCTCACAAAGGGCACACTGCAAGTGGGGTGAGTGAGCAGGGGAGCACATGCCAGCAACAAACAACTCTCATGCCTCTAACAATTCCTCCTAGCTGCATCTGCACATCTGTTGTTCATCTCTATATTTGCTAGCAGCTTTATGAATATCTGGGCCACTAAGCAGATTTTCTTTTCAAAACCTGCAGCCCACATTCTTAAGAACACACATTATGCTCCCTAAAAGGACAGAGGACATGTTTATTTTTGTTTAAAAAGCAGAGCTGATGAGCTTAATTATTATGCATTTACATAAGAAACAGTGGAAATCTGTCTGAGTAAGAGCAACAATAGCAACAGATTTCTGTTTTTTCTTATCAGTACCTGCCCTGCATTCGACAGCCTTATGTTGGTTAATCCTGTCAAAAGTATAAATAGTGCAAGCTAGAGGGTCCAGCCTAGAAGCCAGCAACTGTGTCCTCTGCCTCCTCAGGTCCAGAATGCCTCATGTTACAGAAGACTGCATCTCAGCTACTTAATTGTTCAGTCATATAAAGAACCAAAAACAGTTAAGTGTTTCTGCACCCTAGTCTTACACTGGCTGTCAGTTCTCTGAAGAGCATCTTTTCACCTTAGAACACAGTCCAAAACAGTAAGAGATCCCACAGCATAGCCTCACATACAGGGTCACTAATGAAACTAACACCTGTTGGTTTTAGAAGGAAAAATTGTGTATTTTAATTTGATTGAGAACATCCTATGTGGAGTGGAAGCATTTCTTATACTGATAGCATGGGCTGGGAGTGCACTCACCTGTTTCTGTTCCCTGGTCTTATCTAGCAACTTCTAGCATCATCCTGGGCAGACCACCCTGGCTACATTTAGGAAAATCCAGCGAATGGCTTGCCAAGGTTTCTTTGCAGAATTCTCCATGATGTGAAATGATTAAATCAGGATTAATGGTATTTCTAAAAATACAAACTCGTACAGTCACAGGTTGATTGGTCCAGTGCAGGAATTACAGGGTTAAACTGTACAACATAAGCAGTTCAGTGTAGGGGCTCCTAGCAGTCCCTGTTGAACACAATATCACGGAATCACTGAATATGCTGAGTTGGAAGGGATCCACAAGGATCACTGAGTTGGACTGTTAGTCCTGCAAAGGACCATCCCCAAGAGGCACACCAGATGCCTAAGAGTATCCATGAATTAAGGCAGGAGAAGGGATAAATGCAGTGGGACAGCTCGTGTGATTACTGATTTCAGCTCCTGCCCCCTCTTGTGAAGGAACCCCTCCAACTCAAGCCATAGCAGTTGGCTGCCCACATTGCATTCCTGATGAAATATACCATCAATACATTGATGCTGGGGTACAGGCATTGAGAAGCAACAGAAGAGGCTACATGATTTTCTTATTCAAGAATATCCGCATTTTGGTCATGAATGCAGGGATAAACAAATCTTCAAGAAGGAAGCTGAAAATCAAGGGGACCAGAACAGATGTTTCCTGTCCCTATCATTACACAAGTAGCAGACATTTGGGATCTCTTGTGCTATCTTTTTTTCCCAACCTTTTTCCTTTCTTTGCTTAGAAGCCTCAGACATTGACCATTATTCAAGTCTGAATCACAGAATGGTTTGGATTGGAAGGGACCTTAAATATCACCTAGTTCCAACCCCTCTTCTATGGGAAGGGACACCTCCCACCAGACCAGGTTGCTCAGAGCCCCATCCGGCCTGGCGTTGAACACTTCCAGGGATGGGACAGCCACGCCTTCTCTGGTCAACCTGTTCCAGTACCTCACCTCCTTCACAGGAAAACACTTCCTTCTCATATCTAATGTAAATCTACCCTGTTTCAGTTTAAAGCCATTCTCCCTTGTCCTACTGCTACAAAGATGAAAATCTTAAGTGACTAATGGCTTGATCCAGAAAGGCAAACCTTAATTTTTAAACTATGGTGCCTTAGGAGATACTTGTCAGCAACACACAGAGTAGCTGACTTTGACAAAAGAAAATTTTTTCAGTATGAGCTTTTAGGTTCAACTGTTTATCAAAAGTAGATCACCCAAAGGTGACTTAAGGCAGTGGTAAAGCTTCCACGTGACTTCAGTGACCCAGCTCATTGGCATTGCTCTTATTCAATCCACCAAGCATGAGCCAACTGACTGCATTTAGGACTTTGCTGTATGCCTATAATTCATTGTGCTGTCATCTCAGAAAGAAGTATTGTTGAGGAATGACACATTCATTCCTTTAGAACTTATTATCCCAATAAAATTAATCACCCAACCTCTAGCTCCTAGAAAACTCCATGGCGGAAATCGAATTCTAAAGATGATCCATTCTTAGCAGTGGCAATGTAGTAAAAAGTGAATCACTGCACAGGCCTCAACGAGAAATACAAATGGCCTTAGAGTGGCAATCAAGCTTTAAAGGTCCATGTTTCACAGAAAACATCAAGATGGGTAGTTGGAAAAGGTTGTATTGATTTGGAAGTGCTCCCACACTTTGAAGTATTTTTTGTTTTAATGTAGTTTACAGTTGTTTCAGGATGCAAGAAGGAGCCTACCCAGGGCAACTGTGATTTAGATAAGGGTGATGCACAGCCGCATGCCAATGACTGCTGTCATGTGAATGGTGGGAGAACTCTCAAAAACACATCAGGGCATGTAATTGCTCTGCAACTCAGGGCACTGCTCCACCACCACAGCTATTGCAAAGAACCAGGTACAAATGCGAGGTTCTTAGGCTTGTGGGCAGAGCCATGAACGAATGCTAAGCTGGTTTGTCCTCCCATCCATGAAACTCAGTGTATAGGAGTAGTTTGCCAGGCCTGAGGAGGACCATACTCCCCTTCCCATGCTTTTGGCACCACTTGGCACAGCACACACACTCTGTGACTCAATGGCAAAGCGGCCACAGCACTGGACAGCTTCCCCATGTTGCTACATGAGGAATGGTGTGCTTTACAGACACTGATGTGCAAAATGCCATAACTCCTTCTGGTACAGATTTACTACTCCACTCAAGAGTTAGCAAAGTACAACATGAAAACTCAACAGCCTTAAAAATTTTCCAGTGTCTCACAGTTATTGTCAAAAAGTTTTGAAGAAAAAAAATCCATGCTAGAAGCTTGAAATCCCACTAGCTATTGGATCCAGTTCAACACCAATTCTTTTTTTTTTTTAAAGAGAGAGCTCAAGTTTATTCAGCTGAACGAGTAAGGAATATAATTTTCATGAGTCTTTAGAGGATATGCAGAAATCAATAGCACCATCCAAACTTTGCCACTAATTTGCTATGGTTAGGTCAATTAAACTCTCCATTCCTGCTTATAAAGTAAAGACAATTTTAATGACTGCTCTTAGTACAGAAATACTGGAAGACTTAATGAGCCAATGTTTTTCCAACACTAGAAGTGTGAAGCACTCGGCAAATGCTTAATGTTATCACCAGTGCTGGAACAGTGGTGGATAGAAAGAGTGCCAGCACTTTTCACTAAGGGAGAGATAGGAAAAGAAATCTGTGTTATTGAGATGGAACAAGAATTGAAATGGGTTCAATCCTTACTAGCCAGTTGTAGTTCCACAACTACACGTTCCAGAACTTGCTTAAAACCACAGACATTGTGAAGTCACACAAGTTATTTGCTGCTTTTCACAATCAGGAGAGTGACTCCCTCATCTCCACAAACACACTTCAATCTTGCTTCTACTGCTTCTTCACATGTAACTTGCCATTACGCATTTTAAAATATCTACACCAGGCACAGTGAATTAGTACAAAAGTCTTACAGAGAAGAGATTTACAGACTTGTTTGATAAATACTGTTCTCCAGCCTAGGCCGGTTTTCCATTGCAGATTAACAGAGGAAAGCTACCAGAAGTTATTATAAAGCACAGGATAAGACATTCAGGTAGTATAAAAGTAACTTGTTGGCTTAGGATGACTTATACTTTGAGGATCTGGATACAAACTGGATACAAGAGGAAGCTTGCCAACAGAGCTTTTCCTCAGCAACTATCTATCATACAGAGGCTAGTGCAATCCCAAACAATTTCTTGTTTTAAACCCCTCTTACAGTTTAGGAGTTCCTTTTGCAGCAGCACTGGCAAAATGAGCCCAACAGCATCAGACCCATCCATACAAGTAATTTAACAATACAGATCCATGATAAGTATTTCAATTTGTGCACTGTACTTGTGAAAGAAGCTTGAGATCCAGCTTTAATTCATAAGGAAACTTATTTTTCAAAGCCATGTGAGCCGACATGTTTACCAAAGAACATTATCTGACTCACAGAAATCAAGATCCTCCTTGGCAATAAAAAAATGAGAAAAAGAGGATTTGCATCTTTCCCGTGATGTCAGTGGATTTGCTCAATGCCAAAAGACGCACTGATCACCAGCAGCCTAAACCCAGCTCAGCAGGCATCATCAGCTAGTCCTGTCCTTGTGGTTATCTTAAATGTGTTCATAATTTCACTCATTTAATCAATTCCATTAAGGTCAGAATGTTCACATCAGTAAACATACGCATTTGGTCAAACAAGCTTTTATGATAAGGTTACACTCAGCACTGGAGTTTGCAAAACAGTGCAGAATGTGCAGCTCTGTGCCATCAGCTGTTGTGTGTCTCTGCTCATCCACTTTATGAGACACCCTTTCCTCACAGTGCTTGTATCTGTGTCAGGTTTGAATTAAGGTGGTGCATCATTAGCATCCCCATGGCTGAAATCCCTTATGCATTTGCAGTGATGTAAAAAACATGAGCATTAGTTGGAGAAAGGTTCAGCTGACAGGTCTCTGGGGGTCTTTCCTTCCCTACACACACATCTGATTCTTTTATCCATGGCACCTGGAAACATGCCATTTGTCCACCCTGACATGTATCCACTTGTACCCCAGGCCTGGACTGGCCTTGCCTCGCACTTCACCTCCTGCCTGCCACTCTCCTCCACAGGGCTCCCTACCTTCACCCCAATACATGTGTGCACAGAGGCATTACCTGTGTTCTAAGTACCCCTATCATAACACACGCTCCCCTAAGGTGGTGAGTGATGGCAACTGACATGGGGAGGTGCCTGAGACACCAACAGAAATTGGTGCTAATGCCAGAATACAGGCAACATTTATCGTTTGGGTCGTGGTCACTAAGGAGAACAACAGACTAATATTTTTTTCTCATTTCTCCCTTCATTGTAGCATTCAATTTTGTTAGATGTATAGCTTTCACAGAAAAATGTATAGCACATACAGAAAACACACCCTGTAGGGACCTTTCAGCATCATTTCCAGGTACCATATTTTCCTGATTGTCAAACAATCCCTACATATCCCTAGCTGTGCAGGGTGCCATGACATAGACCCAACATCGTAAAATCAAGGAATTGATTTGCTCCCATCTTTCCTGCCATCAGCTGTATATCATTTACTTAAAAGCAACTTTAGAATACAAGTATTTTGACCTCAAGTACTTTGAACCACCTCCAGGCAACCTCCATGCAGGATCAGCTGATACAGCCCCATTTCCACCATGACATGAGGAATAATGTTATTTGATCTGTCTTTTTATCTTTCTTAATGCTTTTGTCTCTTTTGCCTACTCCTCCTGTTACCTCGTGTGCAATATGCACCTTAAGAGATTCAGGGTACATTGTCTCAGAGAAATAGCAATTAATTATTAAACCTGTCTCTATAACAGCCTTCCAGGTGTTGAGACGATCTGTAAGCTAAGCACTGATGTTTATGTCTGTAACATGGCACTACTGCATGAAACATGTCAGCCACACTGCTGCATAAGCTTTTTTTTTTTTTTTTTAAATTTTTGTAATGGAATTGCCTCATAGTTGAAAAGTGCCTCTTTTTTTACAGAAAAGTAGAATTAATCTGCGGTTAAATGCTCCCCTTTGTCCACTTCTGGGCAGGCACGTGCCACCATGCAAAACCTCACACTGATTTCAGTACTGTGCTCATCACCTTTGCTGTGTAAGCAGTCAGGAGCTGGAAACCTGGAACCAGATTTAGATCGGTCACTTGCCATTTGCAAGCCAGCTGATTTCTTGTGGGGTTACAGAGGTCTACATGTTATATGGCTACTTTTAAAGTTGCCCCCGGAAGGGGAATGGGGGTAGGGTGAGGATTTAGGATCTACAGCCAGCAAAAACCATCAAAATTGTGGGGTGAGATTCTGTGCCCTGCAGGTGTCAGATAAACCTTTGGTGATTAGAACTCCTTTATCACTATTATTATAGTTCTTTTTTTCATGATCTGCAGTAACACTAAAAGACCCTCTCAGGGATCTAAAACTATTGTCCCAGTCACAGTGCAAGCAACTTAAAAGTAGTTTAACAAGCACTAGAAGAGTCTAGATTTCTTATGGGTTTGTCTCATGTGGTCATTTGCAGGTACAAACTGAGGTACTTTTTTCTTGATGTTTAAGTACTGAAACTCCCTTATGAATTTTTTAGTATCTACTAAGGTACAAATTTATCTGCTACTTTTCTTTCCGGTGTGTGACTTCAGAGTTCCTGTCTGCTCCAGTTAGCTGCATACTTGCACAAAACTTGCAGAAATTCAATTAGTTTTGAGCCTGCTCTCCAGCAGCCAAATTAAATCAATCGGTGTATTCAACAGTTATTTGAGGATGTACAGAACATGATCACCTTATTTCCTGAGGAAACCAGACTAGCAATTCCTACTTCTAAGAGCTAATCACTTCCAATGGATGTATGAAATAAATGGCAAAATGAGAAGTGGAGAAGATGGCAGAAAGGCTGAAATTAGGTAATAAGATCCCGAGCATCCTATTGTGCAAGAAAATGAACATTAGTCACAGTCCAATGCTAACAGCTGACATCAGCTTTGCAGCCTGGCAAGGCATTTAAAGGAAGGATGGGCAGTCAGGAGGGAAGTGGCAAGGTGGGGCTTTGTCCCAGATCATCTTATATGTGTACGACACCAGAGGGGGAAAGTCCACTTGAGGAGAAGTTAACTATTAGGAGATGGGCAAGCAAAGGTGGTTATGCCAAATAGGCAGGGACAAGTTGTTTTACCCCCAGATCCAAATGCTGATCCAAGGAGAATGACCTGCCTCCAGCCTTGCCCCATGGCTTGCCGTTCACATGTGCCCTGGCCTGAGGGGCTCATCTTTCAGCTGAGAATATCAAGGAAACACTCCTGCTGCCTCAGCCCAAATGGAGCAAGGGGAATCTTACACACATGAACAGGTGGAGAGCTGCTCCTGTGGGAAGTCAAGAGACACAGTGACTTTTTCCAGTCTTTGCAAAAGGAGTGTCTGTCCTTCTCCTTCACAGGGAAACTGTTCTTGGGGAGGGACTGTGTTTTCAGGTACCGTCTTTACGAAAGCATAATTCTTGGGTTTTATGAGGAAGGGAAAGGGAATTAATGTGCATTGAGAGACATCTCAATGTGTTTCTAGCATTTTCTGTGTTAGGGGAGACATCTGGGCTCTCACCTTTCCTCACAGGTGGGTACTGGAGGTTTGGATGGAAAGAAAATCTGAATTTAAAGAAATTCTATGGCATATTTTGGCTGATGTGGGTCTAACAAGGAGCAGCATAAAACAGGTGCTGGTGGCTGAGTGGTAGGATATGTAAGGCCGCAATGACAACGAAAGACAGGAGAGGGTATGAAGTTCTGTGGAGCTAGGACTACTCACATGTTTGACTGTTTCATGTATCCATAAGGCAATGTCAGGTTTTCCGTTTGGTCAATTGGAGATGAGCCTGGAATAGATAAATGTGAGAATTATTAGCTGAAGCTGTGACAAATCAGACATATGCTTTTCCTCTAGAAAACCTTCTGCTGTCCTTCTTCTACCTGTATCAAGAGCAGGAGATGGCAGTCTTATCAGCTCTTTCCCTTTTCCAGTTCTCTGCTGTCAGAGCTACCTTGTTCCAGGAGGGATTTTTTTTCCCCACTGGCTAAGCCTGATGCTTTAAGGCCCGTGAAGGCTTTAAAGCTACTTACAGATTGCAAAGTGACCTTTTTTAGACTTCAGACTGAGACAGACTCATGTGAACTGAGAGTCCCTGAACATGGAGAGAAAATTCTCTTTCATATTTCTCAACTGTCAGATAGTCATTAGTTATAAATAATAAATGTCACGTGGCTTGCAAAACATATATCCAACCTATTTAAGAATACTTAATGCTTGTGACAAGTTTTTTATTTTAAATTATTTTTGGTTTTAACTAGTGTTTTCAGCCCTTGGCCACAGAACTGCCTATGGGAGGGAAGGAGAAAGGTAAATATCATATCTTCTGCTCTTAAAAGGTGAAGACAAGAGAGAAAGTAAGCCAAAGGCAGAACCTGGATGAGACCCAGGAGGAATGAGGATGGTCTTGTGCGCACATCAGCCATCATGGTTGCACGGCTTTGCAGAAAGGCTGTGCTTGCTGGCTGCTTGTTGCCAGACACCAGGCAGGAATATTTTCTGCAAGCCCTATGCTCACCATCTGACCTCTGGGAAAGGCAGGAGGCAGAGTGGATCCCCCCTTTTCCCAGCTGCACCCCACAGCTGACTGCCATGTCAGTCTGGAAGGCAGGCAGGGGATACATGTGATACACGTTGGCTCTGTGCGAACATAACACAATTCCTTTTTCCTCCCTCCAGTTCACTAAACTCTCATTTCCTATGCCTCTAGTAGCGCAGTTCAGGCTGAAAAATAGTCTTCGTAATGGCTGAGTTTGTTTGCTTTCTTTGGGGATGTTTATTTAATATATGACTTCACTAATGAGTCAGGCTTTTTCTATGATCCACAAAACATCAATATTGCATGTGCTCCGAGACCTGAATGCTAAGAAACACATGGATGCTAAGCACTGTGTATTTCAAATAGCAAGTGTTTTGTTACCAGCAACCACTAAACAAGCCAGGGAACAGCCTGAACTTCTGGAGTCAAAGCAAGATCAAAGCACACAAAGGTTAATTGGCAAAATGCCACAGGAGCCATTCTGCAGTGGGAATTTATGATTTACAAGCATACCAATAAAAGACTGCTTTAATCACTAGATTACGCTAAGTACTTGCCACTATTTTTTTTCTGCTTTAGCATCAAAAAACTTCCCTTCTTAAATTTAGAAACATATAATCAGATTCCTATCAAATGCTTCTCCCCATTCCCCCAAGAAAAGCATTAATATTATAAATAACACCATCAAGATCTCTGAGAAATATGTGCAGGAGGATGGGGTGGAGAGAATAGATTTTACCTTTTTCCTCACTCACCCTGTCCTGTTATGTGCCTCCCATGACTATTTGCTTGGAGGCACTTTCCCCATTTGCCCACGCTGCCCTCTGGGTTATTTTCTCCATGACTTGGAGTTGTCCACTGAGCACAGAAATCCCCTACCCGGTAGTCCTGTGTACCTCACTTGCCCAGCATGCTATTTGGACAACAACTTTGCTAAAATGAAGGGGGGAGGGGATGCTGAGGAACTCCCCAACTGTACGTCCCTGGTGCCAAGGACATGCCAGCCAGAGGGTCACCCCACAGCCAAGGGAAGCTGCTGCAGGAGTGAGGCAGCAAGCCTGGCTCGCTGCCTGCTAAAAATGGTACGTTAAAAATTCTGTTGTGTGCTTAAGTGGTATTTATAGACACTACCAATCACAGAGGTCCTAAATGCATTAAATTGAGATTCATTTAAAGACCAGTGTTCTTCCAGACTCCTAAAAACAGCTCAAAAAAATGGTATCGTTATAGCCCTCACCTAAATCTCATGGTTTCAAATAGGTCTCTGATGCTCAGCGGGGCTTGGTTTGCACTGAGGCTCAGTGCCTGCTGCTGGTATCCTTCACAGAGAGGAACAGAGACAGCAGGAAGCAAGCTCAGACTGACCCTTTGTGTTACAGGGAGCAGGGCTTACCTTCATGAAATTCAGCAGCATAACACCCATATACACAGAACTAGTGTGCAGAATAACCTAGACCAGTAAAAAGACAGAGCACTGCAACACAGCCCTGTCTCTAAGCCAAGGCAAACAGCTGACCTCTTACTCTGATTTAAACTCCAACCTCCCCCCTCCCTGTCTCTGACCATAACTGGGCACAGCTGGGCACTCGCCACTGGCCTCCAGCCTGGGGGAAGTCTGAGGCACCAAACAGAAAACATATGTGAACTACAGACCTTCCTAAATGAGCTGTAAGCAGCATTTTTCAGTCTTGATGTGGAGACATTTTAGGCCGGGTTGGAGCGCTTGCAGAGGTGCAGTTCCTTGGCTGAACGCTTGCTTTCTGGTCATCTGAACCTAATTTATGCACTGTAGCAGAGGTCCCATAGCCTAGGACATAGGGGACGCAGCAGGCAGTGCCAGTATACTAACAGTGTGACAGGCACAGTATGTCAGTACTTATATTGTTATTTTGATTTTGACTCTTAAGTGTAAAATTAGTTATTTAACCTCTTGAGTTTGGGTTTCCCTCGCTACTCATGTTTTTATTTGCATTTACCAATTCATTAGTGCTGTCTGAAAAGGTAAGATAGCACTTACAAGCTATTCTCAAGAGAAGAGTCATTTTACATTCTGAGTTTTATTAGAGCAGTGGTGCTAGAAGCAGAAATAAGGCATAAGTTAGTGTGATTTGTTGCAGGAATGCTGCTGCTTATTCCTTGCATAACTAATCTACAAGGGCAGAGAAATATTAAGGACCACATAGGCCACTGATTTTCTTATGCATGCAAAACCTCCACTGCAAGTTTAAGTACTGTCTATACTTACTGTGCTACGGGTAAGCTGTAATGCAGTTTGCTTTTCCTTCATTAATGTAATTTGTTTCTATTTCTCCCTCACCCCCTCTTTTTTTGTTAACTGTTCTGCAGAAAGTCAAACCATAGGCAGCTTTCTTCTGCAAACAAATCCAATTAGTTAAGATTGTGAACGGATTAAAATTTAAGACTCCACAGAGATGCGTGGATGGAAATGTTTTAGGTTAGCTAGTTCTTACTCAAAAACACAAAAACAAGGGTGGAGGACAGCAGCACATTTAACTTGGGGACTGGTGGGTGGAAACCACCAATAAAAGATCTCTCTTTATCACCCTTGGAAAAGGGAGGGTCAGATAAACCAGGATATGACCCATTACTGGCAAGGACAGGTATGTAGGTCACTGTGTCACATGGAATGACGCAGAGAAGAGCCTGAGCAGTAACCTGCAAGCAGTGGCCCAGATCAAAGAACCTGGGGACACCTTCAGAAAGAGCTCTGGCCACTGATCAGGGAACAGCAAGAAGCCCCCAGTACAAAGGAGAACACCATACCCAGCTCTTTCCTCCCTCTAGATGAACAGATGGCCATCTTGGCTGCTGTCAGGAGATAGCTGATGAAAAAAACCTTTGATGAAGAATTCCTAGGATTTTTTACGTCCAGAAATAGGGAGGGCAAACAGGTGCAAGGAATATACAGACAGCTGCATCTACAGTGAGAGTGACTCTGCTGGGTCCCATTCTTCCTTGTCTTCTTTCATCCAGAAGAACAGTCAAAGCGAGGAGAAGGGAACAAAGATTTCTGTCCTATAGCATGGAACACAAATGAGGCAGACAGCAGGGTGGATGCAAAGGTTTCAGACATTCATTTTTGGGAAGAGGTTAGGAGAGATCTGAATCTAGGTTCAGCAAGATGAGCCATCAGCTCATCTGCAGCTCTGGCTGAATAGCTGCTGTTGCCTTTGGAAATAAAAAGTTGCCAGCATATAGATGCCAGTGAAGTTGACATGGTCAGCTTAGAATGACTGCATGAGGTCACCCTGGAGGATCAGCTATCCAGCAGGAGTCAGTAAGGGTAGAAATGCTGACAGTCACTTCTCCACTGCTTTCTAGTGATGACTATTTAGATCCAGGAGACTCCAGCAGCCACCACGCTTGTCATCTGCCAGGCAATTCTCTTGATTATATGGTGTTGGAGAGCAATAGAGTATGACTGTTTCCCTGGACCAAGAGGTGGGTATTTCAGGACATCGTTTATACAGTAACATCTTACTGCAATGGAGTCATCAAGTGTTTCTGAGGTTACTTAGTACTGCAGAAAAATTGAACAAAAACCCACCTGAGGTCCCTAACCATGGCCTGGATCCCACAGGGTACCATGAACCCTGTGGAAATGTCAAGGGCTCAGCACAGAAGCAGGAGCTGCTTTGGGTGCTAGCAACCCACGTATATGCAGCCTTTGATCTAAACAGCTTGAACAGCGGGGGAGAACTGTAACACTGCAAATGTCTCTTTTGTGACGAGGGTGATTAAACACTGGAGCAGGATGCCCAGAGAGGTTGGTAGGTGCCCCATCACTGGACACATCCAAAGCTGGGTTGGACAGGGCTCTGAGCAGCCTAGTCTGGATGAAGATATTCCTGCTCATTGCAAGGCAGTTGGACTAGGTGACCTTTAAAAGTCCCTTCCAACCCAAACATTCAGTGATCTCAGTTGTATCAGGTCTTCCGCCCTCATCAGTGCTTCTACTGCTACCAGCTCTGAGCAAAATGGTGCCAGTTTATCATGAATATCTGCCAACAACAGAGGTTCCTAGAGGGTAAGACCTCTCTTGTATGAATTGTGAGTTGGAAATGCATTTTCTTTTCACACTCTAATAAATCTGAATGTTGCAAAACCCTGAAAAATAATTGCTTAGGATTGTTCATAATGCAGAAGCAATGTTTTTAATCTGCCTATGGAGTTTTTGTGTTGTTATGAAAACAAACTTTTCATGTGGAAAAAGGAAATGTATTCTAAAAAGTTCACAAAAGTAAAAGCAGGAAACCACCACTGTTGAAAATTTGCAAAACATGAATTGCTGTGGAACTGTGTTTTTTTACTAGCCTGCAATGGCTATAATTGCTTATTGTTTTTTTTTGTCCAATTCTAATCAGTGTAGCAATATCCAACAGAGTGTGCCGGAAAATTATATCACATTATATCAGCAAAAATGTCCTTATAATGTATTTGTAATGACAAAAGAATGAAGTTGATAAATGTAGTTTATTTCACCTTGGGAGGGGCTGATATGGGAGAGCGGCAAAAGGCTGGTGGGCACCAGTTGAGCCTACACTAGAAGAACTGCAGGAAGAGCTATACCATCAAATCCCTTCTAGTAAGCAGTGGACAATATCAAAATATTAGATTAGGGACAGAGTGGTCATTTCAAGCAACTTTGCACTTTAAAATGGCTGAGCAATTAGCAGGCTGAGAGAGACCAGGAAAACAAAACCAGGGTTCCAGTTTTAGCAAGTCAAACTGTGAACTGACGTCAGGAACATAGGGATGATTACATCATTAATTTCATAATATTTGGTGCTGTTTTCTACAGCCCTTGCTCCTGCAACTCTAAAGTTGCTTTAAAATTTAACTAACCAATCACACCAAATGAAAAAAAAAAAAAAGTCACATCAAACTAATTATTACCCCCCCAAAACTCTCAGGGTTTTCCAGCAGACAGCAGTGTGATGGTTTGAGTTGAGCTGATAGCTGCTGGCCGCTCAACTGGTGAAAGTTTGGTTTTCTTGAGGGAGAGCTGACTAAGAGGGAGTATCTGTTTTTAAAGATAAGAGAATAAAATATGGTGGTTGTGTGGTTGGTAGGAAGGAATAGCTGTAGTTTTCATACTGGCTTTTTCTGTGTGTGAGAGATGGAGCTAGGAGAAAGACTAAAAGTGGATCCTAGGTAAATCCTTAATGACAATATTTACTTGCTCAATATTTCTTTGTCTGCATTTCTTACGTACCACTACAGAAGTTTTCAGACACCTGGGAAATGCATCACTAACTGGGGTATATATACACATACACATGTGTATATACTCATGTATATCTGTATATGTGTGTTTTTAATGTCTGCAACCCTTTAGTCACCTTGACTTGTAAGAAGCAACAGCCACAACATGCAAGAGTTACAAAATAAGAATGTAGCTGCCACAAATCCATCTTTAATCCTCCTTTAATTACACGGGCGAGTGGGGCCTTAACGATGAGACAGCTCTGTGCTGCAGAGTGCTCCAGCAAGCATAAAGGAAACAGCAGCACCTGATGATGCAGGACTATACAGGACACAGTGTGAAGTGAAGGCTGTAATTACGAAACCACTTCATTGTAAAGCAGGCAGTCTAATGAAAGCAGCTGATGAGACCAGCTGACTGCATCTATATTGACAATAGCCTGCTAGCATCATTAATATCTGTCTTCCTTTTTTCCCCTGCCCCAGCACATCTCTGAATGTATAGTGTGGAGTAATCTGCCCGCACCATAATGACCAAAATCCTTAGTGAATCCCTCTGCTGAGAACTGCCCCTTCTACCGTGTTGTGATGGTCACTATGCTGGGGGTGGGGAGGAGAATTTCACCTCCGAGCCCACCTATGGCAAACAGCCAAGAAGGGATGGCTGTATCCTGCTCCTGCTTCGCACATGCTCCCTCACGTGTGAAGGACATGGAGGAAATACAGAAAATACAACTAGGCAGTAGTAGATGCAGAGGAGTAGACTATGCTCAATCCCAGCAGAAAGGTTAACAACAGATGCAAGGCATTTCCATAGAGCTCTATCTCACCAGGCTTATGATGCTTCTCACACATTTTAGTGAATTCATCACTCCTGGCTCTTCTGAGAAGGGGTCAAAGTCCAATTACCTGTGGTCCACTCAGGAAGACTGGGGTAGAGGAAGAGAGCAAGTTGCTTCTCTGATGCATGACACATGAACAGAAAAAGAGTCCCCTAATTTGCAGTGCTTAATTCTGAAAAATTTAGCTTACATGCCTCAAAAAGACCTTTGGAGGTCCCTGATCCATCTGTCTCTCCTGTCTGGTGCCATATACTTTTTTCCTCCCCCACAGTATTTTGTGCAGTTTGGCTTGGAGAAGCTGAGAACTTCTCTGCATACGTTGACGGACTAGCCCCCTGCTTTTCAGCTAAGCTGTTAATGCAACTGGAAATACATCCTGGAAGAAGCTTGACCTTTTGCTGTGCTTGGTGCACCTAGTCTGAGCCTACAGGCTTTTGGCTCTCCAGGGCTCTCCATCTAGCAGCTTGTGAAAGCATTCTGAATTTACTACTCTTTTAACCAGCAAAGAAACTAAATCTTCCTTGCCATAAATGCTAATGTTGGTGCACTGAGAAATCCAAAGGGAGGCTGCAGAGAGAGACAGAAACATTCCCCATGCGATGATTAAAGTGCCAGTTCATGAAAGCTGACGTCAGCGCGTGCTTTCAGGGTGGCAGAGCACTTTGCATTTATCCTTTCCTTGTTTGTGCTCCATCTGGATGGGCTCCAGTGGAAAAAAAAAAAAAAAAAAAGAAGGAAAAGGAGAAGCTAATGCCTTTCTAATACACTTCTGAATTCCTTCAGTTTTATGCAGGGAGCAGGCTCTGAGACATGTAACTTCTGCTTGCCCGGTTCAGTGAGTTAAAAGAAACCAAAGGCAGCTGGTGCTCGCGGCCAAACTAAGTCATAATTAGATTGTCATAGCAAACAGTCAGCTGGGGCAGCTCCAAGGAGTACCACACGAGAGTGCAAGGGTAAATCATCGTCTCAGGATTTGATAACTTGTTTCCTATCAAGAGGATTCATTCCAGCTCACAATTGCTTTCATATAAAATCATGATGGTTCAAAACTCAAAAAAACTACACGAGGAAGCTACAGGTTTCTGCTAAAAATGGTCCGGAGGGGAAAACGCCCAAGAGCAGTTCCCCAACTTCATGATGTTATTCTCAGGGAAGAGGATAAGTAGGGACAGTACTAGGCTTCCAGCTGAAGCAGATCTCCCTTCCCTGGGCTGGAGCACTACAGGAAGTGTTGCACACTCCCCTTTTCCTTAACTTCTTGTCCCCTTCCAGCAGTGGCAGTGCCAGTTAGATCAAGCAGTTTGTTGAAGGTCTCAGCTGTGAACATCCTCACTGGACATGGTGGCTGCTACCTTTTTTTTTTTTTTCATTCCAGACTGCAGTTGGAGTCAGTGGGAAGGGCTTACCCAATCACTGCGGTCACACACATGCTGCAACTGCTACAACAATTACACTGCAGGGTATCTTACTGAAGATGGCTACCGATAACTTGTTTTTAGAGCTCAACACTGGTACAGTCAAGCAGCATGGATGATGACGACTGCGCACAACAGTGGCTTTGCTCTGTGGTCACTCTCACAGCTGGAAAAGTTACTTGGTACAGATAGCTCATGTAGATCAATACAGGAGTTAGGTCCTCAGTGAAACTGCCTCGCAAGCACTGAAATAACAACTTTGAATTTTCTGGAACTATTAAAAAGCCACAACTTTTCTTTCTCCTCAGACATGCTGATGATTTAGTGTTAGTTCTAATTTCAAAAGTCAGGATAGAAATATAAAAAAATCAAAAGGTTCCAAATCACTGATATTTTTCAACTATATGCTTTCATCTGGAAAATAAGTCAAAAGTCAGACATCCTGCATTGCTGAATATCCTGAAACTAGATAGCCTTTGAAATAACATTCTGAAATGAAAAAATTCACTTCAGGTCCACTTTACCCTATAATTTGTCTTCCATTAAGTAAGAAATGAAAGATAAACAGACCAACAACACAAGACAAAATTTCCATTTTGGCAACCTAATTTCCTCACAATAGGATCGTTTTTTTCTTCTGTTCTAAAGAACATACCTTCACTATGTAAACAGACTTGAGATCAGATCCCCGTAAGTCCTGCCTCTTCCTACTCTATTCAGTGTGCAAGGATCCCTTCAGAGCTAGGTGAGGAGAGGGTGCAACCTGCAGCATTGCACCTTGCAGGCTGGAGGTGGAACGTGGTGAGCTAATTACTGGGTGTGGGTAATGCAAGTGGGAGCATGATGGGAGAGCGGTGAATTTCCCTCTCCTCTCCATTCCCCACCCAGTGATAATCACGGCCTGGGCCTCCACCGTAGCACTGCCAAGTGCTCCGTGTGTAAATGGAGCATCGGGGCAGACCCCAGTGAGCTGCTCATCACGGAGCTCACTGCTCCCCACCTCTCTCTCCCCACTTAGACACAGCGCCAACGTTTTGCTGTATTTGCATTCAAGGTAGGGTGAAAAACAGGAGTAAAGTTGGCACAGTCACCAGTCTCTGTGTTAGCGATTGAGTGATAAGTTGAACAGTGGTTACACAACTGGGCTGTGTCTGTGGAGCCAGGGCTGCTGGGTTTAATCTCCTGCTCAGTCACTGACTCATCACATAGCCTGGAGAACATCACTTCACCTTTCTGCACATAAATTTCATCTTCTTTAGTTGGAGGGTAATAAGGCTATCTCACAGGAATGTTAGGACACACAAATAACCCTCATAAATATTTGTAAAATACTTTAGATGATGCTTCAACAAAGGCAATAAGTGTTTTGTTGTTGAATAAGTAACAGCCAGGGAAATGATCTAATTGCCAGGCTGGCTTATTTACTTTCCTTGTACCAGAGATTTCTGGCAGCTGTACCAAAAGGGTGTCTCAGGTAAGGGAAAGGGTGAAAAGACTGTTTGACTACTGCAGTAGGAGCAGCAGCAGGAAAAGGTCAGCTCATGCCACAAAACAAGTCCGTGACAGATAAATGTTGTGTCAAAGGCTGAGTGGCATTTGTGTAAGTTTCAGCCCAGATGCACAAGAAGCTTATGTAGATGACATGGTGATGCAATAGGGATGTCTAATCCTGTTAACTATCTTCCACAAACTCCCATATCATTCCTTCAGAGTACATGCTGAACTTTGGTTTTGGACTTAAAATCACCTGAAGTTCTGCTTTTGCCCCTTCCCAGAGGTGTTTTTTTCCTTGCCTATGGTGAGGATTTCACTGCCTTCCACCTGAGGCTGCTTGGGATTCACAGCCTGGGTATCACAGGGTACCACAGCTGGTCAGCACCTCAGATCCCCAGAGGGTCTGGGACAAATGCTTGAGGATACTACATGATTGATACAGTCACTCAGTTTTGCTGTGAGATGGTAGCTGCTGCACTCCAGGCCCCTGAGGCTGTACTTGCAGACAGGCAAGCTTTCTGAGGGTCCCAAAGTCTATGCTGAAGTAATACAAGATGGTTGCTGAGAGAGCTAAGCAGAGAGACTGTCTTGGAAACTTTCAGAAGATGCACCCATAATTTCAGTTGTCTAATCTACGACAGAAGCTGTGTCCTCTCTGCTTATTCCGAACTCCTGTGTTTTACTTTGATCTGAAAGCTGATTCAGAGGATACCTGTGGGCAACCTGGAAAGTGCAGGTAAATCCCTTGTGGGTGGAAAGCTGCTGAACCGGTCCATTCCTGTGTCTTTAACCAGAGGTACCGCCTGCAAAACTGAGTTGGTTCAAGAACACAGGAAGTACTTTTCTGTCTCATCCACACACTGTGAAGATGTTAAACATATTTTTCTGGAATGCCCAAGGCCCAGCTACCCTGCTGTTGTTAAACTGAACCACCGCTGAGTAACCCTGGCCACTGTCACTGTGGGATTATCTCCTGTCATAACCTGAGCCCACTGGGGCCTTCAGGTGGTGCTTCCGGTCACCTAAGCAACACAAATGGTAGCTAAAGGGTTTTCCTTCATGGCTAATTTTTAACACCGAAAGGAATTTTTATAAAATCCTTGATGGTTATGATGGAGACACTTTGAAGATCTCAGGCCCCTTTCTTAAGAGCCATAATCATTTTACACCAATGAGAAGACACTCTGAGAGATTTAGAAACTGGTTTCTCCAGCTGAAATAACTCACTCCAGGATCAGCCCATGGATCAGCGGCAGAAATTCCTGACTGCCCCTCAGTGAGCCATGTCCCTGCAGCACCACTAGTCCAAAGGGATTATTAAATCCTTGTAAGGAAGCAGAAAGCCTGAAAACTACAAACACCCTACCACAGAAACACATTAATAGATCCCATACTTCATCCGACAGGACATTTGCTCATTTCCATACCCAACTTCTACAAATCCTGCTGAAGTCCTGCAATAAGAGAAACCCCAGACAGTTCAGCAAATGAAATTTTCTCAGTAAAATCCATGTATCTTAATGTAGTTATAACTTTGTCATGAATGACAGTTACAGAGAAATGGAAAGACATAAGGAAATTTCCTCCAGCTTTTAGCCAGCGAGTAGTTCCAACCACCCCTTAAATAAGCTCACCTGTGTTTCATTTGATTTGTTTTCTAAAACTGCTCAAGCTCTGGGCTTTTTCTGTCTTTTCCCTTGGGCTACTGTTCTCTCCAATACAGTTAGAAACATTTTTGCTTTGTGATAGGACTATCATCAAAAGCAGCTAAAGTTAATAATCTCAGTCAGGTGTGTGCTTAAAGTGTTGAGTTTCAAGATGCGAAAGGGAAATCTACTGATCTCAGAAGGATGGAGGAACTTCTGGTGTCCACCAAAGCTAAGTGATGGCAAGTAGAGTTACAAGGAAGATACTCAGCATATTCTAAGCTAACATGTGCCAGCCTTTTTCACTTCTTCCACCACCCCCTTTTTTGATACAAACTCCTAGTGCGAGAGATGCTTGTCAGGTCCCTGGCCAAGCAAACTTGGGACAGAAACAGTTTTAATGCAATGGTTCATAGGAGCATCCCTTCCTGTCATGCTCAAAGATCTATAACAGCCATAAAACTTGTTTCATTTAAGTAATCTGTGAGCTGCTTTATTGATAGACTTTTGTCTTGCTTGTCCCAAAATCTGAGATACCTTCCTTCTAAAAAAAGGGAGTGGAAAGAGCAAGCATTGCAAACCTATGATCCTCCAATAGTAAATTTTTTTAAATACCTCAGGGAATATGAATCACACAAATGCGAAATAGTAAAAACCCAGAGCTTTTCCATACCCCTCTCTTCAGGTGGGGTTGTTTCACCTCAATATTTTAGCCAAATACCCCTCAAAGTAACAAAATTCTTGTCCAGATGTCCCAGGCAATTACATACTGCCTAGCTGTTAGAACGATGTCATTAGCACATCTCACCATCTAGAAGGTGATGGGAGGAAATATTTAACAGTCTCCAAAGCCACACAAAATTCTCGCAGATTTCTGAATTTTTCCACTTTTCCCTAAGTTCTCTGGGCACCTAAACTGGATTTTGGGGTAAATTGACCCTAGACCTTACAAAACAAAACACAGACACTCTACCATGACAAGAGAAAGGTCCATCAGCAGCAATAAAAGCAGCCAGAACTTAAACTCCAGAACTGCTGAAGCTGCAAGCAAATGTTTGCCAACACTTGTCAGGCTCCATCACTTCCCTGTTTGAAGAACAGATTATTTCTTAAGACCAGGGAACAGGGTAAAATTTACTCTCAACGTCCTTTGTGACAACCTGAGCTGGACAGCAAGGCCAGAACCCCCCATGACCACTCATGCAGGCTGAGCTGTGGCTTTTCTCCAGAGAAAACATTCACAAAGCCTGTTCTCTCAGAATGTTAGGAAATCTCTTTAAACAGAAGAGGTGCTTTTCAGTGACGGGCAAGACCACCACTGGCCAAAGCAAAATCCTGGGCTAAGATGGCATCTATTTCATGCATTTTTCCCTACAAATTTGAAGTTCCTTCTAAGGCTCTCTTCTTTTGTGCATCAGTAGGCAATCTGGCCTATGCAGCAGTCCACTAAGACAAAATGCCATAAGGGCATTTGAAATCAAGGGCATGTCGTTACAGAAAAAAAGAAAGAATGGACAACTGACAGATAAAATGTAGAGATTACTTCCTGATTTAATGTGATACTGAATGCAGTCAGAGATCCAGACCTAATAATTTGTCATTCACTCCAGATTAATGTTACCTCTGCTTAATAAGCATGGAGGGAATGCTCAGCAGGAACATCTTGGGGGAAATATTTTTGCTTGTGGAACAGCTGCAAATTGCATGATTCTTGATTTTTTTTTTCTTAAATGTCAGTGCAGTTCATCACATACTTTAGTCTACAGAAGAAAGATGCCAGAAGATACTTCCATAGACTAAATAATACCCCGTCAGTTCCTGCTCCACCTCCTGCTGTACTAGTGCATTAAAGCTACACCACAGCTAGGGAAACTAGGGGGAAAGTCTCCTGTTGCATTAGCAGAAGAGAGCCAATATAATTTAAGTCTGATGGCTTCTCAGTTCCCAAAAGCATCAGTAAGAGCAGCATTCATTACAGGGCTAAATACCACGGGGACTGAGTATATAAAGTCCGAAAGCAGAATCACCCAGGCTCCTGCACAAGAATTATTTCCACCCTAGAATCCTTCACAATAGTGACTAAGGTAAAAGCCGTCTTTCCTCTCACTTCTCAACTGACTGCACTTCTTATGTTTTAGCTTTTAGAAGCTCAGAACAAAATTCAGCTTTCTAAGTGAGAAAAGGGTATGTTTAGTTATTTTAGCAAGGGGCACCAGCATGAGAATGAAGATGCACTTGTACCCATCTCTAGGCAGGACAAACCTGGTATGAGAGACTGCAGTAGCTCTAAATCATGCTCTGGGAGATTGTGTAGCTCTAACTCACGCTCCAGGACCCCTTACCCCACTTTCTGCATGCACACATGATTTAGAAAGGCTAATCAGCATTGCACTACTGTTTTGAGTTTCCTTTGAAACATCTGCTACTGATGAAAGGTTCTGCAGAGAAAAATTATCTTTTTACTTCTTCCCAAGCCAAGAGCTTTATGAGCAGTGGCTATCCAAGTTCCCAGCCGGGAAGAGGAGTTACAAGAACAACATTTAAGGATAAGAGGAGACTGTAGCCTTCTTGATCTGCTGTATATTTGCTCAGGTTCCTCACTTATGAGGCTTATATTTTCCAACATGTCTGAGGCATAGGTGCTGTGGAATGGACTGGAATACAATAAATCCTTGTCTACTGCAAGCTGGAGGCTGTGTTTGTTTTCATTTACTGTGAAAAATAAATATCATCGGTTGGGAGATCAGGGAGATAGTAATGACCCACAGTGAAGATAGGGACGAGCAGCCTGTGCTGCACTGGAACAAGATGCAAAGTGGTTCTGTTTTGCATTTTGGACTGCATGTAGATCTCCCAGACACACATCTGTGGATAAGACTTAGGTAAATAAAAGTCATACTATTAATAGCCCAACCTTTGAAACCAGATCAAAGAAGACGTGAATGGAGCTGCAGCTGCTGAAACCTGACTATACAACTTGTACTTTATCCACCTCTTTTTATCTTAGCAAGGACAATGACACAAGTGAAATGGAATAAGGAGGAGTCTAAATACCTTCTGTATGCATAGTGAGCAGATTTAGACACCCCAGAACACTTTCTTCTTGGAAACTTTTTAAACTTCTGCTTACTTGTATTTTTGGAGTGGAAATGTAGTGCACTTCACAAAAGAATTGCACCAGTGCAAACCACACTTTGGCTTCAATAAAATCAAAATGTAAGGTATTTGACACAGAAAATAAGAAAGGTATTGGAAAACAAGATCACATGGAACTTGTGAAGTATCTTTTGTACTAACAGATTGTATTAATTGGGTTGCAGGTATAAAACAAAGAAAATCTAATTTCCAGGAAAGATGATCTCTTGACTCCTAATTGGAATTGGGGGGGAAAAAAAAAAAGAAAAAAAAAAAAAAAGAACACCACCAAAAAGCCCAACAAAACCAACTTTGAAAGTTCTTCCTTGGAGAATGGCCATGGACTTTCCTGCCTGGGAGACCTGAGCAGAACACAAATCCTACAAGGAGGGCTAAGCTTACAGGTATCTCATTTTTGTTTAGACTCTGTACTGCATGCTAGTGAAGAAATTCCTTTATCACAGGAAGAGTCATTCTGGAATCAGCTGCCATACAGTGGTGGGCAGGAAGGTACAGGACTGCCCCTGGGCTATTTACCCCTGGAGGAGAAGTGATGGGCATGGCCCAGCTCCACACACAGTCCCAGATGGATGGAGCCTGGAGTCCAAGGCAGTGGAGAAGGTGCAGTTATTCCATCTGTGCTGCAGCACTTTATCAGGGATGCCATGTGGATGATCCAAGTTGCTCAGAAGCTGGCTTAAAGATGTTTCAAAGGCATTATACTTTCTCTTGTAGAATAACCTTAACACCTTCAGCTCAATGGTCTTGCTGGAATCTAATGTGAAATTGCAGCTGCTATTTATCTCACGTCTTGCTGTTGGGTAATACCAGGTTGCAATCATGGACTTGTATCTAACATGTTAAATATAGTTTTAAAAGAGAAAAGGACAGAGGCACAATTAGGGTGCCAAGATGCATGAACAAGTTTTCTTGATTTGTGCAAGCAATTGACATCCTAAGTATTATTCACAAAATAGAGAATTGCACCCCCAAATGAAAAAGCTTTAAGACTTTGTCCTGGTTTCACCTGGGGTAGAGTTAGTAATCTTCTTAGCAGCTGGTTCAGTGCTGCGTCTTGGATTTAGTATGAGAATAATGTTGATAACACACTGATATTTTATTTTTTGCTAAATAGTGCTTACTCCAAATCAAGGACTTCCCAGTTTCCCATGCTCTGTGAGCACAAGAAGCTGGGAGAGAATCAGGCCAGGACAGCTGATCTAAACTGGCCAAATGGATATTCCATACCGTAAATCATCATGCTTAATATATTAACTTGGGGAAGAAGGGCAGGAGGAGCTGATGACTGACTGGGGATGGGATTGGCATCAGTCAGCAAGTGATGACAATTGTATTGTGCGTTACTTGTTTTTCTTGGGTTTTACTCCCCTCTCTCTTTTTTGTTCTTTCCCATTTCACTACAGTTATTATTATTATATTTCACTTTATTTCAGTTATTAAACTGTTCTTATCTCAACCCACGTGTTTTACCTTTTTCCAGTTCTCTTCCTCATCCCACTGAGGGGGAATGGTGGGGAGTGAGCAAGCAGCTGTGTGGTACTTATTTGCCAGCTGGGGTTAAACCACAACGTACCTAGAACTTCATCCCCCACCTGACTGATCTGCAGAAGTTAACCTTAGAGTACACTTCTTACTAAGATTATTGGGCCCAAAAATCCCTGGGCAACCAAGAAGCTTCATTCACATCCAACAGGTTTTTTATTCTGCTACTTTGTGTCACACCAAAGTGCAGCCAGAGAAAGATGTTTGTTTGACTTGTGTTACAGAGGGGTTATTTTGATGTCCTTTTCTATGTCAGTCTTATGTTGGGACTTCTTGGTTCTTCTTCGTGACACAATGCAGACTAATAAAGAACCCAGCAGGACTCCAGCTATTGCAGCCACAATGACAGCCCAGTAGGGGACTGAAGGTTCAGATTGCTCCAAGTTGAGGTCTGAATTTCCAAATCCACTATTTCTCCGTGTGAAAAGAAAAGGTTTCTCCTACAAAAGGAGAGCAAAGGTTTTATTGACCACAGATCACTCAACAGGCAGCATTCCAACAATATGCCACTGCCCCTTCCCAGAGAGGAATTACTGATCTTTAGACAATCAGCTGTTGCTGCCTTCTCTCTATCTTAGACCAAACTCTTTCCTGCTTTATTGCCTGAAATTTCCTAGAACAAAAAAAAAGGAGCCATCTCAGAATCAGGAGTGATGGCATCATTTCCTAATTTGCTTTTTGCAGACAACCAAATGGAAATACATAGACTCATTAGAACTGACTTAAATGAGAGGATTTCCACTGCAATGAGGATAATTTTTTTGGTCTTAAATCTTAGGTAGATTTCTCTGTCTCCAACAAAAATAAGAGTGTATTTCAGCTATTTAAAGCCTTCACAAAGATACTATCTTGAAGAGCTTTACTGAAGAGAAGAAAGGAGAAAAATAAAAGTAATTCATGGAGAGGACATCTTTGCCTTTACTTACTGGGTTTGGACACTTGAGTTTTGATCTGTCATGGGTAAAATTGTTGTAAGTCTGCTTTTCACCAACTGGCTCCAGCTGAAGAAGAGAAAAGCAACAGCAAACAATGATGAATTTTTTTCCTTCCCAGACTCTCTTGACATAGGCAGTTAAAATTTCTTATCCAATCTTTTGGTGCTTGCAGTAATGAAGAAGTGTGGTAAGAGGTGCATGGGAACGTTCGCAAACATTTTAACCCTCATGAACTGAAGATGTTGAAAACCTGAGGTACTGGCTGCAGAAAAACTTCCTTGGAAGCAAGGAATAGGAGAAGCCTTTCCTCCTTTTGCATCCCTCTGAATAGCACATACTCTAAATATTCTGCTAAAACAAAGTGTTTTACTATATATCTGGTTCTCCCACATGCACATCTCAAATGGCAGTATAAACCACAAATTAAAAACCCCACATGATAGATGTTAGACATGTTACTTAGCACATTACTTAAAGAAAGATGCCTAGGTGTCATGGCGATGGGACCAACTTCAGAAATGACGTAGAGTTGCAGAGACAGAATGAGATGGTGCCAACCTTTGCAGTCTTCATTCAGACAAGAAATTCCCTGGAAGTTACAGCCGAGGCTTGGTTCACAAGATTCCATGAAGTGAGTTAAATAGAGCCTTTTATATTATCAGTTGTCAGCTAAATTGCAATAGCTGACCATGGGCTCACCTCAAGTCCATTTCAAACTTCAAATATGTCGAGGCTAATAGTAGAGCAGTTGTGGTTGGCTAAGAGTGCACATACCACCGGTTACCATAGTTAAGCTAACGAGTACAGGCTTGCTCAGTCATGTTAACTGAAGTGTTTGCAATTGTTGCATGGACATGTCTGAAGTAATGGCCCATAGGAAACTGCAGAGTTGTCATCCAGCACTTCTGGGAATACAGCACAGAGGACTGCTGTTGCTTCTGCTATTGTCCATACAGGCATTTACTGTCCTCAAGGGATTAAAGTGTCAGCTGAGTGCTGAAAAGAAACAATACCGCAAGAAGCCCAACACAACATGGAAAAAAACAAATTCTAACCACAGGATTCCCATATGGAAACACTGGGAATACCTTCTCTCTCTAGTTCAGTTAAAGAAAAAAGGTAGTAGAGACTGAAAAATAAAAAGAGGTGAACCACAGAAAAATATGACTAGGGAAGGGAAGGAGCAAAACAGAATGCCAGGTTTTGCTGATGGTTGTGAGCTCCTGCTGGACTCATGAGTCCTAATCCCTTGGCCTGCCCACCAGCTAAGGTGGTGAAGACTGAAACTGCTAGTTTTGTTGCACCTTGGAGGGAACAGCTCAGATTCTGCTGTGGTTATTAGTAAGAAGCGTGGCTCATGTCTTGTAGCATTCTGCCTGCAGTGCGACTGGTTATTTGTAGATAATTGTAACACTTCCCTTGCCAGGGCACTTGGTAAGGATTCTGGCACGGATCCCAGATGAAAGATGACAAAGTGCAAAATTCTGCAACCAGCCATGCTTACTTCATCTCTATGCAATCTGTTCTTCAGGAGCATCAGCTTCTGAGCTTAGAAGATTACTGTATCCCCAAGTCCATGAGTGGACAGCACAACTTCTGAAAGAAACACACAGCTCCTCTAGAGCGTGTGCCAAGTATGGAGGCAGAACACAAGCTAAACACACAGCGTCCATGTGCTCCTCACCTGGGCCAGAGAACTGAAGAGGTGGATTTGGGACCAGTGGAAGCCCCTTAGGACTAGACAGTCCTCTGACTTCAGAGTGCAGGAGCACACTTGGCTTTGCACAAAGCAAAAGGGGAAAAAAACATGATGGTGGGGGATAGACTCCTGAAGGCATCCCGATCCTGTGTACCCACACAGTGGTCAGGCACAGTCTGGCCCTTTATGTGTACTGAAAGGAATCCATGTCATTTGGCCATAAGCCTGCAGCCTGCCGAGCTTTTCAGGGAACAGGGAAACAATACAGCCTTACAGTAAGCTTGCTCAGCCTTGCCGTACATGGACTGCAAGTGAAAAGCAGGGATGTGTTACAAGAACCAGATTTAAATAGTAAACAGTAATATCTTCAGCTGGCATAGACCAACAGATCTCTGCAGGAGGGAATAGTTGTGCTTCACATCAGTAGGGCTCTGATCGCTCTGCAGTAGAAAGCCTTCTGTCAATATCCTTACACGCGTAGGAATTGAGTGACAGTCTGGACAGAATAAAACTCTGATGGCATAGAAAAAAAAGACTGATGGTGATTCAGGAATGAGTAATGGCCAATAGGAATACCACATGGCAACAGAGACCCAATTTAAGGCTACCATATGCCCAGATATCATCTTTTTTCTTCCTGAAATCTTCAGCCATACTCAATTTGAATTTTCTTCTACATATGCCTGAGGTTTCTGGGCCACCATTAGCCCTGCTTAAGCTATGAAACACAGTGAAGCCTACCACCCTGCTGTCATCTGAGTACCAGACAGGGAAGGCTGATGGAAAACAGGCAGATTTGCTGCACATGCACAAATCAATTATTCCGAGTGCATGTGTGCATTGTATGTCCACTGCATTCTATGACCCTGAACCTACAGCTCTTATGCCATACTGGGCAACTGCAAGATTTCTGCCCTGCATATCCCAGTCCTTATGCTCAAGCTTATTCTGGGGTATCCTGTAAGTTTCTTATCTTGCTAAAACTTTTACTTAAATGGAAAAAAAATCACCTCCATTTATGGTTGTTTCTTGTACAAACCAGGATACAGGATTTCTGCTTGCACAATATGTTTGGGTAGTGGTGCTTATGAGACGAGAGGAGGAAATGTTGCTGTGGCATGAAAATGCCATAATCTTCTTTCCAGCATGGGAAACATCATGTTTATGAAAGCAACTGTGATCTTGGAGTTATCAAGTCTAGCACGTGCCTCTTACACCCTCTTCCAACACTTAAAAAGCTATAATTTTTCTCAAAATTACAGAATGAATGTGACTGCAAGCAGAGGCATCATAGTTTTGATGAGCCCCCTGTTAGTTTCAGTGACTCTACTAGAGTTGTCTCAGATACCAGAGTGGGTGGTACAACATGTCCACACTATTAATGGCAGCAAAAATTCAGTCACATATACGTTTTCCTAATAAATGTAAAAGAATTCACTGAAGAAAGGCAAGCTCATTGAACAGACATTTTCAGAAAACCTACAGGGCCGAATGTTTAACTAGGCTGATTTTTTACTTTAATGCAAGTTATTTACCAAATCATAAAGGAATTTTTTCTTACCTTAAGACTCAGGATTTCTCATTTTGAATGAGCAAAGACACTGTTTCATGCAACATGATCACTTTGGATTGTGTTCCTAAGCAATGCAGACTGAAAAGAGTCTTAGAATTGAGCAGCCCCCCTCTTGTTAGGATATCAATTTTATGTCTTCCTTGCTCTTTTGTTTCAGACATCTTTATCGTGATCTTTGTAGGGACTGCTACCACAATCACAGAGGGAACTAGGTTGTAGCCTCTTACCATATTATTCCAGAGAGCCATGGCCATCTCAGCATAGCCTCTTACACTAAAATGAAAGCAGTCTGCAGCAAAGAAACTCAGATCTGGCCAGCCAGTCTGCAATAAAAGCAAAAATGTATTTCTCAGCATATTTCAATCTTTGAGATCTGCCATATTATATCTCATAGTGTACTGTACTTGATATACCTGCTTCACAATTTTGGTTATCTTCCTAAAGGCAGTATGTTCATATTTTGAAACTGTGAATCAACTTAGGTAGTCCTAACTGTGGGATGATTACTGCATCTTGAGACCTCCTGTGTAACACAGCTTGCTCAATTTCACACAGCAACTTTCATAGCAAAACTAAACTTATCATTAAACAATAGTCATGGCTGTTACACTGCCATTGACCCATGCTCCACTTTGTGCAGAACTGATAGAAAACTGCTTATTATGGCTTGCTAAACTTCCATAACTCAGACTTACAACCTTTCAGATGTTGAAATTTCTGCTGAATTTCAGGCAACAATAAAAATGGTGGGCTTATCCAGCTGTGGCAAATGTCTGTCTTAGGAGGATTTTGCCTCACCTCATCACTACCTGTATAGTAACCACTGTTCAAACTTGAAGGCTAACAGAAGAAAAACAGGGATGGTACGACAAAGAGATCAGTATTATGCAAAACTGGGTAGTTTTGACCAGGATTCATGCTGAATATTTGTATCCTTAACTACATGGCATACATAATACTAAGGCTGGAGAAAAGAAGGAGAACCAGTGTTTGGTTTCAAAGGCTGTTTCCTATTTCCAGGTTGGAATGAGTCAGGCATTCAAGTGCTGGTCTCCATTTGGAGAAATCCTGAACATATTCCATAACCTAGATGAGAAGAAAATTGTGTGCCAATCAACCCCCTCAATAGGGGAAGCAACATGCAGTTTAGAGGGAGATAGAGTGCCTAGGTTTACTGTGTACACAACTGTGAATGTTTCATAAAGCTATTTTGATTCACAGGCAGCACAGTCTTTCCTTGTCTTCTCCTCTGTCACCTCTTATCTCAGGGTTCCACCCTGTGCTGCTAGACTGTGCAAAGAGAAGAAAACACAGTCCTTGTGCCATGGATCTTACTGACTTAAAACAAATCAAGATACTGGTCCTTACATAATGGGAAAGAAAAACAGGACTTACATTATCCAGGGGCAACAAGGTGTTTCGGAAAAACGGTTGCATGACAACGGCAAAGTCCTCACGGTTTTCATAGCGACCGCTGTTGATCAGCTGCAAGGCTTCAGCCTGTATGGAGTGTAATTATTGGAAATGGAAAGGTTACTTGCAAGGCTCATCTAGCATTTGTCAGCTATCAAAAACATCCATATTACACTTCTTTCAGTGTAGGAAGCCGTGAATTATTAGTATAAATCCAGTTAAACATTATAAAGCAGTCAAGAAAATGGATATGAAAACAGTTTGGTTCATGAAGAGATTTTCATGAGGAAAATGCGCAGAAGCTGGGTTAATTCAAATAAATAAAAAATTGAAAAAAAAATAAAGCTGCTTAATTAAAAAAAAGAAGGAAATAAAACATTCAATCCTTACTCATAGAAACCAACGCTGCACAATTGCAATGAGATTAAAATTTACAAAAACTATAGAAAAGGAATAAGACCAAAATTTTTAGAAGTGACAAATGAGTTCAGAATGCCAACCTGAGGCTGAAGTGCATTTGATTTTTAAGAAAGGTGCGCTTGAATTAAAATCAAACTTAAACATTGAAGAACTACCTGCCACTTCTAAAAACTGGTCACAGACACTGAGACAGACGAAAAACCCCATCTCATTAATACTTGCCATCTTATGGGTATAAACTCTAATGATCCTGATCATATCTCAAAAAATTCCTGATCCCACCTCCTTAGTTAAGGAAAATGACCCCTTCTAGTAGGCTTATACTAGCACTATCCAAGGTGAATTTTTTGAGCTCTGTCAGATTCATTGGACAATGTCCACTGCCAGAGCCAGAATAAAGGACTGGATAACTCACTTTGATCTGATACAGTGATTCCTGTATTCATAAGAACATCAATGGAAAAACCTTCTGCTCCAATAGCTATTTATAGCCTCTGTTAATTTTGAGTGAATCTTACGCCTGAGGCTATGAACAGTTACTCTCAGATAACAAGATGACCCATGGTTGGTTTAGCTGTTTTTTTCTGCTGAGGGTAACCACAAAGCAACTGATGCAGGGTAATTTGTCACTCTTGCAGTGACATGTTAATTCATGTGAGCTATTCATTGGGTTCATAACAGGCAAACATATATCAGCAAGCAGCCAGCATCACTAACTCCTTCTCAGCTGTTGAAACAGCAGCTGGAAACAGAACTGGTCTTGATCTGCATCCAGCTCAGAACCGAGGACAAATCATTAGGAACCGTGGAAAGACTTGAAATGCTACTATCTGGTTATCTGGGTAGGGTTTTGATTAGGCTGTATCCAAGCTATTTGCCGGTTACCCCTCTCTGTTCTGCTGAGGATATGCAGGAGAGGAAGGGCAGTGAGGGAAGCAATATAGACACAAGTGAAGATGACCAGCTACAGAATTGAAGTATTACCTGAAAATCTCTGTTAACTCTCTTAATTTCTTGCAGTTCAGGAGAATTTTCCTCAGGGTTTAAGAAACATGGACAAATTTTCCTTCAATGAAAGAAATAGTAGAATTAAAAGCCAATCTTGAATAGCTTACTTGCAGTTCTTCAGCAATGTGTGCTTCACATCAAGAAGGACGGCTGCTCAAAGCTCACGTGCAGAAGGAGAACCACCTCATTTGCTTAGAAATGGACAGATACTTCAAAAAAAAATTCCCTACTGACTGTTCAAAATGAACACCTGTCACAGCTGGTAAAAGCTGCGAGATTCACAATTCTTGAGTCAAATGCATGCAGTATGCCACATATTAGCAGGAAATCACGTGTTAGAATATTAAAAAAACCCACACCCTACAAATAAGCTTATAGCAGATCTTCAGACATCTGGGAGTTTAAAGTTGGAAAAGACAAATTGTTCATGTAGTCCAAGTCCCTGCACCACTGTGTTTTATTTTGTTACTCCTATATCAAGAGGTAATAACTTGTGCTTCACTGAAATGCATCCTCTAAAAATGTGCTTGGAATGAATATGAAGACATCAAGTGAGACAGCCAATTCATTATTTTCCCTTCTAGTGTGTTCCAGTAGTTAATCACTTGTATTATTAAAAATCTGGGCCTAACTTCATTTGAATTCATTCAGCATCAGCTTCCAACTACTGGCCTTTGTTATACCTTTGTCTGCTAGACTAAAGAGCCTTTTCATGTCCCTTCTGGCTCCTGTAAAGGCACTGCTGCTTTCCAAAACGAGACCCTCAACGTTCTTTGAGGTAGGATTTTTGTGTCCTCCATTAGATGTGAAAAGCTGTTCCCTGTTGCGCATTCTGCTGTGTGCAGTCCAGCCTGTGCCATAGGTAACAGCCCTGGGTACAAGGAGAGGCATCAGGGATGTCAGCCTATGCTGCTGACCAGAGAATGGCTGGGCAAAAACAGGCTTTGAAATTCAGTGGTACAACAGTTATATGTTGACTTGTGCTGTGACATGCTGCCTTAAGAGCTGAGAAGTGGTAACTCCACTATCTACAGGTGCATGCCTTATAGGTGAAGTACTGGAAGAAGTCATAGGAAGTTGATGGGAACTAGGGCATGAGGTAAAGGCTGCAATGCAAGTATCTTGGGAAGTTTGGTGTGGGTACCTACTGTAGAAATTGAGATTTTGCCTTTCAAGTGAAAATTTTTTTGGCTCAGACATGTTTTGCTCACTTACTTTGCTGTCAAAGCACACCCTGAAGAGCTTGCTGTGATCTGACGCAGTCCAGAAAACTCTAGCATCTCCACCATGTTGATAAAGACTCTTGGGAGCTGCAAGGATTACAATAACCAGACATACCAAATAACAGAACATGACACCACTACAAAGAGAGCAAGAAATGGCATCCGTAGGTCAGGGAGTCACAGTGCAAACTGCACTGACTGCAGCCAATGGCATGTACAAGGATGATGTATAAAGAGAGGGGGAGGGAGACATACAATGGATGTCAGCCAAAAAAAATTCCAGCAGCTAGTACAAACTAGCTGAAATGCTGCTTCACTCCCTGGGACATTTCCATTTGCTCTAGGGTAGATGAAACTGTGCAACGATTGGCTTAGTCACCAAAACTGGCAGTAGGATCATTTGTGTTTGGTTCACAGAACAAATACTGCAAAACACACTTTTCCTGAAACTGCAGCCCACTTTCTCAGGGCATTAGTTAATACAGTTGTTGAAATGCAGCACTGAGGAGCAGTCTGACTCCAGCTATTTGAAAGATGACCTTGTATGAAACATAATCACTGACAGTCTACCAGAGGTGAAAAAAACGTCAGCGTGCTTGCCAGGAACATAGCTTGCTAGGGTATCTTAAAAGCTTACCTCCTCATAGAAAATATCCAGTGTGTCCTGAAGGTGCTTTACATACTTTTGCACTGAATAGGTTTCCTGTGTTACAAAGAAAGAAAAAAAAAAAAAAGGATCAGTCTTTTTTCGGGAACCAAGGTGTTCCATGAGAAGATATACCAACTCAGTGTTCCTTTTCCTTTTGTTGGCAAATATATTTTCAGATCAAGAAATTTATTGCCACATGTACAGAAGTTACATAGTGCTTGTGTTTCTATCTCACTAATATATTCCCCTATTCCCTGCAGAAAATCCTAAGGCATCTTGGCAGAATCTTTCCCTGATGAATGCCTATATAGATCACATTTTTGGATCTCATGTTGTCTTTTATGTGACCCAGAACAGATTTGGTTGCCTTATGAATAGAATGATACCTTTTTTCCCCCAAACTGCCAATCTGGGGAAATTGAGATGAAGGCTGTCAGGCCCCATAAAACCCTTAAGCAAAACAACTTTGTAACTATAGTTATAGACGTGGAGTTGAGGGGACAAAGGCTCCAGGCAGCAGCTTGTAAACTAAGAAGAGCAAAACAGAGAACAGTGCCTGGTCATTTCAACAAGCTGGGGTCCAGATCTCTAGTCTGTGCCTCATAAATGTTCCAGAGCAGATGACCACAGATAGCTAGAGAAAAGACAGCCTTTTCTGAATAAACTGATATTATTTCTTTTGGTGTCACTCTGAAGCATTCTCAGTAATTATTGTGTGGAGATGCTTTCCAGAAAACTTCATTTGTGTCCCATAACAACATTCCTAAGACACCACACTGATTGCTCTGTCCAGTTAAGCAAGGAGTTTATTCTTGGTATTTTGTTCAATATAGGGCAGATTCCTATTTTTAAATAATGCGTTTCTCCAGAGCTGCAGTGCCCCACTGTTAAAAGCTATGCACTTGTTTCTGATACAATAGAGATGAAAGGAGCTGGACTTTAAGTGCTTTTTAAACAAAGAGGAACTTCGGCTCCCTGAGAGAGAGAAAGGTTCTATTTCCAGGGCCGGTCATCTGCCAAATGCCTGGATAAGCATGCCTAATTCAGAGATACAAACCTTGTCCAAGCAGTATTGGCACAGGTCGCTGCCTCCAACAAGGACAGTGATCAGCTTCCAGTCTTCCTTGAAGTTAATTTTCTAGTGGTACATAAAACAAAGAGATTGTAGCATCTATTGCTTAGGCTTAAAGAGGTACATTCACAAATGGGGCTAAATGGGGCGTAGACAGCAGGGCAAAACAAAGGAGGTATGCTGAGTTAAGTGGGCAAAAGAAAAGCATCTCTCCAGGGGGAAAGTGTGAACTATTTGCTAGTCTGCTGCAATTCACCTTGGCTTTTGTGAGGAAATTCCCTTCAGCAGACAAGATCTGTCAGGGTAACCAAGCGTGGAAATATGTCTGTAGCAGCAAGCGTCCCTAAATGAAGGTTAGCTTCAGGACAGGGATGGACAGGAGAGATTTGCCAGCTATGGCTGAACACTGCAGGCAGCGTGGGGATAAAGCAGTGTGGGAGTGGAGGCTGGAGTGACTCATGAAGCTGTGGAACTGGAGCTGCTGGGGATCCCTGCCAGCTGGGCAAGTATTACCCCATGGCCAGGAGGGGCGAGGGGTGCCCCAGGGAATAGACAGCTGGATTAAAATAGAAGAGTCCACGAGGCTGGTGACTTCACTGAGCTCATATAAGGGCAGCTGCAGCATCCACGTCACCACAAGCTAACAATAGGCGCTGCTGAGAGCTGGATCTCATCAAAACATTTTGTAACATTCAGTACAAAGAAAGGAATCAAAGGCAACTATTTTTAGTGTGGTGCATTTACATAACAAACATCTGCAAAAGGATCCCACAAATAGAGGGAGGGCCTGGGAATCACCCACAGGTCTGAATTCTCCTCTTTAAACAAGCACTTTGCTCCGAAAGCCTTTCGTGAAGAGGCAGTGTGGCAGGGACACACCCTCTCCTTTTTTTTTTTATTTTTTTTTTTTAATGCATACAAAGCTGTGAACAAAACAAAGCTCTAGATCCTCTTCTATTCTGTTGAAGATCCACACCAGCTCCCTTCACTCTGCCAAACAATTGGTAATGCAGAGTAACTGACAGTGGGGTGAGCATGCAGCATCCATCAAGAGTGCTGGCATGGAGAAACACACGCTTTGACAAACCCTGCTTATTCAGTACCTTCCTTTCCCATTCAGTCTGAGCCAAGGAGCACCAGGCACTTCTATTCTCTTAGAGGGAATGCTCTCCCTGAACTAACAGCTCACACCCAGACAGTCATCCACTCAAATTCAGCCAACACTTGGCACAGGGCAACCTTGGTTTTTTCACAGACTTCTTCCCCCCACCCCAAACTGCAGCAGCGGCCACTGACTTAAAGCAAGTCGCTCTTTTGGTGCCCTTTGTAGCCCTCAATGGAGTTGGCACAGCAGACTGGTCCACAATGCTAGATCCTCTACTAATTTTCTAAAAGACTGAGATTGTGGCATGACAGGCATTCCTCCAACCCTGAGGTTTCCGGTCAATGATTAATCATTTACCTACTCAAAACCAGAGTTTCAGATGGCTTATTCTCCTGCAAAGACTTCAGTAGTCCCTCTTCCCAGTATTGTGAATAGTGTGATTCATATTGGTCTGCTGGTACCTGCTCCACCAATTTTATATTCAGACTTTATGACCTCCACTTTGAATACTGCTGCTCAACTAAGCAGTCCTGTGATCTTACCAGAGCCTTCAGACTTCTCCTCTTCCTCACTGCCATCCCATTCTGGCTGCACTGTGCCCTACATTAATCTCTGCCTTGTGTGTTTGCATCTTACCTGCATGGATTTGTACAGGTGAATTATAATCTACTAAAGGCTAATTCATCTGGCACATTCATCTTGGAAAGCACAGCAGATATAAGGACACTGACTTTTCTTTCATCAATAAAGCACTCTTCATGACTCAAGCATCCCATCAATTAAAACCATTTCCCAGAGAACATGGAACCACTGAGGGTTTACCCAAATTACACGTACCGAGCTGTTTCTCATTAGCTTCACTAATTCACGTGCTTGGGCTGGCATATTGCTGGAGAGAGAGGACAAAAGATTTTATATGTTTTCTCCAAAAACACATCATCTTCTTGATCTTCTACTCCTCATTTCAGGGGATTTTAAGATCAGCAGAAGTAAGTATAAGGAAAGTGATGCCTCAAAAGGATGAGCAAGCATTGAAGGACCAAGTTGCACAAGTGAATAATCTGATCTGAAAGGACTGGAATGGCTGCCAAGTGGCAGGCAACTGGTATGCGTTCTACCCATCTCAGAGTTGGCTTAAGTGCATTTCGTTTGGAGAAAAGCACTAACACCCAGAGACATTTAGTTTAGTCCCTTTAAAACCTAGTGGGGGAGTCTGGTGCTTACACAGAATCTGGGCACCTAACTAGCCTTTCTGATCCGGCCTTAAATTCCTATAACTTGTCTTATGGCTGGAAGATACTGCTTATACTGTGGAACTGCCAGGCCGGAGAGTCCCAGTCCAGCTCTGGCAGGATGCGATGTCCACGGGCCAAAGCACAAACCACGCTGAGACGCCAGCTGGAAACAAGCTCCTGACATACCAGAATAAGACTGTGCTTGAGCTAATAAGCCCTGCCTCTCTCCAGCACCCACACAAATGCAGTTACATTATTTGGATTCTCATAAGCATATTGATCACGCTGAGTCAGCTTTGCTCGGGGCACCCGTGAAACATTTAGTAGCTACACAGGCTTTGCCAGCTATCCTAAAACTCTCTTGCAGCAAATCTAAGGGCTGCTAAAGGTGTCACAAAAACTCCTGGAAACAAACTGCATGAGTATCCACGGAGCAAGCACAGTGTAAGCCGTACAAACTCTTACACATTTTGGTTCTTAACAGACTAGTAGGTTTTTAGTTCAGGAAGAGAAAGGAATTAATTCCCAGATGCTCATTCTGTTATTTTCCTTTGCACTGAAAACAGGGATAGTTTTTAATGCCATTAGTGTAGCAGTGGCCTTCTATTTGATAGTTTGAGCTGCATTTCCCATAAATAAAGGAATAAATGAGAGATGCCCATGGATTTTTTTTCTCATTGCAGATATTGCCTGGCAGTGAATCAGGGACTTGTCTGGGCAGAAAAAGGTACTGGTAGAATTAGATGCATAAGTAAGGCATTGGCTCAGAAATTACAGGCAGAAATCAAATAAAGGAAGTTTGTCTCTGATTTAGAAAAGTAGGCATATAAATCCCCCCAAATATTGAATTGAATTTAAAAAAAAAAAAAATCAAACCCACAATTGAAAATATCAGATCACAGAAATATGTTCAGTACAAGCAGGTCACCAGTATTAACTCGACCTTGACATGTGTCTCAAAGGTAACCTGCCAGTACATCAGCTCTCACTCCTTTGCCCTTTCCTGTTGGTGACTGTGCTTACCGCGCTGTGGCATTTCTCTCTGCAACGTTGAATCCAGCTGTTTCCTTAGAAATGCCAGTGGAGAAGCCAAAGAGGTTTGGATTGAATTTCTTCAAGATATCTTAAAAAGAAAAAACACAGTGTTTAATCATTCCCAGCACAAACAACAGCCTTGCCTCCTGTAGGAGGACAGGCCAGTTGAATGGTGAGAATAGGGACATGAGTTTTCTCCTTATTCACTGTGGCTTTATAGAAGCTACAGGCACACCTGCTTTGGAGACTCTAGTTACTGCCTTAACTTCATCACTGCAACTATTTCTCTCCATGCATTTGAGGAACTGGGGTCTGGTGGCCCAGGAGATGCAGAGGTCCCAGGCAACTCACCAGTCCTGAATTGAAGTGTATTTGTAATAAAGAGTATTTGTGGTTACTTTCTTTCATGTACCAGAAGCAAATGCTCTGAAAATGGTCATCTACCTCTCACTCTTCCAAGATAATAAGAGTATGGCAGAGAACGAATTTTATTCACTTTTCTAGATTTCACTGAAACCCTCAGTGGGGAAGCATGATGCCTGAGCAGTGTTTTTATTTCTGCACCTGAAGTGCTGTCTGAAACCTCTTTATAAAGTCTTCTTTATAATGCATAAATAAATTGCACCTTCTATTTTTCTTTGAACACAGTACATGGTACAAGACAAAGCATATCAGATTTTATTACCAACAGTGTCAGGTATTGCCAAACTGCGTCACAGCATGGATCACATACAAATAGATCAACCATTGTAAATCAAGTCCCTTCCAATTTATTGTCACACTGACCACTTAATGGTTTCTATGGCAACTACATGGACCAATTACATAGAACACTAGGGCAATGAATTTATAGTATTTTTAGATTTTTTTTTTTAGTGCTACCTAGAAACTTGAAATCATCAGGAAGAAGTACAGCCTTGTCACCAACCCTACCTAAATGGACTGCTAATTGTTTTGTAACCCTTCATTTGCACACGGCCATTACAATCAATCACTGGAAAGCACAAAAAAAGGGAGGAGCAGGTCTGCCATGAACTTCTGTCACCTTCGGCACATTTACTCCTAATCATTTTGGTCAAAAGGACTATACAATCACAGCATGTCCTGTGATGTGGAGGGGCTGACTCAACCTTACAGCTACTCAGGTCAGTCTGGATTTCAGCTGTGACTCACGTGAACTCCTCATATCCACAAAAGATGGATATCTCCACTGTTTGCAAGGAAAGAATGACCATTTCCAGGTGTTTCCTAGCATCCACTTAAAAGGCTTGCAGTGTAATACCTAACTTCTGCTTTTCTCACTTTTATTTTCCATGATACTCACTAGGTAAAGTAGCCTGGATCTCCAGGGTCTCATCACCTCCAATGCTACAAAAGGAAAGAACAAAATCACCAAGGAGGGTTAATCCTGCAACCATCTGTCTTATTCTCACCATATGTTGTTGCAGCAGCCTTAGAAGGAAGAAACAATTCCCACCAAAAATACTAATTTCAAATAGTAAGGAGATAAACCACAAGAATTCAGGGAAAGTAGTGAACGAATATTTCACATTAAATAAAGCAGGGCATCAGCTAAGATAGAAGCTATGCCTTCAGGCTGGGAACAGAGCATACTTGGAGAACTGATTTTTCACATGAAAGTTCTGGGATGCCCACCATACAAAAGCATATTTCCTCACTAAAGTTGCCCCACAGTACCTTGCTGAAACTACTTTAATGTGCAGTTACATATAGAAAAGACTGCATGAAATCTATCTGCAATTCTGCAATGTTGATTATGAAAAGATCCTCTGGCTCTACCATTTAAAACTTGTCTGTGTGCATAGCCAACACACCATTACACCACATCTGGCAGCCCCTCCTGAAAACAATCTATGCCTGCAGATACATACAAAGGGGGAAAGAAGGAGCACAGAAAAGAACTTAGACACGTGCAAAGGCTTATAAACCATATGCCTGCCCATATGAAGCAGGCAGTTTCCTTCCACTCTAGCATGGATATTGAGATTCATGACTCCTCCAACCCTTACCAACCAATACTTGCTGTCAGCATCCTACCCCTGCATTTTCACCAGGTGATCCATGCACTTTTAACTGTGCGGACAAAAATAGAGAAAGACAAAAATGAGCATTCTCACCTCCAGGAAAGTCCCCTCCAGTCTGTTTCTAGGTCAGGTACTTTGGCTCCTACTGCAGTCTGGAGAAGATGGAAAGAACAATTATAAAATGCTAATAAGAAAAAGTCCTACAAATTTAGGTAAGACACACATCACATTTTGAAACATTGGTACACTGGAAACATTACTCTGCAAACAGCCAAGTTTTTGCAATATACTAGTTTTAGAATAAATGCTCTGTGTCCTTATTAATCATCACACACTGGCCTCTGGGCAGTCCTGCATCTCTCATGCTTCAATCTCACAGGCTTCCCCTCATATGCAAAAGCAACTCAACCAGATGATAGACCATAGAGCATCAGAGGACATCACAGTCCAGCCAGAGGACATCAGAGTGTAAGGTCAAGGACATAAGGTTTTAAAACTACTATTTTAGCAACCCAGTGGGATTCAGATTAACATCAACCGTGTTGTATTCGTTTGGATTTTTCTGATGGAAAATGCTTTATCCTGGCATTTCCCGAAGAAAGATGATTCTGAGACACTTCATAATCCAGGATAAAAAGGCCTAAACACTGATGAAAAATTTCCAGCCAGTTTTAGCTGTACATAAATCAGAGGAGATGCTTTTTAATCTGACAAGAAAACAAATCTTTAGTGTAAAATCCACTTTTTTTCTCCTGGATCCACTCTGCTAGTCTAACATATAGACTTGATGAGGACTTGATGACAGGACTTTTTTTGCCAATATAGATAAGCATGTTGGCCTATCTGTTGCTTTCACTGTGCACAGGTGATAAAAAGTCAGACAGATGCATTCTAGCCAATGACATGAATAAATTGCTCAATGTTTCATTAATCTCCAAGTGCATCTAGACTGAGAACAGCTTTCCTTCCTGCACTGTGGACTTTATTATCTTCCAAAATTAAATAAATAAATACATAAAGCCATAAGAACAAAGACCTTTGTGATGAACTTGAGTAGCTCACAGGACTGGGACAGACGTCCATCAAGGGATTCTTCTATAGCTTTATGCTTTCTTACTGATTTCACTTAATTTTGTATTCTTCAGAAAGCCATAGTACCAGCTCAGGCATAGACACTGACTGCGTTCAGGGATCTTGTGGGAAATACCAGGAGGAAAATCAGTGCCTTAGTGGACTTTGCTGCTGCATTCCCTCTGTGCCAGGGATGGTTACACACTAAAAAACACACACTGATGATGGTGTGCTTTATGTGCAGGAAGTGTGTGCATGTGTACATGTGTTGGAAATGCTCTGTCGTTTCTTCTGGCCCCCCAAATAAATCAATTAATAAGACCCCAAATCACACCTTGCTATGGCAATGGCAGATAATAGGAACTTCATGAATAATAGCAAAATGAGAACCTGCCTTGCTCAGCTCGAGACAGAGACCTCAAGCATCATAGTGTGGTCCCTACTAAAAGAATTACAATTCTTAAAAAAAGAGGTATCTGCTAGTGCACAAGTCTAGTACTAGATGTGGGGGAAGAAATAAAGCAATTAATTTTAAGAGTCATCGCAGTGGAGAGGAGGGAGAGTTATAGGTCTTTACTGAGGTCTTCTAAGAAAAGCTCAAACCTCAGCAGCAGGGGGGAAAGCCAGGATTACATCAGGTCAAGCCAAATCAGTTTCAAAGCTAATGAAGAGGTGCATGATGCATAATGAAGACATGGACACTAGGCTGTAAAATAAGACTGATCATTTAAGGGCTTCAGTCCCTTCAACTCCCTCTGAGCTCAACAGGAGCTGAAGCTGCTAGAATGAGCATCAGTTTAGCTCAGGAGTTAAAGTTCATGGGAACTGTTGACACTAATGTTTGCTTTCATCCCATGCCAGAACAATACCGTAGTACTGTGTAATTCTGGAACTTTTTCTCAGAAAACTTCAGTGCGGATCTGCAGTATTCCCTGCTATTCTTTTCTGATGCATTTTTTTTTTTTTTTTTTTGTGTCTAGTTTCTTCTTTTCAGCTTGCATTCCTTAGCACTTGAAATACATCAGAGCTTTAACTGGAAGATATCTAATCCAGGAAGCAACATCTGAAAGCAAAATTCTGAAATACAGAAGTTTTAGAATTATCTCAAATGAGAAGCACTTCATTCTGCAATCAGTTATTTCCATGGGAATTTTCAGCAAAATCTCTCATTGCACAAAAATTTCCAATTGCTTCCACCATTTTTTTAACGTCAAAAAAGACTATTCCTGTAAGGCAGCCACTTCCCTTTTCAAAAACACTTGAATAAACTGTGTGCAATAGAGAATAGTATCCCATTTCTGTCCTGGCCTGAATTATTCATTACTGGATTACACAATTCCAGTGTCACTCATATCCCTTCAGGCTATTTCTTTGCAAAGGGAACCAGGTAGATGAGTTTTGCTTTGCCGAGCCAAAGCAATTTGCTTTCTATCTGATGATACCTGATGTGACAACATCTAGGTAGAAATTAACAATTGCTCTTTTCGTTCTAAACGTGGGGATACTGCAGTACTCACAGTTAGGGAATCTCCCAGTGCTCCTACGACTCTGATGTCAGCAGGTCGTAGCTCATGTACTAAAAAACAGTAGGAGAATAAAAGCAGGATTACTGACAACTGACAAGATACTGTTTAACAGAATAAAGATGCAAGTCTTAGGTTCCAATCTGATGGCGTTTTTAGGGAGAACAAGGTTCAAGTTCTGTGTGTCAGCTAGGCAAAAGGCTTATGTCTTTGCTTGCATCAGTGTACTCAACTCACATGGAAAGCTGGATCTTGAAAGAGTTTAGGAAAAAATGGAAATGGATTAGGTATGTTTGCAGATGCATACATTTCATCTTTGTAAATTGACTTACAGGTTTGGGTCATAGATCAATATATTTTAATTAAAAATCTCCCTGTAAAGCCTTCCAAATACATATAGCACTTGTATAGGTTCCAACTTGCTGAGCCACTAACCCTCCTAGGTAACGTTAATCTGCCATGTTGCTGTATGATAAATGATGTATATGATACATAAGTATGATAAATGTGGTCACATTTATCCACAGAGAGCACACCTGCTGTCTGTCATACAGAACTTACTGTGTATGGCAAGACAGACTTTCTTCCTTTGCTACTAAATATACCAGCTTTTATTGTTTACTTTCCACCTAGGATGTGCCACTTCAACATCTTACTGTTTTTAAAAACAAAAGATTAAATACTTTCTATTTTTCATTTTAGCTTAGGAATTCTTTCTCACCTGATGTTGGCACACGACTAGATGGAGACTGTTCAGGACACGATAGCTCACTGCCCCAATTCTGAAATGGCAAGTTACAAAATTGTTTCATCTTGTGGCTAAAAGATAATACAGAATTCATATATGATTTAGTTGTACAGTGAAGGACAAAACCGAGTTAAGACACAGATCCTAGTTTGGTGCCTGTATAGCTCAACAGTCTTTTCCTCCTCTTTGTGGAATACTATCCAAACAATAATTACTTTTGGTGACATTTTCTAGCCAAAACATAAAATTTTTCCAAAGGCAAAACACTTCATCACCAAATATTGCTTATGACAAAGTTCCATAAGCAGGATTATTTTTTTTCTCCTCTCTACAGCCTGGAGATTTTTGTCCATGACCTAGAAGGTAGGGTCTCCAGGTTTGAAATTTTGCTTTGTCTTGAAAGATATCAGATGCAAAAAAAACCTCAACAAAATCCCAACAAACAAACAAATAATAAAATTATCTGCAAAGTTATGTTATATTAATGTATTGTATTATTAATGTATTATTATATTAGCCAGTGAAGGGACTGAAACTTAAGTCCTATGAGGTGTGGCTGAAAGAACTGGGATTGTTTAATCTGGAGAAAAGGAGGCTCTCTACAACTACCTGAAAGAAAATTTTGATGAGGTGGGAGTTGGCCTGTTCTCCCAGGTAACATGAGAAAGGACAAGGGGAAACTGCCTTAAATTGCACCAGGTTTAGGTTGGATACTATGAAAAATTTCTTCACTGAAAGAGTCCTCAAGCATTGGAACAGTCTCCTCAGGGATGTGGTGGAGTCATCATCCCTGGAAGTGTTCAAAAAACAAAGTAGACCTGGAACTTTGCAGTATTGTTTAGTGGGCATGCTTAAAGGTTGAACTTGATGATCTTGGATTTCTTCCAAACTTAATGATTCTATTACTATATTATCATTCCCATGTACTTTGCTAGGAACCTATTCTTTTCCCAGTAACTTTCAAAAAGGGCTTGCTTTCCCTGAAAAAACTTTGAAGCTTTAAAAGTTTTAGTAAAGAAAACTGTCAGGCTCTAAATAATTGTACTTTACCATACATTTATATAGATTATACAATAATTATTATGTGTATTCCACCAACTGAAGAAACTGAATCAACCACACATGGCAGAACATCTTGGTTCACCAGCAGAGACAGCAGAGAAATGTACCACCCGTGCTTTTTGGTAACGAGAACAATACTAGCTAAGGTGGCAGTGAGGGAAAAAATACAATTGTTATAATGGCCAGTCCCTGTAAGAGCAAAGTCAGTTGCTTACACTGATCTAAGGGCCAGCCCTGCTTGAAGCAGGAGGTCAGACGGGATGTCCTGAGATCCCTTCCAACCTCAGTTACTCCGTGATTGCACAATTCTGCCATTCATAGTAAAACTACGTGAACCAGTGGTCTTCAGAAAGCATGGTTAGGGTTAAAAAGCATCACAACAAATTTGTCTATTCTTGCAAAAAAACGGTGTAATAGGCTCCTCTATCAGCCACTGAAGTCTGGTTGCAGAGTCTAGAAAGGACAGTTGGACTTATTTTTAGATCAGAGAGGAAACTGTTCCTTTACTCCTCTGCTGTCCCTTTCCTTTATCACATCTAAAGCTGTTGCTGTTGAGATTCAGTGAAAGTGCAAGAATTACTCACTAAAAGTATAACTCTAGCTCTACAGATAAAAATCCCATTGCAATCCTGCAAACTATAGATTGCTAAAACAATAACTGTTGCTCTTTGTAACCCTCAAGGCACACAGAGATTTTGATAATTGGGCTAGTCTTGAGGACCCCCAGTAAGCCAAACTATCCCAGCCCATGCTGACTGCCAACAAATAACGGCTCCGTTTCTTCAAGTCCTACACACAATGTTTGTTTCTGCAGCTTGTTTAATCTACCTTGTCCTAGCTGCTCAGTCATGGTGGAAACTGAGTCCCTTTGAAAATGGGATTCCTATCACCTTTGTGTCCTGCCACATTTTCAATATGTAAAGGTGACTGCCCTCTACAGGTTAAGCTTCCTTGAGTATTTGAAAGTGCAGTGGCTCAACAACAGAATAACTAAACCTTCCTCAGATCATAGAGTCACAGAATCACAGAATATGCCGTGTTGGAAGGGAACCACAAGGATCACCAAGTCCAACTCGCGGCCCTGCACAGGACCATCCCTAAGAGTTAGTTACACCACATGCCTGAGAGTATAATCCACACACCTCCTCAACTCCATTTGAGGTTTAGGATTCTAGGCTACCTTCTCCATACTATGTGGAACTTGATATCTGAATTAATGACTCATCCTAGGTTACTTACCTATACAATTGCACCAATAATATGATTAATTTTGTTTGGCTTTAGGAAAACATTTGTTTACACAGGAGAGAGTGGAATGCAAGTTAGACTCCCCTTTGTGAAAATTGGTAATAGTTTATGTAATCTATAAATTCAGTATGATGTGTTAACACCCACCAGATGCAGCTTTGCACAGTTTGCCTATAATGCAGCAAAAGATGCAACAATTACCTCTATTGGCTCACTAGTGGGCTCCACAGGTGTGTAGTTGCTATTCTTGTATGTTCCCAGGAACGGCTTGTTCTGGAGCAAGAGGAAAAAAAATAAGAGAAATAAGAGAAATTAGGCAATAAGCACATGGCACAAACCATAGAAAGTGATATCAAGGCATCATATCACCAAGAAAGTAATTGCCTGAGTTGCAAAAGTGGAATCTGGATTTTGAAACCATGTTCTTTCCTTAAAACTTGCAAAATTTGGGTTTAGAACCTTATGGCAAAAATTACATATGCCAGAGGCAAACTGCAGTTTAACATTTTCCTCTCCTAACCTTCCACAATTATACTTTAATGGATGTTTAGTCCTTTCAAGAGACACTGATGTAAAGTCTAGACAACCCTGGGCAGGTCTTCTGTGTCAGTGGAAGGGAGATGAAAGATTGCTTACTGAAAGGATCATTCTTTCCTCTAAGAGAGGCTGTAGAGATTGCACTTATTTTTGTCCCCTACCAACGCAGCATGCATTGAGGAAGGCATGCACATTGTATAGGCTAAAAAATCTTAGCTGGATACCCACTTATCTCAATTAAGAAAAATTACAATACCTGTATAAGGAGGTTTTAAAGAAATCACTAAAATTGGAGGGCAAGCTTTTATTGTACATGAAGTTGCCTCAAGCAAATAACTTTCCATAGCTACTGGCACTTCTATCAATGACTTCTTTAAAGCACTGTGGGCGTACCATTTCTGCAAACAATGGTCACATAGCTTTTCAAGGGATATAAAACTTCTCTTTGCCTACTTCTGAACGGCAACATCTTTGAATAAGAGTGGATGAAGGGAAAGAAGTATAAAATCCACACTGTTTGGTGCTGAAGAAGTTGCTGACAATTTAAGCTACCTGGAAAGATTACTGGGTAGAGGAAGTGTGATCAATTTGAGTGAATACGAGGACTTCTGAAACATGCTGATTAATAACTCAGCAAATCTTCCTTTTCTGACAGGATGGACACAGTATGGACAAAATCCTCCCATATAATTTGAACACCTGTCTCCAGAACTGAGAGAGCAACTCAGCTCCCTGATCTATTCAGTTCTTCAGCCTCCTTGTTGAAACTGCTGAAGAAAGGGAGCCAATTATTGCTGCCTGCAGTGGTCATTTCCATGTGCCGATACCTAGCAACTGTACTGCGAGTTCAGCAGCTTGTTTTGTAACTATAGAAGCAGCTTCCAAAGAGTCTGAAGTATCCGTGCTATGGATCAGACCAGGACAACCAACCTGCTACTAATTCAAGAGATAACAAAATCTGGATTTTTCAAAGCTGCTGTGGTTCCCAAACCCCATTGATTCAGATAGGAAAGTTAATGCAGCATATTCTCATTTTTGCTGCTTGAGTTGCCCCTGTACTCCACAAACAACAAAACACAACTTCTGCTACAACTGAAAACGCACAAATCAGCATATTGTCAATCAGTATTCATGGCACAGCAAAAGGGCAACAGGACACCAAAGCAGGTACATGAGAGCGCCTGCCACTCAGAGGTAAGCAGAGAACAAAGCTTTAAGTAAACTTGTTCCAGATGTACTGAACTGCTGCTCTCTGCAGCAACTACAAGCACGCACAGCCTCCTGATAGCCAGCTTTCACGATGTGGGTATATTTACCTGAGCTGGACAGCCAAGGACGATGTCATCCGTGAAATCAAATGAGTCAGCCTTCTGGCCTACAGGCTGTAACTGGGAACAAAGACAAAAGAACCTATTCTGTAACCATGTCAGCTCATCTTAAATTTGTATAACAATTCCAATCCAAAACAAACTAAATATACCTTTCACATCTATATAAAGCTGCCTGTATTTACAGACCTTGATTTACCCAAGGCTGAAATGCATCTATTTCTCAGAAAGAACATGGCAACTGCATAACAAAAGAGCAGCTCTACAGAGAAGCTTAAAATGGGAAGTGGAAAGCTACAGTGGGATCAGTTTAAACTCCTGGAGGATTTTGGCAGGCACATGAAGTACCTTGGAATTTCGCCAGAAGGCAAGGTCGTAAACTCTCTTCTCTTGCATAAAAGATGGTTAAGAGTGCCTCATCTTTTTATAGCTAAGCTGCATGATGGCATCTCCAACAAAAGGCTGTTTATGTGTAGAAGATAAAACCAAATCTAATTAGAGATACTGCTTGATGATTGCAAGCAATCATGTTAGTTGTTAAGATATTACCCCAAAGTAAATAGAAGTTACAGTCAGGATTCAAGATACTGCCTCCAACTGCACGTGTCCTCCTCCTGCACTGCAATGCTAAGTAAAATGGGTTTGCTTAACCAACCTCTAATGACTTATTTTTATTGAGCTTTACTCATTTCCAAAAGTAGTAAAACTGAACTGAATTAAAGCCACTTTAATTCCTAATGAGATATTCCCAACACACAGATTTAAAACAAACTTCTAAGTAACCCGTTTTAACCTGACCTATGCCGTTACAATTCTTTATTTGGTGATTTCCATCCCAGCCCATAGAAACATCATTCTTATTAAATGCTATCTTGCCTTGCATGACAGTGGATGAAGACTTGAAGCTGCTCGGCTGAAGTCACAAATGACTGTGATCACACACTTAAAGCACCCCTCTCCTCCCCACACACTTTAAGAACCAGGAGATTCCAGGCTGAGAGCAGTGTCAAAACCAGAGGGTATTTGACTAGCTAAGAAGATACAAACACCAGGTCCAGTGCTATCCAGGCCTTAATTGTAATGCTTATTACAGAGATCATTTTAATGGTACTCAGGTCTAGGTAAAGATGTCATTATATGCAGAGCCTGTCACCTTACCATGGCATTCCAGAGAGCCTTGGCAAGCTGAGAATGGCCCTTCTGGCTGGGATGGAAGCAGTCAGGTGAAAAGTAGGAGACATCTGGTTGCCCACCCTACAAATGAAAGCATAAAGGACATCAGAGTGTAGAAGAATCCACACAGTTTCAGCTTGGGATTGTCGAGACTGAATGAGAGTCAGTAATGAGACATTAATGCTATTTGTTCTCTTTGCTCCATTGCAGAAAGGCCCATGATTATCTGGTGATACAAACAGTACTTCAGCAGATCCACAAGCTATAGAAACACTTCGCTAGAGATAATTATGTGCCTCCATGGGCAGATCCACCCAGAAGCATCAAACCCAGCATTTTCAGTTACCTGTGCAGTTCCTCTTCAGGTTCTAAAATAAGGATGGGTTCCTCTCCTCTGCATGTCATCAGAACTGGCACCACAGGCACTATTATGCTCTGCAGTACCTTTACATGGTAACAAGCATGTTATGAGGCTTTAGCAGAAGGAACAGAACCCAACTGCTTTTGCACAGCTGTGAGTTTTAAAAGGAGCAAGAAGCAAGTAATTATTCAATAGAAGCCAGCCAGGCTGACCAAGCACACCAGTGCAGTCTCCATTCTGAGCAAAGCTGTACTTTAATACAGATATTTGAGGATTTGCAGGAAATGGAGTTTGGAAATTTAAGTATCTTGGGTTTTGCACAAGTACTGAGATTAGGGTCACAGATGACTGACATAACTTTTTCGGTCAGAGCAGTCCTTCCTCAAAACTCGAGCAGGTCTTAATTTGTGGTGGTTGGACTTGCTTTTTAGAGCCCTACTACCAAATATTTCATCTATATCATATCTTTTGCCAAGTTTGGAGGCAGAGTTTTCAGTTCAGCAACATCTGAATGTTGTGAGAGATAAAAAGGAAAAACAGAATCTTGAACTTTCATAAAATCTGAACTAATGCTTGTGAGACTATAAAAAAGTTCAGAAATATTTTTCTTCTTCTGTTTTTATTTCTGTGTTCCCTATGCTCAGTAACAAATCCCAAGGGATGATTTTTTGCACAGGCACTGGCTTCACACACACACAGAGACACATAAGAGCCTGTTTTTCCTGTGAAGCTTTCAGTCAGTTTTCCAAATTTGTCTGTAGCAGCATCTGGACTTTTCAAACTTTTACTAGATAATGTGAACATTTTCAGGATTAGTCCAGTTCAATTATACCAGAGTAATCCCTGCTCGATATTATGTCCCACCTGCTCTTAGTTCCAGGTGAGATGAGGAAGTGCAGATGGATATGAAACTTAGCAAATGCCGTTTCAGTTTTAGAGAAGGTTTGGGTGCTTTATTAGATTTATAGTTTACTGGAACTTGCCATTCAAGGAACTGAAACATACATAAACATGTACACAGGAACTACATAAAACTACTTCCACCAGATCATAGTTAACTTCTCTTTCTGTCAGACACAGAAGAATGAGTTATGGGACATGAAGGGGAGCTGATGCTGTAGTCTCCACTGAGCAATTCAGCTATGTTGCTATAAGTATTGTAACTTTATAACTCTGTTTTTTATTAAACATATTGTATTTTCAGAAAGAAAAATATTTATGTACCCTTAAGCACATATACAAACAAACGTCTTAAATCAGGTTTTGCTTCATTTTCCAAAACAGTAATTGATATCAACAGCATAATACGTAAAACTAAGAACTGATATGAAGAAATCTGTTGTACTACACCAAAAAGCAAGAAATTCTAATAAGAAAAGCACTATTTTGCATATCGTCTCTACAGATTAGATACCCACACTTAATCCTTCAAACGGAGAAGTCACTTTATACCATACCTGACCAAAAGGAATCTTTATATTTTGGAGGAACGGTTGGATGACCACTGTGAAATTTTCGTGAGTGTCATATCTGCCAGACTCTATTAGTCTCTGAATGCCGAGCTGCAAGAAACAAAAAACCACAATCACTACTCCAGCAACATCTCTGCATCATAACCGGTTTGTTTGGTTTGGTTTATTGAAAGCCCAGAGAATCAAAAGGAAGTTTTACTTGTAAACCAAAACAGCCATAGACATTGGCAAAAGGTGTGCCTTGCAAAGTGGCTGAGAAGGCTGGAACACAATACTGCAACAGTTTGTCAGGGACAGCATTTTGATGACTTAAGTCCCACCTATTCGTTTCTCTACTAGAAAGCAGAATTCTTCTGAAGAGCTCTACTGCTAGTTTTGGTCACATGGTGTTTTGGGTAGCTTCAAATAACCTCCAGCTTAGTTCATAGGGCTCATTTGTGTAAAATACTGATATGATATGTTGCTTGGCAATCAAGATCTCACCTCAAGTGGAAATAAAGTTAACTGTATCGCTCTTGATAAACATACCCTGTAAGCTCTGGTGGCTTCCCTCACCATCGTTAAATTTTCTGAATTTTCTTCTCCTGTGAAAATACAGCTACACAGATAACTGTGGGAGAGAAAACAGGAATAGAGAGGGTTAGACATCTGATAATGCAGATGTCACCCTTTGCCACCCAATGCCCTCATGTCATGGGAGTAATAAGGAAACCTGTACAGTCATGTTGCTGTGAAAACATCTTATTGTTCCTGCTACTGTAACTTTGATCTTTAGTCTTATTTTCTGCATCACATCAATGATACTACTCTAACTAATTTTTGTTCACACCCAGTTATATCAAAGTAATGCACACAGCATAGAGGATAGTTTGCTGCATTAATTACATCCTGGCATCCAAAGGCCCTGCAGACTGAGAGAGGTGCTGACCAGTCCGTGGAACTAGAAGACAGGTCTTTGAAATGTACTGCCTGTGTTACCTCTGAGCTGATACCTTTCCAATCAACAATTTCTTTTGCATTCCCAAGACAGAGAATTTGCCCCTGTCTGAAAGGTCAGCAAATAATGCAAATTACCCATTGCACTAAAGCCTCTGAAACAGGAGAAACCTGTCTATCTGCAAATACTTCAGGTTCCCAAAAAAGGCATGCAAATCTAAATGCTTGTGGACTTCAACCCCATCCTGAGGAACCCTGTATCAGAAACTTTAACCCTAGCTCAGTGACATATACATTATGGACAGTTCTAGATATGAAAAACACACAGGTCTTCTGACAACACTTGGGTCAAAGCTGAGAGAAGGAAATGCCATCAGGCAGGGTGATGATGTCAGCACTGCATGGGAAGTCCGTAGGACTGTGCTGCTACCTTTGAACATGAAATAATGAGAGAAGCATAGAACAAGAACATGTTTTATCATCACAAGCAGTAAGTTCAGGAACAAAAGGAAGTTAAGCCTTACTCTGCCAAGTAAGTGGGGCACTGAACTTGAGTATCCACAAAGAACTGTCTCAGAGGGAGGACATCCACCACGTCAACCAGACTCACTAGAGCTTTCGGAACCTGAAAGGTAAGTCAGGCTTCAGCTTAGAAGAAACTGGTTACAAAGCACACAGTGCATTTATTCTGCTCTGAAGTCCAACCATTTGACATCCCTTCCCTTTCTCCACTGCTGGAAGGAAAAAAAATAATTAAAAAGAATAAAAAATCAACACCACCCCCCCACCACCACACTCCCACAACTCAGCTTGTGATCCTTTTCCTACACCATGGTTCAGTGTTACTATCTGTCATTTCAGATTGCATCTCACTACTTGCATATAGACAAGACAAAAGAAAATGTTTTAGTAGAAGCCAAGGGCGTATGTTTGGTACCAGAATGGAAAAAACATCACACAAAACCAAGCAAACAGAAGAGCTAGCATCAGTCAGTCAGTCAGCACTTGCCTCCTTGTGCAGAATATCAAGAGTTTCTTGGATCCTTTTGATGTAATTCCCAGGTGAGTAGTGTTCCTGATAGAAATAGAAGAGATTACTACTAAGGCATTTAGGTTGGGAGGCTGCAGAATCACAACAATCCACTTCCTTTTGCCATGCAACACTGTGGTTAGTAGAATGTTCTTGCTTCTTTCTAGAGACCAGGGATTTTAAGCATATCAATTAAACTAAAATGTAGAAAGGTTTGGTGGAATTTTGGATTTTAAATAAACCTTCTTGAGTAGCAGAATATTTAACCCAACTCCACTGGGCCCTTCATGTAAAAACGCAGGAAGGAACTCAATCTGAATGCATGCTGAACAGCATAAACCAAGCCCCCATAAGTGTGCTCAGAGCCAGCTGATAAGCTCTCATAAAATTAGGTGAAATCATTGCTAGGCAAGGTCACAGCTATAAATAAAGCTATAAAACTTGGCAGCAGCAGCAGCAGAGATGCCTAGCAAGGCTTCTGCAGAAGCAGCAAATTTCACAAGCAGAAGGGGTT
>JAYRBT010000114.1:27725187-27758043 GCA_036023395.1 Myiotriccus ornatus
TTTGTGTTGTGAAATATGCCACTGTGCCTTGTGACGCTCTGTCGTGTTGTTTTTGCAATACCCAAGAGATAAATCATCAGCTCTTTCCAGTTCATGTCATGTGATTGTGGCAGCAACATATGCATATTACTCAAGGTCAGTGGTTGACATTTCTACTGAAAAGACAGAAGAGCAAGGAGCAAATAACAGTAAGCGGCAAACAATATCCAGCACCAAGGTTACAGTAAGGAAATGCAGAATTACACAAAGCAGGAACACTGTATTAAAGTTGTAAGAAGACGTAAGAGGACTAAAGAGAAGACAATATGAAGTTATTTGAAAAACCGAATACTGCACTAACATGAATGAAGTTGGATTTCCAGTTTCTTTCCATGAGATTTAAGTGGTATCACTTATAGGCTATGTCAGCACTAAAATTTGGGTTTTACCACAAGATACTTTGAAGTTCTCTACTGGCAGTGAGTTCAGCAGAGCTAATTAGTCAGAAAGCATGGCATTGTACCTATTAAGTAGGTGCTGAAAAACATCATATCCTTTGTGAGCAGTGTTTTTCCCAGTCCAGCAGTCATTTCAGCAAAAATTAACACTCATCTTGAAGGACAGTTGGTAGTAATTCAACCTCTTAACATAAAACAGACAAGATTACCTGAAGTTGCAGGAGGGGAGGATGGGGACCTGTCCTCACATGGCAGTTGGCTTCCATAATTCTAAAAAGAAGAAAGCTGAATAGCATTTGGCTAGCAAATACAGTCAGTACTAACTAGGATCTTCCCAGCAGAGGCCAGGCGGATAAACCAGAGCCTCTTTAGCACGTAATTAACTAGACAGGTCTAGGTTGCTCAATTCAACAGTCACATGCAGTGTTGCTCAGAAAAGCATAGCATCCTGGACTGATAACTGATAACTGCTGTCTGAGCATGTGTTCTTACAGGAGTTTCTAAATGCATTTTGTCTAACTCAGGGAGGGCGTCCCTGCTCTGCACCAGGCACTCAACCTCCCAAGCCCCTCTGGCCAAAGACTGATTTCGCCTGTGGTGCAGAACATGACTCATCTGGTTACCATACAGGAACAGGTACAGCAGAGTAACAGTGGGATGGTGATGTTGGCACTTACTGGAGTTTGGTTGGGGTATGTGTAATTACTGTTCTTATACGTCCTCAGGAACGGCACAGCCTACAAAACAAGGCAGTCTGAGTCAATGCAAAGCATCAGAGATGCATGGAGGTTTCTATTCTCCAAACTTCAATTCTCAGATGTCTGTATATGATTAGTAGCTTGGTGCAAATAAATCTCAGGGATTAAAAAAAAAAAAAAAAAGAGAAAGAAAATAAATGGCCTTTTAGAAAGCCTTGTAACAACAGTATAAACTAAGGCTGTATTTTTATACAGCCAGAAATTAGAGAATTCACTCAGGACCCTTCTGTGTGTGGTTAACAGGAAGCTTATGGTCCCACTGCAAGGCAGCCCCAGTGACATCTACAGAGCTGTGCTGACTGGTGTAATCGTTGCTCTTTTCCACCCACTGAAGCTCTGTCAGTCAGTGTGGATACTTAACAGTCTTAACTAGGTAGACCAAACACCATTCCCTTGTGTTTTGGCCGGTTGTGATGTGTGACTGTGAGGAAGCTTACTCCTGGGATGAGCTTGCCTTCCAACTCATGGGGGAGTGCTCATGCTGCTCTTGGTGGCAGTGGCTCAAACTACACAGGGAAGAGCAGAGCCCACTCACAGAGACAGCACTCCAGGCAGTTCATAAAGGCCCACACAGATTCCCAGCCACCCCTAGAACCCCCACATAAGCACAGACACCCTTGTAACTTACCGCATTTGGACATTTGAGAACAATCTCATCCTCTATGTGCTGATTATCTGTTTTCTCCCCTAAGGGCTCCAGCTGTGGGGAAAAAACAGGGTGCACAAAAGAAAAGCAGATGAGTATCAGAGAGTAATGGGTAATGCTGTGTTGCCAACCACTGGAAACGACCTCTGCAGCACAGCAAGACCATTGCAGTGCACTGCACCAATGCTGGCAGCTGCCTCCGTGCACTGCTTCTTTGAGTGCTGAAGGGGCTAATTCCCATATACCACAAACGTGACCTGCTGGTCAGGTATCACCTCCCTGAGCGAAGTCCCAGCACCCCCAGCCTCAACATACCCCAAGATTTACTGGTTTGATATGCCTGGTTTAACAATTCAGGTGACCTTTCTTCATATGATCACTCTTTGCCTTTGTAAACACAATTCAGAAGAGAAATGGCTAGCTACCGAATATCTCCTTGGGGGTTGTTTTGCTGCCAAGGACAGGATGGACTGAACAAGGTGAGACCAACACAACCTTTAAAAATCTTACCATGTTGTTCCACAAACCACGTGCAGCCTGGGAATGAGTCTTCTGGCTGAAGTGGAAACAATCTGGGGCAAAATAGGAATCATCCGGCAACCCCTCCTAGAGAATAAGATGGGTGCTGTCACAGAGACATTGAATACGCAACAAGCTGTGCATCATGCCTTCTCTCTTTCAGTGAGATATCCCAGCTGACTTCTAATCAAAGAAGCTGCAAAGGCCTCTGAGGCCAAGAGAATTAAACCAGGCCTAAGAACATTAGTAACTCAGAACTAAGGAGCCTTTTAAAGCTTTTCAATACAGGATTTCCAAAGTAATAAGGAATACAGATCACTGTGGCTCCCAGTACAGAATACTGGGGCATAGATATTGATCGTATTCTTTACTTTCCTTGGGAGTCAAACACTGTAGTGTTTCGAAACATGTGGGTTTTCCTACCAAAAGTCATTTATGAACGTACTGGAAAGGACTTGCTGATACATAGGGAATAGAGAGCAAGTACTCCCCAATGAAAACTTTGAAATAAATTGCAGTGCCCCAAATCGTGTCTGCAAGGTCTGTATTCCTGTTGGCCATTATCTCCATTATTCCATAAACATTTTCTGCAATTTTGGATGTTAACTGAATGTAATAATTATTATTAGGTAAGAAACCTGCTAAGACAGTTTTGACAAGTCAGGGGAATTGCACCAGGATTTAATTTTACATGTGTATTTTTGGTTGTTTTTACCTGTGTTTTTGGCAAGTCCATATTAGTCAGAAATGGTTGCATAACCACTGTGAAATCATCTTTAGTGTCATACCTTCCACTCTCCACTAACTGGCGGGTTCTTTCCTAAAGAGTTAAAGAAAAGTTGTTATCATTCCTTTTTCTTTGTTCATCTCATCAAGTCATTCCATCCATTTACATCCCACCCAGGAGTTCCTACTCCCAGATGTGGCCACAGTTTCTGGCTTGCGCGAGGCAGTCAATGCAGCTGCCTTTTTTTGACATGCACCCTGGGCTTCTTTGCAGAGAGACAGCCCAGGAATGGCTGACTGACTGACAAGGACTGGTAGCATGCTCAGTAATTAGGTTTTCTGTCAAAAAGATCTTCCAGAACCACCAAAGCGTTTTTGGTTTGCCTGACATGCCATGTCTGAAAGCTTGTTCCTGAGTTACCATGTTGTTTGACTTCATCTGATCTCAAATAACATAAATGATAAAAAACCTGCTCCCTCCCTGACATACGCTACTTTCTATGGTTCTGTAATGGCTTTCTATGGCTTTCTTTTCATCTGTTTTGTTGGTTTAGGGTAATAGAGTTGCAAAGATTTTGAGCCTACTCCTATCTCCCCCTCTTTTTTTTTTTTTAATCACAACTACAAATACGTCATTAAAATGAAAGGCAACTTCCAAATATTAGCCCATCTGTGGTCCCTTGGTCAACGGGAGGATGACACTGAACTTGTAACAAATGTAATGTGCTTTACCTGATACCTTCTGTTAAAGTAGATCAACTTCTTCAACTCACTGGAGTTGTCCTTAGGGGTTATGACACAAGGGCACAGGATCCTGTGGGATAAGAGCATGGTGCTGAGATCTGCTCTTCTTTTTCCCTCCCCTCTTCCCAAGCTATCAAGCTACAGGATTAAAAGCTCTGAGAGGGATTTCTCTGAAAGGTCACTCAACGAGAATATTAGCTCTCATTAGAGTTTCTGCACAGTCTCAGTTCTTGAGCAGAAACACATTTATTCGGGATAAATTAATGAAGATAAAGAGAGGAAAAGTCTCCAAAGCAAAAACTGTACTGGGTACCCATGGCAAGGTTTCAACATGAGGAGTGACCTCTGTGAGGAAGGGCTGGCAGTGACTGCTGGACACAGCTTCAACAAACCAACCCCGGGGCATGGCTGAGCCGCTCAGCCAAGACGGTGGCGCCTCTGTGAAAGCCTACTTAAGAAAGGGCAGAAAACATCAGAGAGGGAGAGGAGGAGAGAACAGCAGGGGTAAGGAGGAGGTGCTCCATGGCAGAGCAGGCACCCCTGCAAGGAACACACACCCGGGGACACACGGTTCTGAAGGACTCATGCCAGAGCACAGGACAAGAGTGAGCAGGAAGGAGTGGCAGCGAGATCAGATCCAGACCCCAAGGCCCTGCGCTACCCGTGCCTCACTGAAGGGACTGAGGATACCCTATGGTGGTAACAAGGGTGGAGGGAGAAGCGCTTGTAACAAAGCTGAACCTGAGAAAGAGGGAGGATAGGAGCTTTAACAATTTAACTCGTTTGTTTATTTCCCAGTACCTGAATTGGTAATTAAATGTTTATAATCATGGAAAATAACTACAATTAAGTTCTCTGAATCAGGTCTGTTTTGCCTGTGATGATACTTGGTAAATGGCTTACTTGTCTTTATTTTGACCCATGAATTTTCTAGCTCACAATCCTTGTTTTCTCCCTCATGGTGCTGGAATGGGGTGATTGAGTGGCTGTGTTGAGTGTTTGGCTGGCATCTGGGGCCACCCCACCACAAAAACTGTTCATAGGTATACCTGCACAACGTGGTTTGCTTCAGCAGAACTATGCAAGCATCCTTCAAGACTGAGTTCTCACAGATCCATTCTAATCAACTGAGAGAGTCAGAGATCACAGGATGTTTCATGGGGAGGATGGTAGAGCATCTAAACAGTCACCTAGACTGATGCTGGAATCTCCATCCTTACAGAGCTATTCTAACCTGAACAATTTTAAGATTCAGTGAACTCGTAATGGCCACCATTATCTCTCCCTGAAATTTTTAACTTTCTAGCACATTAATAATTTTCTTGCTCTTCCTGGGCATGCCTCATTACTACTTGAGAAGTACAATCGAGAAAAAGGACTCCTTTAAAAAATCCTGAGATATGACCACAGTAAAGCATCCCTGAGAGAGCTCCCAGAAATAGAGAAATATCTCCTACAGAGATGTGGTTGATACACATAAAGTATACACAGATCCCTACTACCTCCAAACTTGCCTTAATGGAGAGCAACTAATAAAAGATTTTACTTCCACTGTACATCCATATGAAAGGCAATACACATCTAAATTGTGTTTTCATAAGTTTCAGTAACATAAACAAGGCAAAATCATAGGAGACATGCATATCTTCTTTTTAGGTTATTTGCTGCTCTCAGAGAAAAAGCAAGAAGCTTTCAAGATCAAAAGCCTCCTTCAGGTCCTTCTTCAACTTGATAGAATGGCATTTATCACTCCACACAAGGTCTGCTTATTACCCTGTAAATTCGGCTTGCTGCCAGACAAACAAATGTTAAATCCAGCATGGCACCTGAAATGATGGGGAAAGGTTACAGTTATCTGACATAATCTAATATTAAAGGCTCCACTAACTACCCTTGTCCAATGTTTAGGGCCTTGAGATACTTGTGTGCTCTAGCCGGTAGCTTTGGCTAAAAAGCAAAACTACAAATGGTTATCAAGAGCACCGGCAGTTTGAGTTTCAAAACTAATTTTCCACAGACAGCCATGAGAGAGCCCTTAAATCAGAGCAAGAGGGTTGCATTTACGTTCCTCCTGTAAAACCACCTTCAGTGGCTGTCTACATACACAGGACAAGGTTATTCTCCCTGTCTGTGCAGAAAAGCAGATATTTGCTTTTCTGAAACCAAGCAAGTCCTGCCAGAAGCAAGTCTGTGGGAACATGCTGGACCCTACCTGAGTGACCTCAAGTCCACTGAGGGTGCAGACCTGTCACTTCAGTGGTGGACTCACACTGACCTGGGAGGACTGCTGAGCCATAATGCAACATGTGGCATGATTAAGCATCCCTGACATCTACTTGAGAGACTAATTAGCAATAAAATTAATAATCAGCAATGAGATTACAGAGATTGAAAACTACAGAAGCAAGAGGGAGAGTTTTAAGACTGCAGAAAGGTAAATCTGTAAATAAAACAAGAAAACTTTCTGTCTTAGTGTCTTCTTTATCTTTGCCAAAGAGTGCACAGTTGAGCTCTTTCTGCTCTGGCTTGAACTCACTTGCAGGGTAAGTGGTGAGTCATTAAAATGGCACCTCCACTAAAAGTGGTTGTAGCAGGGCTCAGATACAGAGACATTGACAGACAGACAGGTATTTCTAAATGCTGCATTGAAATAAAAATGTAGGTACATGCACAGATGAAGGTATTTGGTGGTCTGAAATACTAGAACCTTTTCCTTTTAAGAAAAAAGTTTCCCAAGAAGACCTCGCAGCCTTCTGTGAGCAAAAACGAGAGCTGCAACATAAATAATCTTCAAACCTCATAAGCAGCTTTGGGCAGCTATTGTTTTTCAACGCGTGCAGCTCCCGGAGTCTTTCAATGGAAAGTATCGTCACCAGGTTCACATATGCCCGTGGGACCTGCCAAGAGAATAAGCAAACTCAGAGCAAACTCCCAGAGCACAGAGTGCTGCTTTTGCCCCTGCACAGCCACAGCAAACCTCAGGCAGCAGCCTGCTGATTCAAGCAGCTTACATTATTTATACCAGAGGTGTCCAAAAGTACTTTCTCAATAATTAATTCCCCACACATACAATACTGAATTACAGCCCCTGCCTGCATTACTTAGTTCTATTTTAAATGTTGGTGGATGGTCACTTGAAAATGATGGCTTCAAAAAGGGTCAAAAGAGTTGTAGGTCTCAGCATGACTCAGACTCCTGCAAATTCTTCAGGTACTCTTATCATTCTTACCCTTATGTGGAATATAAAAAAAATCTCTCCCTTAATGACCACAAAAACATATTTATTTGCAGCTTAATGAACAAACAAAACATCTTCTAGTCAATGAATAAGATGTTTGTTCAACCTTTATACAATACTTTTTTTACGATAGTTTTTGCAGTACTTATCCACAGCACATCAGCTAGAACCAAATACTTCTCTAGCCTTTGTAAATATTTTTGGTAAAATACTTCTCCAGTCTTTTTTGCCTTTCACAAAGATTCTCCTGTAAGCAAGCACCTCTGCATACAGCAGTGCTCTGCAGATGAAAGCAACAAAACAAATTCTTAATCAATAAACAGCAACTGCTTTACAACCAGAACACAATTCCCGCTCCCACGTGCTAGAAAAGTTTGATTTACCTCTTTGTGAAGTAAGTCCAAAGCTGTTTGTAGATTGTAGGTGTAGTTTTCAGGAGAATGGTGAGCCTGTTGAAGCAAGAGGGTTGAATTTTATTACCAGTTTATGGAGGCAGGCACAACAGTGACTAGCTAGAGTCTCTCACAGCAGTGTTGATGTTTCTAACTCTTGGGTCAACAGAGTCATAGGCAAAACTGTCCTGTCTCTGCTTTTCTTCATTCCCGTCACAGGTTTCTCACTTGGAAGAAAGGATCTAGCAGTCACTGGATACCAGTGAGGGTGAAAATCCAGGGGATATTATCAGACATCACAACATCCTCAACACCCAGGCTTGCTTGGACTGGTCTTAAAAGCATGGCTAGCAACTCACTAACAGGGACCATATTTTGGAGAGAACTATTTGTGTAAAAGTAAGTTTGCTGCTGCTACAGGGAAAGTTAGAACATGCCTCTCATACGCTCCTTGCCTGCCACAAATAACAACTGGCAAAACTCAGGTGTTCATCTGAGAATGAAATGACTCCGTATACTTTCAGTGCCAAAATTTCCTTGTTCCATTTTAGTGGTTTAAAGCCTCTAATTTTATCGTCTCAAGTAATCCAACTTTTATTTTTTTCATTTGAGGAACTATTCAACAGTCAAATAAACTGTCTTATGAGAAACACTTGTCTGATTTTCAGCCTTATTTCTGTCTTTAATTTCAAGGAGAAGTTCCTTGAGAGCCCCACTTGCCAACTCTACAGAACTAGACAGCTCAGATCCCTTATTCATTTCCTAAACCACAGCTCACCAAGAGCATTGTGGTTGGCACTATTTGCACTTGTGCAACATAAAGGTTATTGTGATTTTTGGGTGGAGACATGCTATCTCCTTGCCACCCAACCCAGTTATGTGCAATTGCCATTTTGTGTTTGAGTCAGGAGCAGAAAGTAGGAAAGTTTAATTTGTTGCCTCCTTGTTTTACAACCATCTTACTGTGCTGCTTTGCTATTTTTCCTGATTTGAAATTAATCATACAAAATGAAAAGTATGTGCTCAACTGCTTGTAAGTAGGTAATCTTCATCCCTAAGTGAGGAGTCTGCCACAGCCTTTAACCTCCTCTGTAATCACACATATTAAAGGCTAGATACAGTATGTATATTATATACATATACAATATATACTATATTATATATAATTACATTAGCATGAGCTGTGGTTAGAACCTTTCCCATAGCACTGGAAATGGTAAGAGAGCATCAAGTAAGACTCAGGAGTGTGACTGTGCACAAGGCAGAGAGGAGTAAAAACTCTTACCCTTTTAACCATAGGAAGTAAAGCGGCTACGCAACAAAAAGTTAACCTTAGTTAACAGCAAAACAAAAAGTAGCAACAATTATGTAATTTACAGGCATTCTAAAGATATCGTTACCTTTATCAAAACATCAGGCTGGACAATCTGAAGGTCTCAGTACAGTTACGTTCCACAGCTGCACAACCAAGACCTACGTTGTTTTGGTCTCACCCACTGAGTTCCTCCCTCTCAGCCGTACAGTGCATAAAAACCCTATCCCTAGTTCATGCTGCAGGCAGCAAGGAACTTACTGGATCCTCGCAGAATTTGCATAGGTCATTTCCTCCTATGAAAAGTGTTATGAGCTTCCAGTCAGTCTGAAAATTTATTCTCTGCACACAGAAGGAGATGGAATGAAAGTTATTAACTAAAAAAAAAAGGAGGAAGAGGTAGGCAACACGCTAAATACAATTTTCCCATTTCTCAGAGTACCTGGCTATCATTCTCTAAGCATCCACAAAAAAAATGTTGGTAGTCATGACTGAAGATGTACAAAGTACTATGATCTAAACCAGGTTTCCAGTATCAGTGGCATCATGCAAAATTATTTGCTTCAGAAAACTGTTGCTCAAAGTCTGTCTGTATGTTTTTCTTAGTAATATCTTGTGTATACAGAGTGACTCCTCCTGCAGTTCTAGAAATATATCTTCACTGCAAAAATTATGGTATGGGGTTTACTGTGTCATAAAAAATGCAGCTATCCTGCTGGAAAAACCTAGAGGCCAAAATATTTCAGTCTTGCTCTGAGACAAACTGCAAAGAATAGTGGGGCAATATTAACTCCATCTAACAAGAATGGCAAAAAATTAAAACACTTTTTTCTTCTGGATGGATTTTGCAAAGGGATAGATAACTAAATCAAGGTAATGCTACTGTAAATAAGCACCTTCTTGGCTTTGAGCAAAGGTTCATATATGCTTAGTACCATTTAGTGGTGGTTGTGCTCAGTATCCTAATGCTTTAATATCAGTGCAAAGCAGTAGTAAGAAAAGCAGCAATAGAACATTGGCCTCAAGAGGTTTAAAAACATCTTTCTTCAAACTCAGGAGGCAACATATCCCAGCTAGTAAACACGCTGTTCAGTAGTTTGGTGTCAAAACATACTTATCCAAATTACAAGATGGGAAATTTTTCCTCCTTTTAAAAAACAGGTGTTCTAAAAAGAGTGGAAAAAAAGGAGCTCTTAAATCAAAGGTATATGACCTCTACCAGAAAGAAGATTATTAGTTAAATAAAAATGTTTACTATTTAAATGAAAGGTATTTGCATTGATTTATGTTGTAAAACATTCTCAGGCTGGTAAATATGACAGAATAGTGCTTAGAGGCCTTGAATGGTTAGAATGAAAACCATCCAACCCTTCATTGTTAGTTGCTATTCCTTTTAATCTCATTTCAGATACAGCCGTCAGATCGAAATCTTGTTTACAAGAAAGTGAACCGAAAAGAAAGGTACTGCAAATATTTTTGCCAATATGTATGCACCAGAGTATTTACACTAGACATGCACACAGAGTTATCTTGAAGGCTTTTTGGCCACTTTCCAAATGCACAATTGGAAAGCCAAACTATTATAACGTAACTTAGGTTGGTGATTGCATAGCACATTTGTCAAATTAGAAATAGCAAACATTCAAACATGAGCTGAGGTGAAAAATATGCAAGCAATCCTCAGCCTAGTATGTGTTTTACAGACCATCAATCAAATAGTTCCTAACAACAAATATGTAAGTCAAAAATCAGCTGATGACTAGATGAAAGAAGGGACTAAAATATTTTTAAAGAGAACAAGTCCCTTCCTCACTTCACATGTTCACTCCACATGATTTGCTACTTGAAAAGGTTGCCCTCGACATCCTAGCATATATCATTATTGCTGGTAAAACCATCTGCTTACAAGATAATTAATAGCACCACAGCAAAATCCTCACAGAGAAAAAGCTCTATCATCTGACAGGGTGACATAAGTTGGGAGGGCAAAAAACAGCACTGAATTTATAGCCACTTGCAGTAAAAAAGATAAGAAGGTCACAGTTAGCTGTGTTTGATAGTAACTATCCCCTGCTGATACAAATTCATTTAAGAGAAAGTGATAGATTATTTTGTGCTGACTCACACTCTGTACTGGGAAGGATCACACTGTACACCGCTGTACCTACAGCTTGAATGTTTGGCATTCACTGTTGGCATCTGCTGTCGGTCTGCTAGAAATCAGGATGACGTGTAACTACGTTATAAAGATATTAATGACAGGTTAAACTCACGGTATTGTTCTTCATGCGGTCCACCAGTTTTCTAACCTGTTGAGGAACATCCCTAAAAATAAAAGTAAAATAATGAAAATAAAAAAGGAATCCTGCGTAGACAGCAAGGCAAGGAGGAAAGATGATGAATGGACATCCCTCATATAATGGCTAAAAAGCACTGAGAAAGTCAGCTACTCACTGAATGGAATATATGATACCCAATATAATATATTTTGAGACAGTGATGATTAAAGACAAAAAATATATAAAATAATTAGCATCCAACAGGCACTCGACTATTCTGCAAATGCTACATAGTTACACTTTTACAAGCTATACAGGACTTTACAAGTTATATATAGTGCTATACAAGCACTTTTCTCCTTCCCAACATCAGACAGATGCTGTCGATACACATATGACTGAAGCATCTGTGCATGTATCAGTGTTATTATAAGGCCTCAAGCCACTGAAATTCATCTTATAAGAAACATTTCCAATGGAAAAAAATAGGTTAAAAATTGCACTGAAGAATGAGCATAATGATTTCTAGTTAATTCCCAGCTCAGCCAGACCAGGAATTAAACAACCCACAGTTTTCTCTTAGTGTCTCTACATAAACTCTTGGTCCTGCTGACAAGAACATTTGAATATACCTCCCATAAAATGGGGATATCTTTACTCTGACTCACAACAGGACAGGGACGTGAAGCTTTATGATCAGTGCTTGTAAAGTGCTTTGGCTTTCTTGGTTGAAAATACTGGAGAAAGTATTGCTTTCGTTGTTAATTTATTTGACACAGATTAGAAACACTGCAAAGTGCTCATCACATTTCTTGGCCTTCATGATAAAGTTGGGCTAAAGAAATGTCTTTGGGTTTGCCTATCTGACTTATTGTGCTCCTGCCAAAGTCCAGGAATTGGGCCTTTTTTAGTCACAAAAGATTTTTCAGAAAAAAAAAATCAAATTTCTAGTAAAGTTAAAAGAGTTTTCCGCTTACTCTGCACGAGCACCTGTCACAGCTTGGTTGAGTGCAGCATTTTCTGAATTCTGCTTTCCAGTGCCAGTGGAATACCCTACCAAGGCTGGATTGAACTCACGAAGAATATCTGCAGAGAAAGACAGCACCCTGCAATGTTGCTTCCTGCAGCTGGTAGCAAATGAGGCTATAAAGATTAGACCTTAGTAAAAGACCATTAAAAAGCTTTAGGAGATACATTTAAAAAAAACCCAAAACCAGACATCTTTAAGTAAAACAAACATGGAGATCCATCACCATACAACTATTTCCCAGCCTTCAAGATCTCTGAATTCCATGAATTCAGATATCTGATCACCTAACATGATCATCTTGGCTAGCAATGCCATTTTGCCTGGTAAGTGAGGCTGGGTAACCCCACACTCAAGCAGGAGATTCTCATGCCATAATGCTCTAACTGCAAATGGTTTGGAATCAAATCCCTTAGTCCAATCTCCCCAGATGTATTAACCCCAAAGACCCCAGATTCCCTTCTAGATCTTAGGTTACAAACCAGCCTTACAAACACCTCAGATCTAAAATGTCCTGACCTTTAAAAAGCATGTAAAATCTGATCTTGTAATGTGATCTGCTCCTGCCTGAAACAACTTTCCCATACAGTCAAAACAGTTTTAGGCTATGAGCTAAGATTTTTGATTCATCTACCCCAAGCAGATACTGGACAGAACTATAAGCAACAGAAGAATACTGAAGCAACCAAACCCTAAGAACTACAAAATATATGCACAGCATATTGTAGCCTGTTTGTTATGCAATCTTTACTGAGCACTGGACATTAACACAAAGGGATTGATTGTGTCATGCTACAAATTGTAACTCCTTCCAGTGTCTCCTGTTATAATAGCAGGTGTTTTAATAATAAACAGCTCCAGACATTTATCAAATTTATGGAAAAAGTCACTTACTTGGTAGTGTCGTAACCGTGCTTATGTTTTCATTTCCTCCAACACTGTTAAAAAGAAAGAACAGGAAAAGTGTTCTAAGGTAGGATGGACTCGGTAAGGCAGCGGGCTAGGTGAGAGACCGCCCCCTTTTGGGGGTTCTGCAGATGTACACAGCACACTCCCGTGGTTGTGCTAAGCCGAAGCAGCTCCTGGTGTGCGTACCCAAGGGGTCACAGCACCAGAAACATCAGAGACACTGTCATCATCACGACAATCATATTAGAAGCCTGGTCCACCACCTGTCCTTTCAGCTCTTTCACATGTTTTGGCATATGTTCAAACCTAGCTGAAAGAAATTTTTTTTTTTTTATTTAGCTGCTGTCTTTGCTATGGTTATACTGTTAAAATATTTATTATTTCTACTTTCAGTTAACAAAACTTTTGTGTCCGTAATAAGAAGTTCTAGAAGCATATATTTCAGAGTAATAAGTATAATCAATACCTTTGCCTCCCCTTGTTTCCATTTGACTGAAGTGGAAGAATACTGATAGACTGGTAAAAGTCAGCATTAGGTCTTTGTGCTCTTTACTTTCCTTCATGCTGTAGAATACAATATACTTTACACATTTTTTCCTGTAAAATTTCGGTAGATTATTATTAAAGACCAAAATATAAAATGTTTGACTTAGAACACGTCTCCAGTATCCCTTTCATCTGAAATAGAATACTTTGAAGTGCCCTGGAACAATCCTTGGAAGTGTTTAAGGCCACACTGGAGGGGGCTCTGAGCAACCTGGTCTAGTGAAGACTGTCCCTGCCCATGGCATGGGGCTTGAAACAAGATGATCTTTAAGGTCCCTTCCAACCCAGACCTTTCTGTGATTCTATGAACCTGTTTAAACTTCTAGAGCTGCAGTGGTTTAGGTTGGTAAGAAGTGATGAACAGAAAACAGCCTGACAGGTTTGGTGTTAAATCTTACAGCTGCAGAATAACAAACAAACATGGCTGGCTTTCTTCAGAGTGTCTTTTTGACACGTCTAACAACATGCTGCTTATGTAAAAGTCTTTGACTCATGGAAGTATTGACTCGTAATTAAACTGTCCCGCATAATGTAAGCAATACTGGGAAATAAATACTGTATACAAAGCAGCAGCAGCAAAAAAGATCCCATTTGGATTATTGTAAACCACTAATTTTAAATGAGACAAATGGGTGCTGTGGGCCACACTGGGCAAGAGCAGACAGGATACAGAAAGAGCAGGGACAGGAACATAGAATGAGAAAGCAGTGCAATGGCACTGGGGTTAAAAAGTCCCCTTTGCAGTAGCTACAACCCTGAGAGGAGAAAAGACTGTCTTAACAAAGATCCCAGGTCTACTCAAGCTGTGCTACATTGTACTCTAGATAGCCACTAGTTTGAATATTGTATTTATCATGAATAATAGCACAGCCATGTGCCTCCACACAAAACGTGAAGTCAAATTCACTCTCTCCAAGCCTCCCATTTGGTACAAAAAACAACTATAGAAATCAAACCATAAGAAAATGGATTCCCTCCTACTGGGGTGAAATTCCTGTGACTCACCTCCAAGAAAGACCTCGGTACTGAACCAGGACATTCAGAACATCATGGGGTTTGGACCCTGCCCCATTAGCTGCCTGGAAGCAGAAGAGGAGTTCACCTTTAGAAAATAAACTTTGCTACAGTAACTAGTTCTCTGACTGATCATAGTGAAAAGAATTAAAAAGCATATTAACCAAGAAAGCTACGTCATCCTCCCAAAATAGAACAGATCCTTGTTTTCAAGAGGATCAAGGGCTAAGGGTATTTTATTCACTCTATTTCAGTGAATTACCCTCTTCTATCAACTTTGTGATTAGATCAAGTGGGTAAAAATTGGTAGAGAATGTTCAAAATATTCATAGAATTCTAAACTTAGATAAGGAAGAAATAAGATAGCAATGGTTCTGAATGAATAATTTATTAAATGTTCCTCACAATAAAAAGTGGTACAGTGATTTTATATCTTCCCTCTCTCAGTTTCTCCAAGGAAGACTACAAAGATTTAATAATTAGCACAGAACACATAAGAAACATGAATTATAATATGAGCAGAGAAGCAGTCATCATTAATTGGAGAATCACATCCAGTCTAGGGGTAAGAAGTTTATATAGTTCCAGGAATAATCTTAAAAAGGTATCTCAAGGTAAGTTACACCTGACACACCTGATGTTCTCATGCAATTTTACTCGAATATTTAGTTAGTATAAATTACTATGGCTTTATAGGCTTTGGTATTATCACATAAATATTTAATCATATCACATAGATACACAGATATATACAAGCAGCTGCAGAACTTCCTCTTTCTATTCATGCTGCTTATTAACAGGTTTCAAAGCCAATACCATGGGAGATGCCTGGAATCAATAAATGAGAGCAATCGTTTTAAGTCCACTCTAGCAGGCTGGTTTTGCCACTGCACAATCTAATCTTTCATCTCTTCCTTGTGTGGCACTTTTGTGGACTTTAAATGGGAACTGTGCACTCAGATTAGACTTGTAATCTTATTGCCAATCAGCCAGCCAAGGTGGAGCATGGAAAAGATGATGGGGAAAATGTGTTTGCCTCAATAGAGTGCAACAGAATGTATTCTGTTTCCTGTGTTAAACATTCAGAAATGTTTTTTCACTACTAGTTTTACTGATGGTTATCCAGTGATCTTTACTTACTGTGATTGAATCTCCTACTGCAGCAATCACCCGGATATCTGCCGGTTTCAAATTATGAACTAACAAATAAAAAATAAAGGTGGTGTAAGGGAAAGAGGAAAGAAAGAAAACTTCAAATTGTGATGGTTATCAGAAGTTTTCCTGAGGATAGGCATAATAAAGCATTGCAAAGGCAGTATTTTTAATATTAATGACAGCATTAGCTCAGAATCACAGACACTGATAGGCATCAAACCAGAAATGATTCTTGGTACCACAACTGGGCCATAGCTACAGTGACAAATTAGACAAAAAGGTTTCAGTCTTGCATCTGTTGTTAGTCAGATTCCTTTTAGCTGGTGAAAACAACTGAAAAGCAGGTAGAGCTCTGGTGCCAGCACAGAACAGATATTTGGGAACCATTACAGCTTCTAAGGTGAGACAAAACTGACTCAAGGACAGAACGCCCCGTGGCTTTTGCATCTCAGAGTGCACTAACAAGAGCCCCTACAGTTTTACCACCGTGCAAATGAAGGACTTGACTGCCTCCTGTCTTTTCCACTGTCACTTCTTTGTTTGTACATGGAAGATGTAGTTGCATAAGCTTTCACCATCCTTGAGGGAGAACTTGCATCTTGCTATACAACTACTGACATTGTTCTGAAAAGGATCTTAAAAGCCACAGTCAACAGAGAGCACTACTCCAAAGAAAAGACTACCTCTCCTGACTGGACAGGAACCCAGTTCCTGTTGTCCCTCTATCATCAAATGAAGTAGCTCTATGATAAAAATGCACAGGACTTTACCTGAAACCGGAACTGTATCTGACGGATCCCGGTCAGTACAGGGAATATTTGTTCCATAACTTCTCTCCTGCAAAGACAGACAGGGCAAGATTTCACATCAGTCTCACTATACTCTAGTTGTGATAAACCATTTACGTGTCAGAGCATTAGATTAATGAAATTCCCACGTACTTTGTATACAACTATCCAGCTCATCCTGTCCTCAGTCTGTGCTTTTTGAAGGCAGACACAAGCTCAGCCTGCTCAGAACTTGTATGGCCTTACTATCACAGCACAGCCAAACAATTGTTTCAAATTCTGTGCCATTCTGTGCTCAGCTACGCAACATTTTGTGTGCCCATACTCTGAACATCTTGTTGAAAGAAACTGTTTGAATATCACAGCACAAAACTGTTCCTTAGCCAGCAGATCATGAGCCTGCCTTCTCCGTATGCAGCCCTGTATGTGCGGCCAGGGATTTGCCCTCCTGGCTCTCGGGTTGCAGCCCACTGTCAGAAACACCCCCAAGGCCTACTGTTAGTGAAGGCTGACCATCAGTATACCAGAGGAAACCATCACATAAGACCCAAAAATACACTTTTGCTCCAAATCTCTCAGCAGAACGCCTTATATAGGCTAACTTACCTAAGGAAAAGATAATTGTGAGTCTTGTCCTGTTGTTCTGGTTTTGGGTTTTAATTTTTTATTAACTCCCCCTAACCAAATGACCACAAACATAACAGTGTTGCTGCTTGCCTCCTTAACGCCTCCTACACTACAGCTACTTCCGAAAATCAGAGTGGTAGGTACCATTGCCCTGTGGAGAGGTCTATACACCCCAAGCAACTAACAAAGCAGAGGCCATTATGTTAAAATGAGAGGAGAAATGTGTATTACAATTCCAATGATGAACAGGCCATTTTGAATGCAGATATGGTCTTGACACCGTGTTCTGAGGCATTAAAATGAACATTATCACCTCCCTCTGTAGCTGCTTGGGAACACCAAGTTCTGCTCAGAATCAGAGCACGATGACTTAAAAAATACAATCATGGCTGTTTTTCTCCACACATCTAATCTGAAACTATCTCAGAAAAAAAAAAACAAACAACCATTAGTCTTCAGTTTTACTATGGTATAAATGAGATGAAATCAGACCCACACAGTGGTCAGATCTGATCTAGTTTCCTCCATGGTAGGACTAAACAGTCCCATTTCCACTATCTTCTTATCTCAGGGAAAATAACATTACTATCCAGATGTTTAACATAGGTTCTTAACAGTAAAGGCAAAACTTCCTTTCGAGTGGCTGAACACATCTACTTTAAATCTACTAAAACCTACTCTCTAAAACCCATCAAGGAGAAAATGTGCTACTAAGGATCTAACTGTTTAGTCAACCATGGAAAAAGAGAGTTGGAACTTTGTATTTAGTTTTCCCAGGCAACACTGTTAATTTAGGCTATAACACACTCTCACCCACCTGCCCTATTCCCTGTAATACACTCAGTCCATCCGATGCAAACAGGCCTACTGTACCTGAGATGTTTCTTTGGTGTTTGATGTCTTCAGGGAAGATGAATAATTACTATTTCTATATGTAAACAAATATGGATTTTCCTGCAGAGTGAAGAGAGCATGTTTACCAACACTAGCAGAAACAGAGTCAGCTGATGTTATTCTGGCTACATTTTCAAAGAGAAAAAAAATAATCTTTAAGGTATTAATTTTTGAATGAACATTGCAGTAGTGAAGTGAACCAGGTTAGACCTGAAAGTTGAGCCCTGGTCAGAGGCTTTGCCATAGGTATGCTCTAGGCACAGCACCACCTCTTGCCTTAAACCTAATTTCAAACTAAACACAGAACTCAGTTTCCTTGATGTTTTAATTGCTGTTTAGAAGCTTTGGATGCCAGTAGTATTCTATCATTATCAAATTATTAAAGTCAGAGCTTAAATGCAAAAATATTCAAGAACCTGAGATGCTCAGATCCTGAAGATATTACTGGACTATTGACAACTCCAGGAAGTAGAAAAGGTAAACCTGGCAGCAGAGTCAAATCACAGAAAAGCTAGCTTATATAAAATACATGGAATCAATTTTATTTGTAACATGTTTTAATACTGATAACACACCTCACACCTGCAATTAATAAATTCAGATTAGCTAGATATGTTTTGAATCAAGAAAATCTGACACAGATGATTTAACTGATTTTTTTCACAAGTTCTTGTTTTCAGTTTCATTTGTATAAAATAAAGAGTCTGTGTCAGCAAACTTTAAGAACACTCTGTTTTTAGCAGCACAATATCTTGGACACATGCATATTCCCAAGAACTTCAGAAAACAACAATAATATTTGGAAACTTGGAAATTCTGCAGAGTGAATACAACCTCAAAATGATAAGGAAGCCCTTTTACCTGAGATGGACATTGGACCTGAACAATTTTTGTGACACCATAAGGCTGCTTCTGTCCAACTGGCTGCATCTGGAAAGGGAGAGAACAGAGGAATTGTACACATGCTGTGTGTAGGAGGGAAGGGAGAGCAGCAGCAATGCGAAGGCTCTAATGCCTGGAGTCTTCTGTCAGGCTCATATATATATTTAAACATATATATTTAAAAATTTCTTTTGCTTATGATAAACATTTATCTATGCATAACATGTCACATGTATACCTACAAAAGCAAGGAGCTGAAAACAAGGCATCTCACATGTACAGACTGTCCTCCCATTGTCATTAAGACTTCCATCCACACATAACTCTGCTTTTGGGAATGCTGACCCTGTAAGTGTTGCTCATTTATTCTACCTTCCAGAACTGTTTCATTATCTACATTTTCATAGATGTTAGGCAACATCAAAAGGTGCATTCCAGATCCATGCAGAGGCTTAATAGCATTTACATTTGTTGGCCTTCTTGTAACAAGATGGAAAAGGGATTATTTTAATGAAAAATTATGGAATGATTCAAAACTCAATACTGACAGCACAAAGGGGCAAATACCACAAAGAATCATTTCACCTGTTCAGGCAGCTTGCTGGGTGCTAATTAAATTGCAATCACACACAGAGGAATTGGCTGACAGTTTAGATCCCTCAGTGTGTGTCTGCTCAGTTCGGCACCACAGCAGCTGCTAGGAGCATCAGACTACGTAATAAACAGGATGGACAGGACTGGAAAATACAACAGTAGCAGGCTTGATGTTACTGATACACTCTGGGCAGGAATGTTATATTCTATTTGGGTTGTTCCATCAGTGAAAATAACGAGAAAATTCAGAGTTTATATTCTTCTAGAGAAGCATTAAAGAAAAAGTCTGTGCTTTACTGTGTATGTTGGAGAGAGAGAGAGAGAGAGGAATAAAGGAGTAAGAGGGATAAAAGCCATTTATATACATTCTTGAAAGAAAATATATACTTCCAGCACAGAATCATCCCACAGAACACGGGACAACGAGGTATTTCTTGGCTGGAAATCAATTTCAAACAAGTATTAGACATGTGTATGTTGTTGGGATTTGGGTGATGAGAACAAATTTCTCCAGAAGGCAGTAAGTTCCGGATGGCTCAGACACACTGTTCTTCCAGCAAAGACTGACAGCTCCTGTGCAGCACAGCTGCAGGATTCTGGTTGGGAAATGGGGCACCAAATCTGTACTGTGGCCAGACAAAACCTCCCCTGGATTCCAACACATCTGTCATGCAGGCCGGTTGGTGTGCCGGTCTGCTCTGGTACTGCAGCAGGTTCTAAGTCAGTGTAAACCCCTGAACACAGCAGAGAGGCAGAGGCAGCCTCCTGGTGTTGTTCCCTCCCATTCAGGTCCTTGCCTGGTTTCATTTTCTCTCTTGCTTGCACGATAGGATTGTTTTGGTTTGTTTTTTTTTTTTTTGTTACACAAAAGAATGGCAAAAGACAATAAGCTTTTAACACACGTGAAAGGAGCTTTGCCCCAGATATACATCCAGAGGTAAAGTTGTAGGCCTTTACCAAAATTAATCAATCAGCCTCTCTGTGGTAAACATCAAAGCTGTCCAAGTAAACAGCCAACCTCTCTCAGCTTTTCCAAGCTGCCCAATGTCATTTAGCTGACTGTTCTCTGGTGTGCTTAGCATATGAATTTCACTGTTCCTGGAGAGCTCAAACTGTTTTTGTAAAATATCCAGCCCTGCCTAGAACAAGCCCTTAGCCCCTGCTAGCTCAGCTTCTTTTCAGACAGGCTGAATTGCAGCCCTATGGCCAATTGCCACTAGATTTTCAAGGTTTTGCCCTTTGGCCAATAAGCAGATATTTATTCCAGGAGGCTGATATCAAGCTGCAAAACAAGGTAAAGGCAGCCCGGCAGAGAGTAGGAGGAGTCTCATTCTGCTATCTTTCCTGCTTTACAAGTCATGATCATGACTTCCTATTAGCTCCTAAGACTGCATTATGGTTTGGTTTTTCTTTAAAGAAGTCGGCATAAACTGTTAGCTGGATTTCCCAGTAGAACTTGAGTCACCTTTATCAGGTGAGGACACCTGCCAGTGCTTTTCATGCTGAAAGCATCTTTCATATCTGTCTTTACATCACAGCAGAACACCATCACAGGCAAGCAAGAAATCAACGTACAGACGTTCCTTTCTGATGACTGCCAGCTGTACTACGAAAATTCCACTAAATCAAAGAGGAGTCAGGAAAACAGACGGGAAAATTAGTTGAGGGGAATGCTGCCATTCCTATTGTCTTCCTTCACACTTGTGGCAAGATATGATTTTGCCCCTTTTTGTTCTTCCTCCAAATCACCTAGACTGTTTCCTCACTAGAAGAATCACCTCACACTGAAGAAAAATTCTGAAATAAAGCAAATTTGGTATTTGTCTCCTTTATGACAGTGCTCTGGTTCTGGCTTACTAGCTGAATCTGGTTTACTGGCCCTAATGCAACCATCCTTAAAAGCACCACTTCATTTTGCTTATGGTTTTTCATCTCTGCTGTTTCCACAAAATGCTCCTAGCAATTAAAGTGACAAGAATAGACTAACATGCCAAAGAATGGCTTGCTCAAGGACAGAGCACAGGAGGACAAATAAAGCCTGTGCAGGGAAGGTTTAGAGACAGAAAAATGAAGCAGAGGGAAAAAGAAAGGCTCTTCTGCTGGCAGAAGCTGCAAATAAAAAAATGTCACCTGAAGGGACAAAAAGAATTTGTTGCAATCTCAGTGTAAGAATTCGAGAGGGCAGAAAAGAAAAATCAGGACTGAGTTGACTATGTCTGCGCAAGTCACTGAACTTCAGAAGATAAATCCTGGCCATCTCCCCTTCTACAGAGCCTGGATTTGGAGGAGCTAACACACTTGTTTCAGACGGGGGTGATACTTTCACAACTCCTTATAAAGAATACTCAAGATGCCTAGTACTGGATTCTGCATGAATTGAAATCTAAAAGCTGGACAGAAAGAGGCCATAAGGAGAAAAAGGAAAAAACAATGTGCTATAGTCTAGACTTGGAAAAAAATGAAAGCAAAGCCCATCAGAAGCACATGAACTCTGCTAATTGCAGAGTCTGGTAACAGAAAGGGACATGACTCAAAGTTGGAGCTCAGCTTACCACTGAAAAGCCCTGGAAAACATATTAGTTTATGCTGATCTATTTGCCATAGTTAGATGGATCTTGGAATCCAACACATTTGGCTCAACTGGCCCCAAACAATTCCTGCTGGAGAGGCACAAAATGGGCTGGCAAACTGGTGGCACTGTGGTTCCTTTCCAGTCAAAATCACTCCTTTTCAGGTCTAGCTAAAAACATTCAGCGTTTCATTTCAAAAATCTGATGATGGAAAAACTGTGCTAGGCAGATGTAAAGGACCACTTTTCACAGTGAAGTGAATGTTCATACTTAGAGTGGAATGCTCCCAACTAGCTTCAATATTTACAATGGTTAGTATCTGAGAATATGCCATTGCTTCCTAGTGTCCTATAGGTCACGTTTGGATGACTGTAATTGTGTGATCCAGATAAATATTTCCAACGCTGATGAGGACAGATATAGGCAGGTAAAGTAACTCAGTTTCTTTACAGAGAACGGCCAGAAACAGAGAAAATGTTTAATTGACACTGCAGGAGTCTCACCTTCAGCATTTGCTTTGCTCATTCAACTAGTGAAACTAATTGCCTAGTGGGACTAAGGCAGAACAACAATAAAAGGTGCCAATATGCGTCTATCATGAATCTATTTTATGATAGAAGAACTGGGGTAAGAACTTTGACATTATCACAAAGAACATCACAGATAACAGCAAAGGAGATAACTGGAGCCAGCATGGCTGTTCCAAGGTCTCCTACTAACTATCTGAAGTTGTATTAACTTTAACTAAAAGATAAGATCTTTTATTAAAGTGATGGTACCATTTTTCTAGGTATATCATCTGGTTGAATAGAAGCCTCTTCCTGCAAATCCTGATTCTTCAACTGATCAGGGCTACAACAGCACTACTACTGCTAGAATTAGCATAAAAGGAAACAAGAACTTGCCAAACTGCATTAATTTATTTTTAAATGTGGTTTACTAAAAGGCAGTTGCAGTACAGTCTTTTTCCTTCATGGTTAGGATAATTTAGACAGACACAGGAATAGCCGGTGCTCTCAGAATAAAATCTTACTACACATGGACTGCAAAACAAGCAAAAAGTCTTTTATATTTAATCAAGTTTAACTGACCATTATAGATTCTTTTTAATATAAAAGTGATGTGTTATAAATTTATTAGAAAAAAAAGCAGAAAATGTTGAATCTTTTGAAGGAATAGTAAAATCAACATCTTATCCAAAACAACCGATATCAGGGCATATGCAAACGTAATATACACTAAGCAGTAATATCTTCCTTGGGTCTGCTGAGTTTAAATCCACATGCCTGCCTTTTTGTCTCATTCACATTGAAAAGCAATGCACATTTCTTCGCTTGCCCCTACCACTAATTTTAAGATGAAACACCTCTAGCTGTACATGCATCCATGCAGTCACACACACAAATGCAGGTCAAGCCTGCAGTGGGAAACAGCCTCCTACAGAACTGGTCATTGTGTTCAAGGTCGAGTGGGTCAGAAAGTCCATGTCTCTTTCACACAATCTCTCCCACCTAGTAGAAGGCACCATTTGTGGGCTTTCCTCAGCTGAACAGGACATACAACCTCTGAGGAAGTCAAAACAGCTTCTCAAGGTTATCTATCCCCTTTTTACTATGAGCATCATCAGCAGAAAGATGATGGCTAAGGAGGAGACAACGGTATGAGACTCATTAGTAAAGGGTGCCAGGACAGAGAGAGGACACAGTAGACAGGAGTATAACTGCTATAATCCCAGTTAGAATGAGCCTCAGTTGTCCTGTGCTGTGCTGTCACAGAGGTAAGACTAGCAAAAGAAGGTTCTGTCACAGCTCATTTACTCCATGAGTCTTCCCAAAGGGCTACTTCGAAAACCTTTCTGAAAAGTTCTTGGTAGTAAGTAGCAGCCACTGAGAAGAGTGAGATTAGTCTTGGGAGTGTAGGGCATTTGGCTTTATTCAAGAGTAGTCTCTCAGCACAGTTGAGGATAGAAGTCATGGGATAATTCTTATATTCTTCCTTCCCCTGCCTCCTTGCTACTCAAAGTCTGGCTAGTGTGGAGTTGCTACCAGGCATCCCTACCAAGTCCAGTAAGAAATAGTGTCTGTGGTACTGCTTACCATGTTGTTCCAGAGGCCCACAGCCATGAAAATATAGTCTTCCAGAGTGTTCATTTGTGTCTCTGATGTCGCAGTCAAACCGTCCTTGCCCTGAAAGTATTTTGAGCATGAGAAAAGAATTAATAGTATGGAAAGATGAAATATTCAGCCACAAAAGTCTTCCATTTACAAAATAATATTCATATTCACAAGGAAATCAATCTCTTGTATTCTCTTTACGCCACTTATTACTGATCTCAGTTACTACTAGTGTGTCAAGACAGAAAGATGCCGTTTCTGTAAATGATTGTTGCACGTCAACAGGACAAGAAGACCAGAGCAACAACACAGCATGATCACAATAGTGACATACTGTAGAGGAGAAAGACATACAGATGTGATCACTTGAATGATTTAGAATAAGCAACACTTCTAGCTAAAACACACATTTGAGGAGTGCAAATATGCAGAATTTGCCTCAAGAGAACATGCTTAATTTTAAACTGCCTCACGTGTTGGATTTTGATACCTCACTCTAAGTGAACTGTTATCTAGAAAGTAGTATTTTCCCTCTTCATTGCCAGATCTTAAAGAGGTTTGACCCTTGCACTTCCCTTTAAAGATCACTCATGACAAAATCATGCCTGACATCCTAGGCCACGCTAACTATATTCATTCTCCATGGGTTATACCAGAAAAAATCAATTCCCAAGTTCCCAAACTGCTTTAATCTCACTGCAGGGAAATAGAAGTACTTTCAAATACAGTTTACAGACATCTTTATCTTTTGTCCCTTTAAATCTTTTAAAATAGTTCATATTACCCACTTTTTGCCTTCATTACCAAACACATGAGCATGATCAGTGATTAGCAGCACTGACAATTTCCAGACAATTGTGACCTAGGCTACAGAGGCCCGTAACTTGATTTCTCCAGGAACATAGCATTCAAAAAACACAGGATCTCTGGCTGGAGCTGTTTGAAGCAAGTTCCACTCTCAGGACCTCTGTATTTGATGTGTGTTCTTCCTATGCCTGACTACCCTTGTCCTCTAGCATCACACACAGTGTAGACAGGAAAGTCAGCTAAATATTACACTCAGTCTGAGCAGACTCAAAGCAGAAAGAAAGAAACAACTTGAGTTTACTCACCAGTCTGAGCAGCAGATTTCTTTCTTGGAGAGAAGGCTGAAGAACAACAGTGAAGTCATCCCTCTGATCAAACCTCTCGGATTCCAATAGTTTTTCCCAAGCATCCTAAATGTGCAACCATTTAATCAGATGAGTACTATCAGACAGAGTTTGTTTGCAATTCATCAGGGCTTAAAGTAAACTGAAATTATCCCCATCTCTAAAAAACCACAAAAATAAAATTGTGTAATCAAGAACAAAGACAGTAATTTAACGAAACCTACTTACACAACAACTAGAAAATCCTTGTGACAGTGAGAAAGACACATTGGTTTACCATAATTTTCTTTGAAAGGGTAGCAAGCTAAGCAAGGCAATGAAATGTCATGTTTATTACCTCCCTGACATGTTTAAAAGGAACTCCAGCAGAACTGTCTTTGTCTTAACAGAAAGTTTGCCTCTTCTAAATCATGAAGCAGGTTACTGGACAAGATGGATCCTTTCTCTGATGGGATATGACAAATCGTAGGTTGCCAAAAGCTATAATAGCCATTTAAAATTTTAAGAGATTCTAAGATCATGCAGGTATAGAGAGAACTTATCGTCAATATTCCTGATGTAAGAAAAGGGGTCAGAACTGTTAGGGATATGTGGTAAAAAAGCTGCTACTCAACTTCCTCACTGCTATTCCTCCCTTAACTCCTCAGTTTAGTCCAGTTTGGAAAATGAATAGATGTGTCTAGCAATAGGAGAGCTGAACAACGGGGAAGATGCCATACCTGATAGGACCACCTCAGTATGTTATCATCTAATGTGAAGCGTTCACCCACACATCCGCACTGATTCCTGTCTGGATTGCTGCAGAAAAGAATGAAAAACATTAAAGACATTATGAACTTTCAATAAACGAGACAGATAGCATGAACTCTTTTAAACCACTGACACCCACATACTGAAGACTGAATTGTTGCATATGTAGAGAAAGTTACATGGAACACACTGATTGTTCGATATAAACATAGAATGATCTATATTTCCATGTCCAGAGCTTTGAATCACTTCTTGATTTGAAAGCCTAGTCCGATGACAAGCATGCCAGACTTGGATTAGGGTCTCACAAGCTAGCAGCATGCTCAAACTTAAAATAGCAGCTACACTAGTTTTCAAACATTTCTCTCTCTATAGTCACACAGTAAAATTGAAAAAAAATTCAAAATACTCCCACAGGAACTTTTTCCTTAGTGTTTGGCATCAAGTTTCCTTAGTATTTTGCCTTTCAAAATGTGGGTGCAAGCTCAGTGTCGCAAAAGGTTGTACATGCTGTTGGACAGCTAACCAATCTCAGTCAGATTTCTGACCTGCAAGGTGAGATGTGCATGCTGCATATTTTTGCAGCTAGTTGGAGAACTCTTAGAGCTCCCAAGGCTGTAGACAGGAACAATATAAGATACATAAAACACATATAATATTAACCAGGTTCCAGCAAAGATATACTCAGTTGAAAATTTCTGAATGGACTGGGATCTGAGAAATTTTTTGTAGAGTTTTCAGATATAAGCAATAAGTACATGTGGGAATCAGACTCAGTTTTTTTCACAGAACTCTGGCTAAATCCATAAAATGAGAGTTTTATGTTAAAGTGTCATTATCACTACTTGTGAGTGAAAGAATTTTCAACTCAGGACCAGAACCTTACCTAAGCCTAACAGAAGAACCTTGTAATATACATGAAGAGAGTTACATGACTAAAAACAGGGTTCATGCATTACTTTCAGTGCAGACACTTCTAGTTAGTAAGAAACTAATAAGGGAAGGAACTTTAATTCATTATTATGTCCCAAACTTCAACGCCTAAAGTTCAGTACTGACATGGGACTGTGAGTGTCAACCACTATTATTCTCTCAGACTCCTGAAATTCGATATTTTTATATGGGCTTATGCTTTTCTCTCAAAGCACTGTTCAAAATGAGGACTTAGTGGTCAAAAGCTGAGGCTTTTATCCAGGAGAAGTTCTGTGCTTGAGGCTAAGTTTACCAAACAATAAAGTACAAGATTTGCAAACTGGTGGAACCGTTCAACCAGATAAACACAGCTGTGAACACAGCATGCTGACAATGAGAAAGAAAATTGCCTTAAATAAAAAAGGAAATATATAAATTTCTCAGAAGAAAAAAACAGATTTATTTAATTTTATTTTTAAGACCTTCAATACATGGTAAGGCTGTATTCCTAAATCCATCTTTTCCACGTTTCTCACATTTTTCCCTTTAATGCCTGTGCAGGAGGATTAAGTAGAGTGTTCCATGCAGTCACTTTTGACAAGGAAAGCTTCTCCTCTGCTTGTACTTGTTGTTAAGTACACGGTTACGTGGCAGTCAGACCTCTTCCCCCATTCCATCAGAACGTCTCTGCGATTGTACACATGCAAAGCTTGTGAGACACTTCAGGATGACTATATTTGTACATATGGTGTCCTATGCCACGAGCACAGGAAAAAAAATTACTGTGGAGTAAGATGGAGTGTAATCTCATCAGCTGTAAACTACTCCACCATAACAGCCCGTGTGCACACTCCTACTCCATACTAAATCGGGACAAACTACTCACACACTTGTTACAAAGTACTGAGAAAGGAAGAGAGATGGATGCAGTTATCATAAGGAACTGACAAGTTGGATGTTATCCATCCTACCATATCCTAAGCTCAAGGAGTAGCTTTCCAATAGCCTAACCATGTCCTGTAAGATCAGTTACTCATTTTATAAACATTGATACCTAGAAACTTAAACTTCTAAAGTGCCTACAGTTTTTTTGACTTGAGAGCTGCAGAACACAAATAGTACATATAGAGAGAATACATAGGGAATAAAAAAATGAGGATAGCTACACTGCGCAGCCTCCTGACCATAATCTCAGTACTGGGTCTGGCTGGGATGGAGTTAACTTTCTTCATAGCAGACCATATCGTGTTTTGGATTTGTGGCTAAAACTGTTGATAACACACCAATGCTTTAGCTCTTGGTAAAGAGAAGAGCTTGTACAGCGCCGAGGCTTTCTCTTTTTCCCCTTACTCTGACCCACGATTTAAACATGCTATCCAGCTTGACAGGATAAAAAGCACCTACCCTCCCTAGTAAAAAAGTATCATTCTGAAAGAGTTTATTGGAAACAAAGTGAAGATTTAAAATCTTTTACATACTTTTGTACTAAGGGCAGAAAAACTGTTCACAAGACTCTGGCTCAGTTATAAAATCAATACATATACGTAGCTATGTGTTGAACACCAGCAGGAGACACAATTTAAAGAAATCTGCTACCTGGCATTACTGTAATCTTGGCACGCAGGAGAGGCAGTTGCGAGCTCAGTGGAATCCACTAGATTTACGAAGGCCTTGGGAACCTGCAGTAATAAAGTCAAAATTAATCATGTTATTTTTTCAATTAAAGATCAGCAAGTAGCAAGAACAGTAGATCATGGCTACAGCTTCCCAAGCCTGGGATTCTGCCTGAATAAAATCAGTGATCTTTGCCAGTTCTGCCCTGAATCCTGCTCCTGTGCCTGCCATCTAAGCTGATCATTTATGAAGTACTTGTGACCACGATTTCTTGACTGAGACATAGCAATTAATTTTACATAACCAAAATGGCCACCAGCCAACTAAATTGAACTCAAATGAACTAGGAACTACCATTTTTGTGGCAACACACCAATGCAAAGCCAGGGATGAAACATGCTGTATAATAGCACAAGCACTCATGCAACCCACCTCACCTCTCCCCCAAGCAGAAAACAGCCTTTCGTTTACATAATGATATTTCACTTTTACAAGGGCACATAAACAGATTCTGGAAATAATAATGGAGAGAATCTGAAGAGAATACGTGGGTGGAACTTCACTCATGCGCAGCACTTGTTGAAGTCAGTCGGAGAAAACCAAGTGCTTGTGGCCTGATGCAATCAAACTGTAGCAGGTTTAGAATACATTGTAGGCCTCTGATGCAGCATAACAAAATTATTTGAAAATACTATTGAAATAACTCAGATAAACAGTTTATAGTCTGCTTTAGTAGTGATCTATCCTTGTCTACTCTACTATTCGTTAGCAGACCAAGACACACCACAGAACACTTCCCAGAAACCATCCTAGATAAGCAGATAATTCTTCTCTCAGTCAGTTAGAAAACCTTGAGAAAGGCCGAGATCTTAAAATGAACACATAATAGGAAAAAAAGATCCTTTACACTTATTTTAATGTGTGTTTTCTCTGATCTGTAAAAGTCATCACCAGGTAATTAGCAGTCTGTACACTGCTTACCTGTTACACACATCCAGTAATCAGATGAACAGTTATTTTCACCAACAGTCCCTTTAAAGTACACCTAGACAAGTGTACTCCGTTTTTCATAGAAATCACTTTAAAATTACTTTAAAAATTACTTTAAAATTTAAGTACTTCAACATTTCTTAAAGAAAGATTGAGTAGTACATCAACTTGTGTTGCAAAATAGAGCAGTGACCCATCCCTTCTTTCTGTTTGCATGCATCAGCTTTTTAAAACCATGAGTAACACACTCAGTGAAAACAAATGAGGCCAGTGGGTTGGAGTCAGTGAGACTGGTGTTCTAAGCCACATGAAGAGTGGTACCAGCCCCAGCCTAGTAAGGGAGACTGGAAAAATACTCAAAGGATTCAGCTATTAGAGATTGATGAATACATCTTACCTTCTTATACAAGAAATCCAAGACATCTTTAAGTTTTTCCGGGTTTTCCAATGTGCAGCTCTTCTGTAAATGAGATGAGAAATCCCATCAAAACTAGTAGAAAAAACAAAGTTATCCATTTCCTGTAAGTCACAAACCCCATGTGTTGAGCTGTGTACTGAAGGGTTATTAAGAACCACTATAGTCAGAAGTCAACCTTAGCCAACAACAATAACATGAATCTAACTTAACTGCCTATAAATAGACAACTTGACATATATATATATATAAAATACAGGGATCCAAAAAAAAAGTATCTTTATACTTGAAGGTGGAAAACAGTTGTTCCGCTAAGGCATCTTAGACTTGAGATGACAAATGTACATAAATACAAAACACAGTGTGCCAGAAGCTTACATCACTGGATAGAACCATTGCAACATCCCAGACCTATCTACTCCTTTGGTTCACTGTGGAAGAGAGCACAGTATTGGATAGTATCTTAACTATCTGCCTTGACTGCTAAACCACCCCACTAAACACTTACCAGTTGTGTGGAAGCACAGGAAGAACATGGGTTTTCAGCACTAAAAAACACTGTGATTAGTTTCCAGTCATTTTGGAAGTCCATCAACTGGGAGAAAAAAAAAAAAAAAGGAATAGGATGATAGCAGATCTATTTGTTATTTTCCTTTCTCACACATGATTTGCTATAGCTTTAAATCAGCAAGACCAAGCAGTAGTCCACAGCCCATCCCTGGCCATCTCAATCCTTTCCATTTGACAATCCATGCAGCTTTTCCCTAGAGGAGAAACGGATGGTTAGGCAGCAAGTGCTGCAATTATCAGATGCTGCTGAATGCACATCTACAAAAAGCTCAGGACAGAGCCTGAAATGGTTTTGCCAGTGGAGACTCTATTAGAAAAGATGTGCATGAAGAAGGTAGCACAAAGCTTGACATTGCTTCTTTCCATCACTGTTGCAGCTTACCAGCAGGGTTAAGGTTCCTGAACTGCTGATCCTGAATGGATCACATCAGTGGGATGTGGATGTTTTTAACTGGAGTTAAAAATCTGAGAGCTAGAGCCCTGCTTGCTTGTGCTATGTTTATTAGTCAATTCTCAAGACTCTTGAAGAGCATTGGTTAGAACCACACAGTTCCACAAAAATGTGTGCCAAATCCACATACAAACTGCCTGACAGGCTCCCTGTAGAGTGAAGAGGCAGCAGCAGAATTGCCTTGGCAATTACATTTTCCCATTATTTCAAGACCATTTTACAAAATAACATGGCTTGTGGTTACGAATAAAAGACAAATGAATGCTTAAAACTCCAGGATGGGATTTACAAAGCACTCAGCCAGGATCAGCCAAAGCATATCTAGGCCTTTACCGTCCTTTTAGAAAATATGTTCTTAAAAGACCAAAAAAGAACTGAAGAGACAAATACTAAGAACTATTACTTTAGGTTGGCTTCTCGGAAACATTGGCACAGTTACAGAGTGTAGCGAGCAGAGGTCTCACATCCTTAGCCGACAGAAAATAAATATTGGCTTCCCTACCAGGGTTTTCAGCCACTCTGATAAATGTAAACAGGGTAGGGTACTTTCAAGAACAAAACTCTTTACTTGAAAGGCACAGGAAGACCAAAGTCTGTTAACCTCAAGAAACAGCATTTTCTGTTTTGAAAAGATTTTTGAATGCCATTTAAAGCATTAAATCACTTTTCTGCCTTTTTCTGCTTCAACATCATGCTTTCTAAATTGTCCTGTGCATTAAACAAACCTGATTCTCTTTCATGAGCTCCACTATTTCTTCAGCTTGATGCAGGAGGTCTCTGAAAAGCAAGAAAGGAAGAGAGAACTATGAAAGCATCAGTAAGGGTACAGCTCAGGCTGATTTTTTACCATTAAATTGAATGACATTTAAGGCTTCAGGTCGGATCTATCTTTTCTCCCCTAAATGTGTTAAGATTAGACATCTGTGCTACACAGAGAGCCTGGGGTGATTAGCTCATACTCAGGTATCTCACTTTTAGACATGTGCACTTAGGTGAAAATTGCAGACGCAGCTTGGTAGGCACACCTCTAATTCTATTCGAGCCAAAAATATGTTTTTCGGTGGTAAAGAGGAGACCTGATGTTAAGTCAGGGGTCTGGACCCCAAAGCACACACTGGGCTTCGTTTGTCCTGATTTTGAGAGGTGGAAATTGAGCAACAGTGGCAGGGTCTGTCCCTGGACTGTTTATGCAGCCTCTGCTGGTACTGAACATATTCTGTGTCCAGTGAAGTGCTCCAGCATAAAAGGCTTCATCCTCTACCTTTCCAGCTGTAAATTTGTAAATGAGTTGTAAAACTGCCCAGCAAAAAGCCCCTCAGACTTACATGGGTTGACTGTCTGACGTTGCTCCCATTGTGTCAGGCAGAGGGGACAGGTGTAGGACCGTGGGATTAAAAGTGCTAATGAGACCTGAATGACACAACACAGGTTAGGTGGTTTCTCCCTAAAACGGGCTGCTACTCTGCTGTTTCATTGTAAACCCAACAGAACTAAAACAGCCAGACATGTAAAATCTGACGATCTTTTGGCAGACATGGGAGGTATGCCCAAGGCCCTCTGCAGCAGTTCTTCCTGGTTTTGCTCTTCACCTGCGGAAGTGAAGGCTTCATGTCCGAATTTGCCTCCAGACTCAGGGCAGAAACCTCCATTCCCATCTCTCAAGTAGTGTAGGTGGTCTTAAACACAGGTAGCTGTAGAAATGAAGCTACTGGGAAGGGCTACCCAGAGACAGCCTCCTAAAGAACTGATGAGTATAATAAATAATAATGGCCCGCCTTCGCGAACGAAGAGCCGGGGAAGGTCTTTACACCTTCCAGCCTGCGCATTGGATT
>JAYRBT010000114.1:27758143-27802588 GCA_036023395.1 Myiotriccus ornatus
AGCTCCATCTGCCCGGGGAGTGGCCCTGACCAGGAATCGAACCTGGGTCTCGGCGGTGACAGCGCCGTGCCTTAACCACTAGACCACCAGGGGCTCCCAGAACTGATGAGTTGACAGGTTTTAAACCCCTTTCACAGTAAAATAGAGATGATTTCAAGGCGTTAAGACATTACAAAGATGATTTGGAGGGGAGGACCATGGAACTATGCGTTACTCAGCATTTCAGTGGACCTGAAGGTTTTACTTGCACTGCCCTTCCAACAAGTAAAGTCTGCCTTCAGAGCCAGCTGGAACCAGCTGACACATGATGAATTCAGAGACGTGGTGTATCTATGCAGCCCCAGTGTAAATCCTAAACACATGGCAGCACTAGACAGGCAAACCCACACAAGATTTCACTGGGTTAGCATGGGCAGCAAGCACACACCTGCAGAGACTGTATCATGGGTAGTAACAGCAGCCAAAACCCCCCAGTTGGGCATTTAAGACTTGCAGCAGCCTGTGGCACGCCTTCTTCATGGCTATTAGCCTACCCAGATGGTCTCTCTGAAGCCAGCACAGGTAATCCAGGCTGACTGTACTCATGTCCCCCAGCTACACCATCCCTCAGGTGTCCCTTACTCTCCTGCAGTGTGCTTGTGCTGCACCTGCTCTGCAGCCCAGCAGAGCCCTGGGGCTCCTGCCAGCGAGCTGTTAAATCAGTTTGCTCAAGTTTTAAGTGTGACAGCAAGACGCACCTGCTAAAGTTTCCACGCTTACTTCAAGGAAGCTCTTTCCTGTGCTATAGAAAAGGAAGAGAAAACAGGAAGTTCCTGTTATTCCATTTCTCAAAGAAAAATTCTATTACAGCACAACCGCAATTCCTTATTAGTTATGCTCCATCTCAGAGTGTGTATTCATGGCAGCTGCTGAAAGTAAGAATGGGGCCTTTCTTTCCCCAAAACTGTCATGTCATCAGCTACTGCTGAGTAAGAACAGTCTCAGATCTCATTTTATGTGTCTCTGTAAGCTCTGCATATTGCACTACTTGTGCTTAAGCATAAGTACAAGTGATGCAGGGTCCTCTCTGTGTACACCCAGATACAAGTGGACACAGATGTTTATGCAATCATAGGAAAAATTAGCCTTTTAAAGTTTATCTGTGCAGGGCTAAATCCTCATCTGGAATTCTGTGACTTAAGAGCTACACAGACTTTCAACTACAAGGTTTAGCCATATGTTCATTCATTGATTCAGATCTGCAACAGGGGCAAGGAAGAAGAAAGTGGGGTCATGCTTGTCCGTGAAGCACTGGGAATCAGTCAAGCAGAGGTCAGAGTATCAGGACTCCTTCTTTGCTTTGATAGATCCCTATTTTCTGGTCTCTAACTAGTGAATTATGACATTTACTACCTAGGATTCATCATGTAGCAATGATTCTTAATCAAGGCTATTGCAGCCCTGAGGTAGTTCTATATCTTGCATAAGTACAAAGAATTTCTGTTCCCTAAGGACAGGGAAAGTTACAGTGTCTCAAAATCCTTTATATTTTAAATAGACTTTCTCCTCCTCTATAGAAAACAATAATAAGAATTGCTTGGGCCTAATTCCTGCACTGTGATACTGTATAGATTAGTACAATGACACTTATAAATACTAATAGTTTATTGTTACCTTTGGAGTAAATCCTCAACAGATTCTGGTGTCTATGAACAAAGAAGCCATAAGAATATCATTAAGCAATGAAGTGTAAATTAGATCTACATATGTTGTTCCCCTACCGTATTCCACTCCTGTTATAGATAGTATTGTTTTCTACATATTCTTCTCCACTGTGTTGTAATCAGTCACAGATTTAAATTATTTTCCAAAGCTTCCTTATTACAGTGTATTTTCATAGTCTTGTAATCCTTACTTAGTTTCTGCTTTCATTAATTTTTTTTTTAACATACGGCTTCAAATAAAGTTTAAACAGTTTAAATCAAATTCCATTAAATGAAATGCTGTCCTAAATCGAATTTCTCTGTACCCACTTCTACTCTTTTTCAACAAGGGACATGACTTGAAGTAATTTAAATAATTTTCATGGATGGCACTCAGCCAGAATGGTGTCTGTTAAAAAAAAACACACCCTTAAGATCAACAGAGGAACTTCACTGATTTCAGAGAGTTTGAAGAGGAGACAATAACACATGTTTGCTCTAGGAAAGCAGACATTCCTAAAAGAAGATTATTTATGATTTGCTATGGCACCATCCACTAGCAATAAAGACATTAGCCCTTGCTCTACAGGGCCATGCATCTGATATAGATGAAGTACCTTTGCATTCAGAACAATTATTTTCTTCAAAAGAAAGAGGTACTCACAAGGAGTCCAGGAGTTCTGACTTTCTAATAGAAAAAGTATGATGTCTTGATGAATATCATCTCAAAGCTGAAAGTTGTTTAGCGATAAGGGAGAATCTCCCCTATTTTTCATAGCTGCAGCCCTGGCAACGGCTGTAAATTTTTGCTCCACAGGCATTTTTACACTTCCTCAAAGCCTGGGAACTGTGGTTAAATGTTTTTAATTTGTCTTTCAACTAAGGCAAGTAAAGATCATTCAGTTCCAGCTGCAGATTAGATGAGAAGAGCAGGAGAACTTTACCCAGTGATCTATACATCAGAAGCAAATCTTTGTGATCCTTGTAGACCTTCTGCCTTCTAGATAGGAAACCGGTCTCTATAGAAAACACTCAGGGAGATGGAAAATCTACTGCATTTCCAACAATTTGCACTTGTTCCAGTTTGAATTTTCAAAGTTTTTATTTCCAGTTGTCCAATCTGTTACGCTCTTTGTTAGGAACATCCAAGCACTCTAATCAAATATCATGGTTCTCTGCAAGAGCACAGTGATCACATTTCCTCCTGCACGAAGTCAGCTGGCTATTTTTAGACTCAGGGTATACTGGAACACTGAACAGCAGGTATTTCCAGTCATTTTTTACACCAGAAGTCTTTGATGCTCGTGGAAAAATTCAAGTCCTGAATGTCCTAACTAGGACCCCAAACTACATCAGCTCGCTTCATCATCACAGCGGAGGAAATGGGTCACGTTCAGCACATTTCCCGCTTGTACTTACTCTTTGAAAACTTCCTATTGCAGTGACTGCTTTAATGTCAGCTGGCCTTAGAGCATGAACTGAAGAAAAGAAAAAGACTCCAGGTTAAAAAAAAACCACCAAAATTGAACAGTAATCTTGAGAGAAAGGTACATTCACCAGTATACTAAAACATAACAAAATTGGCTAAAATGTAAGAAATCTATACTCATCGTGATCATTTTGCAGGCTTTAAATCCATCAGAGAGAATGAGAAATTTTACTTGGGTATTCAGTAAGTACCTTGGGTGTTTAGAGGCACTGAAATGTTCAGCCATCAAGCAAGAAAAAATAGAACAAACACTACTGTAAATGATTTAAGTAATAGTAGCATCCCCAATTAGCAGTTGAAGAAAGTGAGGCAGAAAGGAAATCATGAATAGAACAAAAAGGTAAAGGGGTTTATAGAGCCTATCTCTACTTTAGTCACGTCTCACACATATGCATCCCCTGAAACAGTTGATTCCTGCCCCAGCCCATTCACAAATAATTTTGGGAGGGAAAGCCTCTACAAGGACAATATCTAACACAAACCTGAAGATGAAGGGGTCTCAGGGAACATTGCCTCCTCACATGAAAACTGCAAGCTTCTCAGAGCCTTTGAAATAAACAAACAAATATGGTTAACTTCTTCAATCTAACTATGAAATTTGTGGAAAAAGGCGTCCTATGGTCTCCATTCTCACACAGAACCAAGCTTTTGCTCACATAAACAACTTCAAAGAACAATTACACTTCTGTTAGAAATACACGGGAACAGAGATCCAGACACCTGTGTTTTCGATCCACTGTTCCAAAACAATACTTTCTGCTCAGTTTTCTTACCAACTGCCACAGAACCGGGCCTGAGCAAACAATGAAATGGGCTGAACACATGCTGTTACATCCACTGCTGCAAACAGCGAGTGCTTAATCTGGAAGAGGTCTTAAGGACAGCTATTGCACACATCTTCATGTGCCAAAGGTCACCTAACTTTTGGAAGAAGTTACATCTTCAATATGCAATAGGAAAACCAGAATGAACCAATTCTGGCTCCTTAATAACTGGCAACACCTGACCAGGTGATCAGAGAAGGCAAGGATGCAAGTGATACTATTCACTCAGCATGACACTCAGCTCAGTACCACTGGGAACATTATTCATTGCCATCCTACATCCTTACTGTAGGTACAGCCCAACATTTAGTGCTTTAAAGAGACATGAAAGACAACTCCTCACCCCCAGGTCACTATGGCTGTGTCTGGCTAGCTGACCATCATCACCACATAAAGGTGAAATCTGTATTGTGACAGGGGCCACAGTCCCCACATCCTCTCTACTGACCAGCTGGTGGGCTTTAACAGTGCACACACTTTTCACCATAATAGAGCAAGGAAGAGTTTAGTCTTGTTGTTCGTAGAAGAGCAACAGAGCATCTAGGAAGAAGTGCTAACCACAATCGACCAATATCCAGGATGTACAACCTAATAACAAACGTTGCTCGGAGAAAATCTTATTTCCTGACTAGGTACTGTAATCTTGCAGCTGCACTATCACATTGCCAACTCGTTCACTTTGCATTTACTCTTTGCGGAAGCAGTTTAGGGCACCAAGCTGTATTTTTTTCTTCTTCTGCCTGACTCAGAGGAAGCAACAGCCTGAGAGGTAATGATAGGTATTGAAAATAGGAAAAAAAAGAAAGCTGTACTCATACTTTACCTCTAGTTTCCCATATTCTTTCAGATCGTCTGCATTACCTTAAAAACATTAAAAGAATGAATTATATTTTTTTAACTTAGGAAAAAGTTTCAGAATACTTAATACACCTAAAACCACAGAATCCTGAGAAGAGGCACCTTTCTCATCTGCCCTACTTTCCCAAGGTAAGGCTCATCCCAACAACCAAACAGATTTTGTTTGTTTTTGCTACACTAGAATAACTTTTTAGTTATTATAAGCAGATGAGATCTGTTGAAATTAGTGGAATGCAATGAATTCATAGGCACAGGTGATGAACTGCTTGTGGATCTCCTCAACCAACTCTGTCTTGCACAGGCCTTCTCAAACTGTTTTTCCCTTCAGCACATTTCATATATTGCTGTAGTCTTATTCTGTCAAAATTCAGGGTAATTTGAACACATGGAAGGTGAAACTCCTTAGAAAGGAGCAATTCACACTAATCTACATCTTCCACAGTCAGGGAGCATCACACCTTTGTGAGCTTGCCATAGTGATACAGAAACAGCTGCGATTTCTTCACTTAGTGGAGAGTGTTGGCAGACAAAATAGCCTGTGGTGCCAGAAGTTGGGCTTGTAGCTATTTCAGTAAACATTATTCTCTTCCCTTGAGATTACACTTGGATTTATACACATAGATTTTGGTTTATCCTAAAATTTCCACAAAGGTAGCCACAAAGCCTAGGTCAGCTGAACTTCAAAGCATTCTCACAGCTGTCCCTGCTTGCCATACTGAAGCCATCAGCATCCAGCAAGTCTCATGAAGGGTCTTGCTGAGCTTAGAATGATTGTCCTTTAACATCCAGGAGCTATTTCTGGAATATGTAGCCCCGCTGAGTACTTCTGCCTTGTACACCTTTCTTTCCACGTCAGTGACAGAGTAGATGCAGAGCCAGCTCAGCCCAGCAGGAGAGACATCCTTGGGTGTAGGGGAGCCAGCAGGGATCCCGCTGCAAGGAGGTGACGTGTCTGGCACAAGCAGAGGGCTCTGGACAGCCTCTGTGGACATGGGTAGCTGTGCATACAGAGGTCAGTGTGGTGACAGAAGCCACACTGCTCCCCTTGACCCCCTCAGCCTGTCTCTCCTGTGCCACGCTATGCGACCATATTCAGTAACTGTCAGCAGCTTCCATACATAGGCTATTTTTGCCACTTGGGTTTCAACCATGAGCTATTTGCAAATTTATATTACTTTTATTGTGGTTGGTAGAGGGTTAAGATAATTGCTGCCTGACTGTTGTGTGACATTTTATTTTAAATTTCTGCCTGTTCAATCCATGTTTTTTGATGATGCTTTACTCATGACAATAACCAGAACTCAGCTCTGTTTGAGATACTGGAGGCACAAGCAATGAGGGACTCGCCTGCATCACACAAATCTATTGCAGAAACTCAGTATCTTTGAGAATTTTAACAGTAATTTCAACTGTATTTCAAAATAAATCCACAGGTTACATTGAAGGAGAAAGAGGATCCAATCCCAGTTTCCAGGATTCAGGGAGTCGGGGGAACAGTTCTACTAAGTCAGACTGAAAGTCCATCTAATCTGGGATTCTGCCTCTGACAACATCCAAATGTATATACTTGGGCAGAGAAGAAGGAAAACAGATATACTTCCATATAACAACAGTTATGTTCTATAACTATCCTCCTAACTATCTGTGCTATTGTGCTCCCTGAGAAAGGAATTATTTCATGTTGAAGAACTCCCTGAGACCTTTCTTCCGTGGATCTGCCAATTTGTTTTTCTAACACTTTCACACTTTTGGCAAAGGTGCTTTATCATTTAATTATTGAAAAAAGTACTTCTCATTTGTTAATAACATGACCTGTTTTCTTTTTGTTCTTGTAAAGAGTTGTAATTTCGCTATTTCTGCAAAACTTACCATTTTACATGTGCTTGTATGTCTTTATCATATACCTCCATTCTTCCAGGCTGAAGAGTCAGTCTCTTTGATCTCATGTAGAAGCTGTTTCATAAGTCTGACCACTCTTCCCCTTTATCCTCCTCCTAGATTTTTTCCACATCTTTTTTGAGATGAAAAGTCTCAACAACTGTCAAGATGCAGGTGAAGCATGGCACTGTACGCAGCAGCAGCAACATGGGTTTTATGCTGTCCTCTCCCTGACTCATGAAATTATTTGTCTCTCTGACCATGGCTAGCACTGTTTTTTTCAGACAGCTATGTTCTGGGGTCAAGCATTATCTATCTTTTTGGCCTACTCAGAAGACTGGTTCAGAGGTACCTTGGGAAACAGCCCTTGAAAACAAAGGGGTACAGGAGAGATGGACATGCTTCAAGAAGCAAGTCTTGAATGCACAGGAGCAGGCTGTCCCAGTCTGCCGAAAGGTGAGCCAACCGGAAAGACAGCCAAACTGGCTGAACAGGGAGATTTTGAAGGAAATTGGGGGAAAAAAAGAGATCTTAAGAACTATAGAAAAAAGGACTGGCTACTCATGAAAAGTTTAGGAATATAGTTAGGTCTTGTAGAAAGAAAATTAAAGAGACAAAGGCACACTTTGAACTCAATCTAGCCACTTGTGTTAGGGGTAATGACAAGTGCCTCTACAAATACATCAGTAGCAAAAGGAGAGGCAAAGAAAACCTCCATTCTTTGTTGGACATGTGGGGGAACATAGTCACCAAAGATGAGGAAAAGGCTGAGGTATTTAACACCTTCTTTGCCTCAGTTTTCAACAGTAAGACAGGTTGTCCTCAGGACAACTGGCCTTCAGAATGCATAGACAGAGATAGGAAGACAAATAGCCCCCCCCCCCCAAATCCAGGAGGAAACAGTTAGTGATTGGTTGAGCTGCTTGGATCCTCACAAGTCTACGGGACCAGATGGGATCCATCCTAGGGTGGTGAGGGAGCTGGGCACAGTCTTAAGCTCTGCCAAGGGAAGTTTAGGTTGGATATTGGAAAGAAATTTTTTACAGAGAGAGTAATCAGACATCAGAATAAGCTGCCCAGGAAAGTGATGGATTTACCATCCCAGGGGATTTTTAAGATGAGACTGGACGTGGCACTTAGTGCCATCTAGTAACCATGGCAGTGTTGGATCAAGGGTTGGATTTGATGATCTTGGAGGTCTTTTCCAACCCGGTTGATTCTATGATTCTATTTAGAATTCATCATTGAGTGCACATAGATAAAGGTAATATATAAGGGGAAAACTTAGTCTAAGTTCTCATTTTGAGCATCCTGAGTAGTTTTGCATCAGCAAGCTAGAATGCCCCCTTATCCAGATCACTTCTGAATATGTGGGGAGCCCACACTCCAACCCAGATCAATATGAGCATCACAGTTACTACAATGGACATGTTCATATTTTTACTTGGCTCATTCTCTTGTGTGGATACGATCTAATCCTGACAGTTCTACTATTTGCCATCAGTTGGTTCAAGGATTTAACTGCTACTCCTCTTGCCCCCTGTGCTGAAAGGCTCGGAGTGCAAGACCTTTTTTAAGCTGTTATGCAGAGGCCACCAAAGAAAAAAGAAATTGTCAGGTTTCAGCCATCTTTTATACTACAGTCAGCCCTACAGACTCCATGTTTCAGACGAATTTGAAACAGGATTTATTGGTTTTCACTCCTTCAATAATGATTCATTGTTTCCCCTCAGATTAATTTTCGGCTTGTCTAATTAAATTCTAACCTATTCAGTTTTCTTTGTTTGTTTTGGATTTGTGCTTTCCATAGGATGACTTTTTAAACTCCTACAGCTCCCAATATTATAGTTACTCCCTTACTCTACCACTGAATATTTCTAGCTTGTGTTTTCAATTTTCTCAAAATAAAAAAAATTGTTTTTCTGACAATTTCCCCAAAATTTTGGAGAAATATTCTAATTCCTTCTTCCTTTGCTCTTGTAATTAATCTGTTTCAACAAGTAATTCTTACAGGTTGCTATCAGTCCCCATTTTTTCCTGAATCAAATTGTCAGAGGAACTTCAGCCATCATGCATCTTTTTCCATCAATTAAAAAGCTCAGATTTGATAATTTCTCCTGATTACTTAAGGAACCAAAGCATCCTAACAGTTAGTTATCAGAGCACCAGATATCTGAAGATATTGATCATCACAGCCTATTGGTAAGGCAAAGCACTATTACTATTTATCATTATTTTCTTACAGGCTGAGAGCTGAAGCATAAATCCAATAAGGCCAAAACATACACGATATTTTCAGTCCTAGAGCAGCGACAAAACTGGCATCTGGCACCAAACATGGACTTTGGAGACCCAGTATAGGGAAAAAATCTCCCCCTACCCTGAAACTTGCAGAAATCTGAACAACAATGCTTTGAGTGACAGGATGCTGCCGAAGCATTCAGATAATCTTCTATCACTAAAGAGAAGATGATGATCATTATGAATTCAGAGAGAACCGCTGTCACTTGCTTAGATTTCTGCATCATTTTGGCACAGATCTCACTGTTTGATGATGTTTTTCTCCCCAGAAAGTTTCAGTGCCTGCCTGAGACACAGCCCATCCCCAGAACAGCATAAACCCAAGCATGCATCTTTGTCAAAAAAATTATCAAACGTACACAAAATTACATGCAAGATCACAGTTTTTCTCACAGATTTTCTTCATCACGTTTCTAAAACTCCTACTATACACCCACTTCACAACAATTAAAAATAGAGGTTCCCAAATATTGTGCAACTCAAATTTTCAAAGAGTTTTTCAAAACTTACCTTCTGAGGAGAGCAACCAAAGGAACAATACACCTAACAATAGCTTCATGGTAAGCACCTGTATGAATTGATAATCCCAGAGCCTTGTCTGTTAGATCTTAAGACTGTGAAGAAAGAAATAGTCTTCTTTTTTTCTCCTTTATATCTTAGAAACTGATAACTCAGCAGCCATAAAAACTATTAGCCTCTACCTTTGGAAAGCAAAGCGACAATGATATTTCATTGCCCAGCCAAGGGTCAAAGAAGTGGCACGGCTTCTCTCACTTGTTCAGAGGCAGCTGGCCATTTTGCAGGGCAACTCTCAGGAAATCTAAGGAGCAAGATCACATGAGTCAGCTTTCAGCAGGGTCAAGGCTCTTCCAGGCAATACATAACACATTAATTTGGCATTATCCTGCCTCTATCAGGCAGGGAAGGAGCCTCTGCTCCTCAGGCAAAAAGGGCAATTGAACCCTATGTAGCAGTCCACACCCACCCAAAGAGGAAGGTTGTGCCCTTTGTTTTGTTTCCTTCTCTACCTCTGCTCCTTCCTTGCCTTCTGCTGGACTCATGCTATGCCTGTCTCTCTTCTGCTAACTCCAGAGCTGCCAAGACACCAAAACTCCAAGAGCCTAAATTTGGCTGCCAAGGGGCACCGCTACAGCTTCAGCCCATGGGATGTAGGCAGTTCCCCTTCTGGTGGATTTTCCTTCACTGGGTTATGCCTCACTGGTATTTGCCATGATGGAGCACTGGCTGACAAGCAGGATCAGTAAGTCTGCCCTCATTCTGCACAGGTCTACAAACTCCTTGCTACAAGGCTATCACAGTAGCCCAGTCACTATTGCAGAGTCAAAGAGTGTGCAGAAATGCCAGCTAGACTGTGATACAACACTCCGTGAGACTCCGCTATGCCTCAATTACAGTGTCAGGATGAAACCTCCGAAGAGCAGCCTGCTGTCCTCACATGAAACAGAAGACTGACCTTTGGTCTCTTCTGAGCCCAGTGACACCTAGATAGAGCTCCTACATGAATAATGGGAATCTGCTAAAGTAAATAGCTTTAAATACTTAAATAAGCCACTAACACACCCAACTCAAGCAGTCTAACTCATTCTTCAAAGGGGATTTTGTTTATTTTGGCTTTCTGTTGTTTCACGACAGAAATTTTACATTCTTTAAAGGTATATATTCGAGGTAAATCTTATGCTTGCTGCGCTTATCAAAAACCAGGAAATGTTACATTCATTCTGAACATGAACAATTATTGTACAGAGCAATATGCAAGGAGGAATCTTCATAGGGGGAAGCATTCCTCCATCCCCTGAGGCTTTAACCTCAACACAGCAAAAATATACCATAGGCCTCACCAGCACAAGGGGCTGCTCACCTCAGACACATCAGCATGTTCAAATCCGAGAGGGATGAGCTCATTCTGCTTGGGGGTCTCACAACCTGAAACAGTCTGACACCCAGTCTCTTTTGCGGTAAGGTGATGAAAATTTAAAAGCTTACTCACTGTCAGGGCACGGCACCGCACCACCCAGCAGCTCCCCTCTCTGGGCTGAGCTGCAGTGGAACTCCCAGGCACATGGGCAGGATGAGAAAGGTCACAGGTGAGGCTGGTCAGGGCCATTATCACCTCTCAGTCAAAGTGGCATTGGACAGTCTTGGCATGGATGGGAGTTACCTTTGGTGGCTTTTGTCATTCCAAGAGCTGGAGGTGTTTAAAATCTGAGAAAGTCTCCTCCTCGTTGTACACAAAGAAAAACAAGGAAAAGAAGGTAACATTAATTCATACATTTGCCATAAAACACAGCTCCAAAGTGAGAGTTTAGCCTTTAAACACTGTGACATGCTCCAGAAGCAAAACAGCATTAACTTCGAGGCTTGTAAATCTCTTGTAAACACTCCTTCCCACCATCCAAGCATTATAATAGCTCCTAGAGTGAATAGCAAATAGAAGTGGTAGAAAAGATCAAAGTTTACAAACGGAATTTTCTATTAGATGTAGAAGGTATCAGAGAAAAATTAAAGCCTTTGCATCACTGCAAGAGTAAAGCTAGATTCAACTAAAAAGGCATGAAGAGTTCCTGGCCACAAGCCAACCCCCAGTTGATGATATTTAGGAATAACTTAGGGAACTGCAGCCATGTAGCTGATTACCTAATGATCAACACAGAACACCTTTTGTCTTCCCTAAATGCCTACTGCTGCTCAGGTGGGACAAGGAGCTAGCTGGATCTCATCGTAAACCCTGCCTGAATTATGTGAGTCTTCTTGTCACCTGCCCTGGGTGAAGAGGGCTCATAACACAACTGGCACAGAAATGCTTTGCGTGGAGTTGGTGGTGAGGAGCAGAAGTTTTCTGCCTTGGCATGTTCTCGTGCAAAGGACCTGTTACACAGGTTTACACCCAACAGTGCAAAACAAAACAAAAACAAAAGTAAAGTCCCAGTCAGAGTTTTAAAGTAAACAACCCCCAAACAGATACTTAAACATGTGCTAAAACATACTAGCCAAAATCCTCGGGCCCTTGCTAAATTTTTAAGTGGCTTATAATATATCTAAGTCTTCACCTTTCATCCCCGGTATAGGAGCTGTATCTTGGAAAGCAATGGAATTTTTCTGTCTTGTCCTTAAGGTTTTCCTTATCTGCTCAGTTAAACAGAGCTCTTTCATGCACTCCTTTTATTTATACAGAATATTGAAAACCAGAAACTCTTTCAACCAATCTAGGTCCTCACTTGTAAGACCAGCATTTAAAAATAGAAATAATGAAGGTATGGCTCCATATTAAAAGAAAAAAAAAAACACAAATAAGCAGACAAAAAAAATCCCAGAGCACTCAACCACTCCCAATTAAACCCAAGATGTTTGTCACCATAAGCACAACCTTTTATCGAATAAGTAGGAAAGTAGCTCACTCAGCTGCTAACAAGCAGAAGCCATATATATCAGAGGATAATGCAATTGCATCCACAAATCTATCACATTACACTGGCATAGCAGAGGACTTCTTGTGGAAATACAAAGTAGACTGATTTTCTATTTCCTTTGAAGATGCAGCCTGTCTGTGACCTGTCACTGCTAATCTTATTGCCTAGACCAGGCCTTAGATCTTGAATTTTGTATTTGGGAAGGATATTCCTGAATTGTTCCATCTATGAGATGCCCCTCCGTAATGGGTAGAACATGATAGTGCTGTGTAAATGGTAGAAGTAAATCATACACAACAGTAAGACATTTCATGTGTCCTTGTGATGTTGTGCCATCGCCTCCTGTTGTTGTGATTCACGCTGCTGGTAAACTTAGTGCAGGCTCTGGATCTAAACAGCAGAGCTTCCTCCACAGGAAAGTTCAGGCCTGCAGTGGAGGTAGAGGAGATGAAGCAAGGCCAAGGGCAGCCAGGGACATGAATCACCAGGCAGCAATTCTGCGGCAGCAAGCAGAGCTGCACAGCTTGAAGGAGGCTGCTACCACCTGCTGGAGAGACTGCAAATCCTCCAAGGAGAAGAAGAACCCAGACGTTAATACGGAACTGGAAAGCACTACTGAGTGTATAGTCAGGTTACTGAAAATGGGAAAACGGCCTTGCAATAGCTGGTGCCCTCCTGAAAAAAACCCCAAGCTTCTGGAGTTGCAGGTGAAGAGAATCTAAATTGTTTCTGAAATGGCTTTAAAAAAGGCCTGTAGAAACAAATGCAAACACAAAGTCTCAAAAACACATTTTTCTGAGCTCAGCAGATGACTGGAGCCTTCACCTGGATATTTGGGATAGGCAGAGCTGCTATAGAGACCTGAGCTGTGGAGATAAGTAAGTAAATAAGCAAGGTCACTGCTGCAGTTATACCCGTGTCTTGGATGAGCTATGAAGCAGCAGTCTCTTGCAAACACCTATGTGCAAACACCCTAATCCAATGTTAATAAGTGAATAAAACTCAAAAGTTCTTCCTTGGGCCTGCAGCAGGGCACAACCTCCCACACAGATGGTTTAATTGCTTGGCAAGGGCACAAGTCCTGTAGGCACTGACCTGAGACAAAGTATAGCTCAAAGTCCACAGACAATGCTCAACGCTGCTGGGAGGCTGGTGGTGCCCAGCCTGCCTTTGCAGCTTGCATACCTGCCACAGATCCCTCATTCCCCATCACCTGTCACAAAAACATGGCGTACCCTTTGCAGCAAAAGCTGAAATTGCTCGTCCCTGCCTATTCTAGTAGCTTCTAGGCCTCTGATATAGGCAAGCTGCAGATCACGCCATGGGCTGAAATCCTCCCCCTCTGAAGCCCAATAATGGCTGCAAGGCAGCTGAGGGCTCTGAACACCCACAGAACAGAAGAAGCCATGATTTAAAGATCGTCTGCTAAAGACTTTTTACCAGCTTTTCTGTAGCTCAAGGATTAGTTTGAGTCTGTAAGCAGCAAGAAGCTGGGGACCAGATACTTCCTGTAGCCTCATCTCAAGCTGGCCCCTCGGTTATCAGATCAGAAGATAAAGCTCATTTCTAGGGAGCCCTGTTTACAGCCACAGACTTGAGAGAGTTCACCACCACTACCACAGCCTTGAGAGAGCAGGGCTGGCAGGAAGGCAGATAGCAAAGGGAAGCAGTCTGCCTGCTTCTGATAGACAGTGATGGCATTTGACTTGTAGGCACCAGAAAATACATGCTCCCTTTCCGTGAGTCTCTAGGTGAGTTCATTGATGTTCACATCTGAAATACCTAATTCTCAAAGATTTGCAAGGAAATCAGGGACCTAAATAAATAAATGCCTCTGTGAATTAAAGCCCAAGTGATTCTCTGTAAAGCGAAAACACAAGTGTTCCCTTTCTCCCATTCTTTTCCATTAAGCTATATAATTCCAAAAGCAGTGCCAAAGCAGTGCCAGCTTTTTGCTGTTTGTGTTCACACCACAAAGGGGCTCTGTTTTCAGCCAGTGCTGTAATTGCAGCAGCCATGTGGGGAGCTCCCGATGGTCTTGTGCTCTCTGAAGCTCTTCCCACCTGAAGGTGCAATACACAGACTCTGCGGGGTCAGCCTGTCTAGGTGCCGTGGTGTCCCAGACTTGCTAATCCATCTATGCACACCCCAAAAAATCCTCTGTTTACCCGACTCCCCCACACAAGTTCATTTCTCAGCCTGCCTCTACATGTCAGAAAACAAATCCCTTTGACCTCAATGAGCCAGCCCCAGCTGTGCCATATTCCTTTTGCATCATTAATACTTGTGCTGTTCTTGAAAAAGAGAAGACTGTCAAGTGGTAGCATAGTGGTTGAGATGGGGAGAAGGACTAAGGCTGCTTTTCCTCTTAAGGGATGAGGCTGTTTGACTCTTCTGGCTGCTGTTTCACCTAACTTTTACAGACCTTTATGCTTCAAGGTCCTTGAGGTTGCCCAGGTTTTGTCCACTGCCAGCAGAAGCACCTGGAGCCAGGAATGTATGGCTCGGCGTGCTCCCTTCACATACTTTACACACCACAAACTGTGCCAAACACGTCCTCCCACCACAGTGTTCACCATCTATGCAATGCTCTGAGCTGCTCTCACCTGTTCTGTGGCTAAAAGAGTCAAACACGGGCTGTCCAGGTGCTCTGTGTCTTCTTGCTCATAAGTTCTCAGTGGAACCGCATTAAGGCAAGCCTGAGGGTATCAGATTCAGTGCTTAGAGGAACGGGTTAAAAGGCCCTTTGGACACAGACACACTTATTTTACTAGGGGACCAAGCAAGGGTAAGTAGATAAAGTCTTTACTACCTGTGAATAGGTGCTTACAGAAGCTAATTTCCTTTTGTGAGGCAAAGAAATTACAGGAGAATGACAAGCAAATATCATCAAGTCTCTCTTAAACCCCAAGTCACACAGAGCTCAGAGCTCCAGGAAGGGAAGCAGGTAAACAGGCACAAAATAAATAGGAGTGGTGAGCATACGGAAACTACAGAAGCCAGACTGGAATAGAAATATTTATAGTGCAGGGTGGAAAGCAGTATCAGTGCTCTGCCGGGAGCACATGGCCAGTTGGCCTGAGTGGCAAATTACGTGTGGAGGATCACGCCTGCTTTTGCCAGCTGTAACTCTCAGAGTTGCCACCAGAGGACACCAAATTCCTACATTTTCACTCCTGAACCCGACGAGTATCCTGAACCTTTGGCTGAGAGTGGGGAAAAAATGTAATGTCAGTGGAGCTATACCACCAGTCCTTAGAAGTGGAAGTTCTTGACGTGACCTGTAGTTGTCCAGGTGTACCATCACACAACACTAGCTCTGTCTCCTCCTTTACAGTCAGAGGCCAATTTCAAGCTTGCATATTTTCAGTGACTGCATGCTTTGAAGACCAGTAATAATACAGAAAATAACAGTGATTCAAACCGATGCTAGATGGTCGGAGACCAAAAGCCACTGCCAGTTGAACAGATGTTCTTATTCCCATTGAAAGAGCCTTCCAAAACTCACAGCTCTGCCAGGCTTCATTCTGACATTTCAGCTGAATATTGCAAGAATCCCATCAAGTGCTAGAGGCCTTTGTTTTTAAGATGGAAAGGCTGGGCTCCGGAACCAGCTATGGGTGCAGGCATGGGCCTGTGCATAGGATTTTCTGAACAATTAATCTGCATGTTATTATTTCAAGTCGTCTCAATAAATTGCTAAAGCTCCTCAGAATCAACTGGATAAAATTCAACAAAAATACAGCAATGTACTATGATTGGGAAGAAGAAATTAAGTGCAAAAATGGACAACTTGGAATAACTTGTTAACCAGCAGTACTACACAAAAGGATCTGGAGGAATTAGAATGGATCGTATAATGAGTCAACAGTATGCTGCAGTTGCAACAAAAACAAACATTTCTTTTGAGATTTGTTAATGGAGTGTCATAAGTATGTCACAGAAGATCATTAATATGCTTTATTCCAAAAGAGTGCTCACTGATGCTAAACGCTGTGCCAAATTCGGGGCACTAGTGCTTTCAGAAGGAGGGAGTTTAGAGCAGACCAGCTAGCTCAACAGGAAGCTTAAGAAACCCTGGGGAAAGCTGGATAGGCTAGGTGAGCTTTTTCCAGGAGGGAGAGAGGAGAGTGAGGATGGTCACTCTGAATGCAGGAGGTTGTTCTAGCCAGCAGCAATTACCATGCATCTGTTTTCCCTGGCAGCTCAGAAGAAAGACAGACAGAGTGGTCCCGGTGTGGAACAAAGGCAGACACCAGACCTGGGACTAGTTTGGGTTTCATCTCAACAGGCAGCTCTGTTTTCTTATGTAAGAGGAAAGGTATGCAGGTGGGGGATGGGAGGAGTCATGAGTTTTGATGTGACTGCCTGTGACAACCTGGAAACTTGCTTTCAGGTGAGGAATGGTCCTCTTAACACAACAAAGCGACACACCCAAGAGTGCATACACAGACCACACCTACTGGAGCCAGCCTCCACGGGTTTGTTTGTACAGCAAGCAAAGAAGAAAATAAAGATTGGAGATGAAGCTTCCCTTTTGCCCACTCCTCCCAGGTCAACCTGACCTTATGAATATAGCATAATATGGCTGTTTACGTGTTACTGCTTTCTGTGGCTCCTGGGGACCTCTGTGGTCCTGCTAATCTCACAGCAGCTGTTAGACTCCCACCTCTTAGACCTGTTTCCATCAAGTACCTGAACAAATTTGGTCATGTCCCCATTCAGCAAAGGCCTTAAGCTTATGCTTACATTTGAGCACAAGCTTCAAACTGAGTGTGTTCCATGACTTCAGCAAACAAGGCCTTTACGTAAGAAAACATAGATGAAACAACTGTTCGTTTAGCTAAGCTCAAACACCTTCCTCAGACTCCTTGAGTCTACCACCTCTCTGACACTGAAATAGATGCCTTGCATAAGAAGACTCTCTTTCTTCCTCTGTGCTGTAACTCATCAACTCTTTCCTGCTCCGGGGCACGTACCTCTAGGGACAGATGAAATCTATTCCTGTTTGTTACTATGCAGAGCTAGATCTCAACAGCAGTGATAAAGGTCCTTGCACATCCTAGCTTGCTTTCTGATACTTCCCTTTTCTCTGGAATTCATGCTCCTCACCCGCCCTCGTTCCCTTCCCCCTTCCCTGTTTGCTCATACTTCTGGAAAGATGACTGAAGGCTAACCAGTGAGTAAGACACTGCTGCACGTCATCGCCTGTCTGCTGCAAGAAGGGGTGAACAAGTTCGTTTGTCCACAGGTTAAAGTGAGGTTGCCATCCAAACAAGGAGCGTGTAATTGGGAGACCAAGCAGTGGGAAACCTGCCCTCTCTTCTCTCTCTCGTCTGGAGCATTTAATTTCTCTTGTTTTCTTCGTTGCATACTGCACTTTATGCCTGCACAGCATCTTTCAAGCAAAGATCTCAAAGGGATTCACAGACCTTAATTAAACCTCATAAATCCCTAATTGATAGATGAAAATTCTGAGTCACAAAAAGGTGAAGTGATGTGCTCATGGTGCAACAGTGAGTCAGTTGCAGAGCTTGGAGCAGGGTTATGGCGATCCCAGTCCGGTACTCAGCATCTCCTCCACTCGACAGACTTTTCAGAAGACATGTATCTGCTCGGAGAGCAAGTTCAACAGCTGCCTCATGCAGCTCCCAATGGCCATTCATCCTCCAGTGGGAAACAACCATCAATGGTACTCTGGTACCCAGATCAGCTAAGGGGGGAGTCTGGGTTGCAGGAGTACTGTATTACCTGGGAAGAGCTCAAACCACCCCACTCCCTACTGACTGTGACCCCAAAGCTGTCCTGGGGCCCGTGGCTCAGTTAATGGTTGTTTCCAAATCCCTAAGTGGCAACTACAGGACAAGACCAGTCCCTTCACCCTCCCAAAAAGGCGGCCTGGCAGGGGAGGGCCTTCATGCCCCGATAAATGCCTGTTGGAGCAATGTTTTCATCCCCACCATGCCCCCACAGAGGCACAGCGCAGCCTGAACCCAGAGACCCAGGCAGGCAACCAAGCCAGCTCCTCGTTGTTGGGTGGCCTCAGTCAAGTGCTTTTCTTCCTCTGTTTCCCTCCCCAGACTTTGGGCAAGTCCCTTTTTAGTGCTTTTTCCCTCCCAAGCCTTTGTTTCCATATCCATAGCATGTAGGCTCAGCAGGGCCGGGACCTTCCCGGCTGGGCGTTTGCACAGAGCGGCTCCGTTGGAGTCTGGCTGGGCTGGCAGGATGGCACAGCCCTGCCTGCCCGTCCCGCCTCGATGCTGGGGAGCCAGTCCCTCTTGGTGGACATCGTCACAGTCTGCTTTCCAATTATAGCATTGCAGGGCTGCGACTGTGTTTAATTGTCTGCGTTTTATAAACACTAAACGGCCTTGGCTGACGCCCGAGTTAATGATCCCCTGCAGAAGCGACTTTGGCCGGCCGGCTCCCAGCTGGGCCCTTGCCACGCCCACCAGAAAGGGTCAATTGCAAAAAGATGGGAGAGGATAAAAAAACACAGAAACACGACTTAAAAGATGATGCTGCACCTGAGGAAATGACACACCCCCCCTCCTCTCTGCCAGTGAGCTGTGATGCCCCTGCTGAGTTGGGCTTTCCTGAAGGCACCAAACAGCGGCGCCTCTGCTCCTCAAGCCCACTTGCCTTCCATAAGCAGTGTCTGCTGCCCACACCTGAGCACCCTTTCTCAACCATCCCAGTGACCCGCTGGACTAGGGTGCAACAACAGCAGAAGACCTGTAGCAGGATGAGCAGATCAATTCACCTACCATGTCAAACCTACATTTCTTTCCTCCAGGTTTTCCCCCTTCTTAGCATCAACAAAGGAAAAAACTCAACACAATTCACCTCAAAAATGCAAACAGAATGAAAACCCCCACAAGAGTAAATAGCCAAGGCTTTTATGCTAATGCAAGAGTCGCTGACAGCATCAAAACAAAGGGAAAATCTCTGGGTCAAATTTGCAACTGATGTAAATAAACCTGTTGAGTTCCAGTGAAGAGCACTGACTGCCATACAGTATGTATACAGGTTGACCTCATCCCCCTCTGCTACCACATCCCAACCCAGTGGCATGACAGACACTGGAAAGGGAGCAGTATAATTTGTGCATATGGACCAACAAAGCTCAGCATTTCTATTTAAAAAAAAAAAAAAAGGCAAAAAAAAATAAAAACAACAAAAACCCAAATGGGGCGAGCACACAGCTGCAAGGCGGGCTGGGTAATTGTGCAATGCTGGTAACTCTTAGGTAGTTAATAATTATACTCAACCTTCGGTCTAGTTCCTAACAACACCCCTAGGCGTGTCGCTCTTACAGAATAAGGGCACACGCCCTGCTGTGTCTCCTTGCTTAACAGGAACACAAAGTACAGTAGTAGGAGGTGTTTCCTTGAACTCTGAACAATTGGACATTTAAGGATTAATTACTGTTAAGGAGCTTTGGACTGGCAAACACACTAACTCAGCTCTTGGCTGCGTCTCCCAGCCAAGTTCTCTCAGTCATCCTAATTAGACATTCTGATACCATCTTTAATTATATGATCTCACATGCTATTTTTTTTCTTCTTCTTTTTTTTTTTTTTTTCTTCTTACACTGAACCCCTGTCTCCTGCAGCACATTGAGCGGGCAGAGCACAGAGGGGTGAACTGGTGGTGAGGAAGGTGCTTGGCTGGGAGTCGTTCCCCTCACTGGTGCAGTAGCAAGACCATGCGCTGTTGGGACCCGAGGCAACTGGGACCTGAGCTCCCCACACTGCTCAGAACACCCCAGGTCTTTCACAAGAGGGAGGAAAGCATTGAGCCTGCCACAGCTCCCTCTCTGCTGTGGGCAAGACAGGACGTATACTGTATTTGTCAGTATTGACTGCAGCCCGGCTGGAATAATCCTGCGCCGCACGATATCTGACGCCAGCACAGCGAGTGCGTGTGTGTGCACATGTGTATACACACACGCTCTCCTGTACACACCTTGATCTTGTTGAAACAACAGGAGGAGCATAGTGCACATTATATTAACGCTTTTCACCTCTGTAAACATTGCACTGCTGGGGCGATGCTCCTGCGCCCCAACATGCAGCACCCAGTGGTGCTGTGGGCCTGCCACCCTCCCATCTTCCTTGACCTAGGGCCTGGAAAAAGCTGCTGAAGCTGCTTCGCATTCAAGTTGGTCCTGTTGGACTGCAACATCTGTCCTAGGAAGGGATCTGGCAACCTCCGAGAGTCAGTAACCGACATCACCTTTTTCCCTGTGTGATGTCGTTTGCTGCCCACCCTCCTGCAGCCTCCCCTTCCCCCAGATGCAAGGAGGGAAGTTTTGGGCAGCGTGCTTTCAACTGAAATGCTGCTCTGCTGAGCTGGAAACTCAGTATACCCTGAGGTCAACTGAGGTTCACTGAGCTGGGGAACTCCTTAGATGGTATAGTCTGAAAAGCTGTAGCACTTTGTCTTTGCAAGCAGCACAGGGATGGATGGGCGAGCTCTCACTGGGACCCTTTTCTATATGCTGGACTCACAGCCTTATGTGAACATGGGGGCAAAGAGGCAGCTGCAGCATCCCTGCTTTCCCCAGCACCAGCTTGTTCTCTGGAAATGGCTCCAGGATCCACCCCTGCCTCTACCTTCCAGAAGAACTGGTTGGCCTCAGCCAGGAGGGTGTATGGCTCCTGTTCTCACCTCATGATCCTGGGGCTGGTGAACCTGGCATGCATTCCAGCAGGGTCTCTGCCCTGCCTGTACTCCTGTAGGGTCTGGGCTAGACTGTGGGCCTAAGCACCACTGAGCGCTTCACCACCGCTTCCAAAATCGGGTGAGGAAAGGAGGACCTGACTGTCCTACAGGCAGGCAGCAGTACCCCACACAGGGAGGAGCCCTCTCCTCCCAGCTCCTTGGCGTTCCTTGCTGATTCAGAGTCAACATAATGGGGCCGAGATGGCGCCATTGATCCTGCTGGGCAGGCGGAGCCGCTGTATGGTACGGTAGGGATTAGTAATGACTTTCTTCCCCATGGCACCGGGTCACGGGATTCAGTACAGCCCCATGATGGAAACCGTCTGCCTCCCTCCCTGCCACCAGAAACGTGCCTGTGGAACAGCTGCTGGTCCTGGGGAACAGAGGAATGGTAGCAGGTGCGCAGGAAAGTTAAGAGTTGGGGCCATGTGAGAAAAGAAAAGTAAAACTGGAACCTGTCACCAGGGGTGGAGGATAGACCTACCCTACCAAGGCAGCCAACCACACTTACAGGAGCAATTCCTCAGGAGGATCCTCTAGGACAGGCAGGTCCGTGCCATCAGAGACCTCCTATAGTCAGATGTGTCTTGGAGGACTTCAAGTTGCCAAGACCTTCACAGTACTGTACTTCCTGCTCTGTGTCACCACAGGACAACTTTGCTCCTTGCAGCTGCCTGGGAACAGCCTGGCCACAGGCGACTGCAGCTTCTGCAAACCCCCCACCTCCACCAGGACAAAAAAGAGCAGGGGGGAGGAAGATCAACCCGGGATGAACACCCATCCCTGCTGCAGGTGCTGACAGAAGAGGACACCCAAGGTCAAGGGAAGCACCTGAAGCTGATGTTTTGAAGGCATCACTCTCCTTTCCTATTCCCTCCCTTTTACCACAGGCAGTGTCACAGGCAGTTCTTCATTTCCCCAGCTGCCAGAAGTGAGGAATGTAATTAGATACCAGTATGGCCTCAGAACACTGCTCAGAGTAGAGATTTAATCACAGTCCTTGTGGCTCCCAAACACAATATTCAGTTGGAGGCTACAAAAGGCAGCCAACATCTCCCATCACTCCCGTGACCTGCAGCAGCCAGGGAGGAGCAGAGAGTTGCACATGGCTGTGGTGCTGTTTGCTGCTGGTGCTGATGTCCTGCCACAGGCCCCGGCTTTGAGGTGTCAGAGCAGGGCTGTGCTTGGCGAGACCACAGGGCAATCTTAGATGTGGAGGGGTCATGAGCTCACCTTTCCCCCGGGATTAATAGAGGCATTCATGGGCCTCTGGCATGCAACTTTTCTTTTAAGCTCATGGGCTGGTGTCTGCTGCTGTGTCCTCATTAACATGAGACAAACAATTTCAAAACTAAATGAAGTACATTTCAGAGTGAAGTATTTCAGAGTGGTACTTTGGCGTAAGCAACTGAAACAGGATTTAACGAATTAGAGCATCCAGTGCTTGAATAACTTGATCTACCCAAAGGAAAAGAACTGACCTATTTCTTCTCCTTGCCCAAACCCAGCATCTCCTGCTGTGGCTGCTCACATCACGAATCACCAGTAGGAGTGTATGTCATCATGGGGAGCCACTGATGAATTTGCCTGAGTCTGGGAGCCCAATCAGGGTTACAGAAAAGCAGTGGGGAGCCAGGGGGAGGTCTGTGCTCGGTTGATGGATTGTGCCTGACCCATGAGCTCACCTGGGATCATCACCTGTAGATCCTTACTTACCTTTCCAGGAAACTTGAAAAACAGCTTCTATCTGAGAGAGGAAAAATGGTAGGAAAGCTTGCAAAAGGCAAGTAGGCAACAGTTCCTGGCACTGCCTGTGAACTTGCAGAGTCATTTGGGGGATGCAGGATCTAGATTACAGCCATGTAAGGCCTGTCTCACTCTCTTCCCTCATGCTAGTCTGTGGAATGGAACATAAAAAGGGAAATCTGAGACTCACACTGCAGCAGGATGAAGAGTTTACATTCTTGTCTGCCATGACATCCTCCTCCCAGCTTAATCCTTATCTGTTTGACCTTGTATAGCCAGCATCAGAAAGGCTGATATTTAGTACAAAGGAATTCTAGAGTTCAAATGAGATAGCAAAGCAAGGGGGAAAGAAATATGCTCACAATATGCTCCTTCAGGACTGTGTGTAACCAAAAGCAGAAACACAGAATGGTTGAGGTTGGAAGGTACCATGGGAGAGTGTCTAGTCCACCCCTCTGCTCAAGCAGGGTCAGTTAGAGCAGATTGCTGAAAGAGGTGTCCAGTCATGTTTTGAATGTCTTCAAGAATGGACACTCCACAAACTTCCCTGGTCAACCTATGTCAGCGTTTAACCACCTCCACAGTGAAAAAGTTATTTTCATGTCCCCTATTGTAAATTGTGACCATTGTCTCTCATCCTGTCACTTAGTACTACTGGGAAGAGTCTGATCACATCTCCTTTGCTCCCTACTCCCATCAGGTATTCACACACTTCAGTAAGATTCTTCCTGAGTCTTCTTTTCTCAAAGCCAAATGATCCCAGCTCTCTAAGCCACTCTTCCCAGCCTTGTCCTGTCTTCATCCAGGCAAACCTTCATGCAGCGTCCTGCATCTCACTCACAGGAACATGCATGAAAAGCTTTTGTTTAAACCTCAGCCTTATGAGAGGGTGCCAGCAGCTTCCACCCAGGCTGATAATCCATCTGCATTGTCCACTGTGCTGACACTGGCCAAGCACTGCCTCAACTAGTGCCACGTGAGACAGAGCAGAAAACACTTGTTATGATGACATGAAATTTCAGGAGACACAGACATCAGTAGGAGTAGGACCACATAGTGTGGGTTTGGTTTTTTTTTTTTAAATGCATCATTTTTTCCACTTTGGAGTATCTGATGCAATAACCATGTCACTGTTTTTCTCTGTCACATCCTTCCCACATGACAGTGGAAACATCACTTTGAACCAGCATTCTGGATGCTCTCCTTTCCCCCACACTCCCACTCCAGCTCTGCTTGCCATTAAGCTTTCTTCAGGTTTAACACATGCTTATTCTTTCCATTGGCTGCAGAATTTCTACAGTGTTCCTGCAGGTTCTAGACCAAATTTTAAAAGTGAAAAAAAAAAAAAACCAACCAAACCACCAAAAGGCTTCACTGGACAACTTCACATCTCTAGCATGATATATTCATACTCCTCTGGGCTTTTTCTTGCCATAAAGCTTTTTCTGTTTCGGGTGGGGTCTCCTCTCCATGTAAAAAGACCAGGCTAGCCACACATGCTGCCTGGAGAGAGTAGCCAGTTCTTCAATCACCAAGAAATGTCACCATAAGGAAAGTCCAGAGATCAGTCTCACATCCTGGGAAGGGGACAGGCAAAAAAGAATGGGGAGCTCTCTTAATTCTTGTACACACTAAAAACATCATTGGGATGTATTCTGATCCTGATGGAAGAGGTTTTGGTGCAGATGACCCTCACAACCTTTCTTGCAAAAGGAATGGGAGATCTCTCTTCCAGCAGGACTCTGCATGCTCTGTGGTAACACACGGATCCCTCACTCACATCACAAGGTCAAGGCATTGTAGGGTGGAGGGAGGGTAAGCCTGTTTCAGAAGGAGGGGAAATTCCCTCTCTGAAGTTATCTAAAACAAGATGAGGATGTTGGGAAAAACATAATTTCCATGTCAATGTGGTAGAATTTGACCTCCCACATCTACAAGAATGGTAGAAAACAGTTTGCTCTGCTGTGCAATATTATCCTTCAAAACCAAGTTACAGTAACTGCTGTGGACATTCCAGGGTCTGGGAGCCAATGATGATAAAAGGCAGTTGCAACCAGACAGTGTTGGGAGAGAATCAAGTGGGAGGCCCGGCCTCTCCACCAGCATTTGCAGACAAGCAACACTAAGCCTTTCCGAAGGGCGCTGTCAGCAAACAGGAGCTTAGAGGAGCACTTCAGGTTGGCAGGAGGCAAGCAAGAACATATCCTCCTGTTAGCCTTTTTTTGGGAGGGGGTGGAGGAGGTATACGCTGCCAAAGGAGCTGGTTTGACAAAATCAAGGCTGGATGCCTCTGTGCACCAGTGTAATGGGAAAGCCCTTCTAGAGGCAGGAAATCCTGGAGGCACTCCCCTTAGAGAAGACTTGTGTGCAGGAGATCAGATGGGGACTCCTCCATGCCTGAGGCCCAGTGGAGATAGATATTAAGAGATGATGCTCCGGTGTCCTTTCGTATATTTGCTTGTAGTTGCCGTGCCCCCCAGAATAATTGCTTTTTCCTTTAGCCATTTCAAGGCAAATGCATTTAGCAGAAGCCTCCCATAGGCTCTCCCTCACCCCCTCTGTCATCCTTGACCCCTCGGGGAACCCTGAGTCTGGCTCCAGCTCTACAGCCCAGAACCTCCTATGCTGACTTCGTGTCAACTTTCCTACAATACGGATTCCTGGCAGCTGAGCTCATTTCACACAGGCATGTGCATGTGTTCCCAGTTCTGGTGACTGATACCTTCAGTATTCCCCATGACTTCACAAATAGTTTCATACTCCAGCCATACAACTTACTCCAACATCTCTCATCTCCTTCCCCATGGCATTGTGAGAACACAGGGATTAAAAAAAAAAAAAAAAAGAAGAGGGAAAGGGACCAGCAGGAAACCAGAGCAGACATTACTCCTAAGGAAGTCCATGAGTAAGGAGCAGCTTGGTCTGGTGCCAGCTTGCCTAGCCATGACTCACCTATCTCCTCCCCACCACCGTTTCTTTTTAATTTGAATATGACATCCTCCACTCCCAACCTGATGTATCTGAGTTCCTTCCACTCCAGAGGCTGGAGCTTTCCCCAGGTGAGCAAGGGAATTCCATCTTAACCTCCTCCTTACTGACAGTGAAGCAACCCTGCTCTCCATCCCACATTTTCAGAGCAGCTTTTGAGTTCTTCTGGCTGAGGAGATGGATTTAAAAAAATAAAATTAATTAGAAAAAGCCATCTTAGCACGAATTTTCTACCTCTGTCCCTTTCCTTTTTGAAACCAAGATGAAAGGATTAATGCTTTATTTGCCTTTTAGCCCAGGTGGGCTGCTCTGCCAGCCTCTGCCCCATTTACCATTGTTGCAGCTAACAGCTGTCTGGATTGCAGCTGCTTTTATGAAAGAAGCCCTGAAATGTGCTAAAACCGGGCACCTGGCAATGTTGTACCCATTTGTTCATATTGAAGGAACATGCGAGCTTTTCATTTTTCACGGCAAAGGGAGCTTTTTAATGACTTCAATTAACAGAGAGAAGAACTCCAGTTAGCTCTTGCTATACAAAAGTGTCCACAATGTCATTAAAACGAGATTTACAAGTGTCATAACTCTCAGCAGCATAGTCAACAATATAGCCAATCATTACAACTGAGCACCAAAAGAGAAGAGGGGAATATCATACCAACCGAGGGACTGGATGAAAAGAAAGAAGTATGGGGGAAAGAAGGTGCAGAGGAAAAAAGAAAAGTCTTTTTTTTCTTTTCAGTCTAAATTGATTTTATTCTACAAAATGCTATTTAGTTAAAATTGTAAAAGCAAAACCATTGTAATATGTTCTTTCTTTCATAGCAGCAAGCTTCCTCTAACAAGCTTTTTGTTTTAGTGCAAATAGTGTAGGCCTGTAATTCAGTAAAATAACATGAACAGGAAAGAGACAACACCAGAGAGAATGCCTCAGAGCTGAGATTCTTCAGGACTGAAAGAACTTTATCAAGATCACCAGGAGCAAAGTAAGGTCCCACTTCAGCAGTCATCTTTAAGAACCTCCTTGGCAGAAACTATTTCATTGCAGACAAACAGTAAAAAAGAAAAACCATGATCTAAAACTTTTGAGGAAAAAAAAAAAAAAAGATAATGGTGCCCCCAAACCTTCAGTAATCCTCATGGTCGCTTATTAATCATTGAGGCTTAATTCCACCTCTGACTCCCGCTTCACAGCAGCAAAATGCTGCTGATGCTTTCAATTTGGCCCCAGGAAAGTGGGATCAGAATCAGGCCCTTTCTGTATCTGAGGATCTTAAAGCAGACTTCAGTGACACGAGTAACATCGCTCTAATAAAGATGCACTACCCCTTACTGATGTTACTTTTGAACTACACAGTATATCAAGATATATACAACAGTTTATCCTCTCACTGAGCAAAAACAATTGGATACCTATTTTCTACACATTTTAATATGGTTTTAACATCAAGTAACCACAAACAAGAAAGTGGAATAACCCTTTAATCATACAGGATAGGAGGGGAACAATTAAGTAAAACAGGATGGGATTTTATTATTATCTTGTATTCTGAGATTTGTCCTGAACTCCACCTACTGTTCACAGAGGAATGATAATGCATCTTTAGAAACATATCTCTTTTTACATTTTATACAGACAACAACAAAACCCAGAATCTTTTATTTAAGGAATCAAAAAAAAAAAATATTATTAGCCTAAAAAAAGAAGATTGAAGTATTTTTAATGCTTTCTTTATTATATCCAAGTCTTAAACAGAAAAAAAAAAAAGATGTAAACATGATAAATAAATAAGAAATAAAATTTAGATTGTTCCCCCCACCTCTTAAAATGTTCAACTTGGCCTTCCTAATGAAAATGAACTTGTGTCATAACAGTAAGATTTCTTACATTTCAGAAGTCTGTTTTAGAATGAAAAAAAAAAAGAGCAACACCAAAAAGGAAAAAAAAAAGGTAACAACCAAACACCAAGAATGTGAGCTGGGAGGATGTTAAATTAGTGGCGGGCAGATCTGCTGGAGCAGGCACAAGACGGCTGCCTGCCAATAAATAGTAAGAGACCAGGGAGAAGGGAGGTGTCTTAGGTTTGTTTTCATTTTGTTTTTTCTTTTCATTTAGGATGAAGGCCAGGTGGATCCTACATACAGTAAGCAGCAAAATTAAAGGTTCAGATGAACTAAACAGATAATTTAAATAATAATTATAAAAAATGCAACAGAGAGCTACTGTCCCCAGCATGTTGGTCCCAAATCCCATCACACCACAAGTAGTTTGAGACTTACCCAGTCTCCACACCTACGAGAAAGGAATATATGAAGGCAATGCCACAACTGGGAGGAGGGAAGGAGGAATGAGGGCAAAACTGGAATGGCAAACATCACCTGGAAGCTGAATGTTTCCTTCAATGCAGCTGCTACTGCTCCTCCCAGTTTGGCATTGATTAATTTACGATGTTATGAGAGGCTTTGTTGAGCCAGTCACTACAGGGTTGACCCAATACCAGCTGAAATTCCCTGGGTCCTTTTCTATTGACTTCAACAACTTTTGGTCAGCACTAGTTATAACAGCTCCCACACTCCGATTACATGCAGAACATGGAGACACTAAATTTAGGAAACGGCAGGGGATTTTGGGGACAGGAAAGACAACCAATTCCCAAAGAGAACACAAGAAAAACAGAATGCAGGGCCAGACCAAAACAGCAGCAGAGCTCAAGTTGTACCTGGCTGCCAGAAACAAAACAAAAGTAAGGCTGATCCACAAAATACAAAATTCCAGAAACCAACGATCCCATCACAGACATCCTCTGAGAGATTTGAGGGACAAAATGGGCAGGCACAAGGTATTTGGGGCTTTTTCCAAACAGTAGAAAATAATCCTCTTTTTAAGCAGTTTCACATAGCTCCCATCAGTATCACAGGGCAGGAAAGGGGAGCATCCCATCCTGTCTCTGAAAAGGTCAATGACCAGGCAGGAGGCAGTGGGCAAGGACCAGCTGCAGCTCCTTTTGGCAATGAATTCAGTGACCAAAAGCAAATGTAGGTTTTTGTTATTCCACCAGTTAGGTCTGAGGAGGCACCTGACTTCCCAAAACCCCTAGGAGGGATAGATGTTCCTGATGTCCCAGAGACAGAAATACTGGTCAGCTAGCCTCAAAAGTAGCTGTATCACTTTAGGATTCACCACTTGTCAGTGTTGCATTCTGCTAAAAAATGGGTAGAAATTACATACAGATATATTTTATTGAACAGCTTTAGATTTTCAGCCTAGACTGGCCCAAACAAGCATTTGGCAAAATGGAGACAGAGAAGCAGTAGTTTCACCTAAAGTGATATCATCTACATAAAACCTGAGGAAAAAGAGGATCCTCTGTGCTAACTATGGGAAATTTAAGGTCTACTTTATTAAAAAGGAAGTCTGGATGTACATGTAAGGACAGTAGAACTCCTTTACCAATTTTACCTGTTGTGTAAGCTCACTTTGAAACCTCTAGCACCGCTATAAGGATGGAAGTGTTTAAGCAATAAAGAAAAGAATCCCAATTAGCTTTATGAAGCAAAAATATCACTCACGTATTTATTTCTGGCAGGTTTGGTAAATACTTGGATTTAAAAATAATAGTATTAATAAAAAAGCCAAGTCTATCTTTAGAGCCAAAAGTAGTGTCCCTTTGAAATGACTCAAGGAATGGGCAGTTGCCAGAGTTTGAGGGAAGCCAGCTCTGAGTAAAAGTCTGATTCCACAAGACTGAACCCTATTAATTTCCAGTGGAGTTGGTGGCAACTGCAGCAGTTTTGCATCTCATAGGACTGGCCCTATAACTGTATATTGCATTTCTGCAGGTCCAGCCTGACCAAGAAATACTCTGGTTTCAGTTGACTTAAAAAAAAAAAGAAAAGAAAAGAAAAAAATATATAAAAGAACAAGAAAATATCACACCAAAATAAATAGCTGCCACCACAGCTTCACCAGGCAGGACCAAAGAGCCATCCCCTAAATGGCTTAGCTGGCAAGCTGGGCAATCCTAGTGTGCACAGGGTCACGGTTTGTCAGTGCCTGGACATCAGTATGGATGGAGCTTGGCTCCAGGTAGGAATAGGTTACACACGTTACTGTTCTCAGTAGTGAACATCAGCACTGGAGAGCTTGTGCCCTCTGTGAGCACTTAGTAGTAGCAGCCAAGCCCATAGGCTGGAGAAGACAAGGACCCAGGGCTAGGGAAAGAGCCCTCTGGTTTGGTTTTTTGTCTTCAGGCCAATTAAGACCAAAAAACCCATATCAATTACAATGAAAAAAAAAATAAAAAAGGGGGAGGGGCCAAAGACCGAGGTGCAAATAATGCTCATCAATTTTCCTCTGCTGTCAATTTATCATTTGCCAGAGTTTATGGCTAATACAGCTTTCCTCTAGTTCAAAGAAGTCAACACTTCAAACATGCCATTCCTGCCTGGTCAGGAGTGCCTTGTGGCCTGTGCTGTGCTGGAGGTTGGACTCCTACCTTCCCCTCAACCTCAAAACTGGGAATCTGAGCAAACAGCACTCACCAGTAAGAGCTGGTGGATGCATGCTGCTTTGTTTCCCAACAAGGACAAAAGTCAGCAAGGGTACAACCAGCTAGTTTCACCCCCTTAGCTGCTGCCTGTCTCCATCATAGATTTACAGACATCTGGTGCCACCTCCTTTTCATTAGCATGTTCTGCAAATATGCCCAAGGGGAGGGGAGAATTTACTACACAGAAAGAGATCAGCCTCTGAGTCAGGAGCTCTGATGGGAAGGAAGATGCAATACTCCCCAGACACTCGGTAGCCCAAGAAAAGTAAACAACAAGCAGCAGACATGATATCCAGCAAACCAGGGTAAAACCCTGCCACTGGAAAGACACTGGAAAGTGCCAGACCAGCAGCTTTTGAGGCTACTTTGGCCCTGAGATGCTAACTTGTTTTTTTGAGGAGCCCAAGGGGATAAATATATCTACATTTTAAAAGAGAAAGGCTTCCATATGAGCCTCCTGCTACCTCTGTGCCCCAGGCTAGAGATTACAAGTTCTGTCCTTGCTGCTGAGCTCTTGGGCTCCTCTTGGTCTCCCTCTCTCCTGGTCCTCCCAGCTGTCCCCCTCCTGTCTGGGTGGGCAACCTACGTGTTTCTCGCAGCCGCTCCCAAGAGGAGAGGTCCTAACAAGCCTTTAGAGTTCAGAGCAACTGGATGAAATGTAATGGGATCGACAACATTGGAAATGATAAGCACAGAGAGAGAGGGGGCAAGAGAGAAGCTGCAAGATCAACTAACCAGAATGATTTAGGCACAGAGCACAACTGATCAGATCAATCCAAAAAGGAAAGGGATGACTAGCAACTGTCTGCAGCTCGCCTTCAGTCCCAGCCAGGAGTGCTCCCCAAGTCCACTATGGCCACAAAGAGGTTTTCATAGGCAGTCCTTACAGAGGGGACAGCACCCTCTCCAAACAGTCCTGGCATGTCAGTCCCACCCTTGCCGTTGCCTGCCTCCAGGGAGCTGGCGTTGGTCCTCACTCTCTTTCCTGGAGCTGTAGCACTTCCCCATCTTTGTTCTTGCTGCCCTTGTGCTTGAACGATCCTGTGCCTGTCTCTAATCCCATGGAGGGGGGCTCCCCCCATGGTGTTGTGGGTGGATGTAACACACTGGCAAAATGGGGGACTGCAGGGGGATTACAACGCCAGCAAGGTGGGAGAGTTCAAGGAATCCGAGGACTGGTCCCCACTGCTGCTGCTCCTCCGGTGAGCTTTGGAGCAGGACTCAGAAGGGGAGAGAGGAGACTCCTGATCTAACACGTTGGGGTAGGTGAACACCAAGTTGGAGGAGCCAGGAGTGATGGCTGGTGTTGAGGTCACCACGATGGGAGTGTTGAGTGCCTCCTCCCCATAAAAGCCTCCAGCAATGCTGATGGGCTTAATGACAGACCTCTGGGCTTTGTCAAGGACCAAAGAGGAAGATGGGATCTCTTCTTCCACAGGCTCCTGCTTCACCACCACCGCTCCACTTGTTCCAGTCCGAACGCTCTGGAGGCTGCTCGATGGTGGGCTCCGACGTTCCTCGGGGCTGATTTTGCACACAGGGCTGTGAGCCACCAGCATAAACTCCAGCTTCTCCTTCTCCTTCTGGAGTTCAGCAATCTCCTTTTGCAGCACTGACTTCTCCTCCTCCAACACTTCAGTTTCCTGCAGACAAAAGGGGAATAAATAAATACCAAAGGCTCTGAAACTACTCCTCACCTGGACCAGAGCTGTCAAGTTCAGGTCCCATCTGGCAGAGACAGATACACCCCAGACTCTTCACGAGCTGAGCAGGTACCAGGTCATTGCCAATTGAGCATCTTGCGTTTCACGTGTCTACTAGTGGGCTATTTCCAAACTTCACCAATCTAAGGGTTATAAATAATCTTCTCATGAACTCACCCTAATTTTATGATGGCCAGCTTCTGCCACTCTGTCTTAGCCCATGACTTCAGTCTTCTCCCTTGCTCTCTGCCCGACAGACACCTTAGCAGAGAGGACCCAGATCTCCTCTCACTGTTTTTTGTGTTAGGCTAGTGATATTCTTTTCACTTAGACAAGAGTTAGTGTATAGCAATCTCTAAACTGTTTCCATTTTCTTTCTGTAGTGCATATTCCAGATTAGGTCTGACTCTTGCCCAAAGGACTAACACGTCCCTTGATGCATCCTTCGATTCATACATTTACCTTTCCCATGGTCAGATAACACTGACGGCTCATATTCAATCTGTGAGCAATTAGTCCCTTCCCATATGAGGAACTCGTAATTTCACAAAGAACTCACCCTCAGTCCTTCAGGATATGACTTCCCACTTTGCACTCCTCTCACTTCTATTACTTTAGTCATGACATTTCTATAGGATGTCTTGCCTCCCCTACACTGAGAACACCTCCTGAATTCTAGTCAGAAGCACATTTCGCTGGTGTGCTTTCACTGCTGCTGCTGTGCTTGTTAACAAGATCACTGGATAAAACCAGCCCCAGGCTGGTCCTTGAGCAGAAGCACTGGAGCTTTCCCTTCAGCCTCTTTCAACACAACCCATCCCTGCTGCCTCTTCAACTAGTCCCTTACCCACCCCTCGGTTCCTACGCTCAGCCCTACCTTCTCTATCTTAGCTAATTATTACCCCTGTGGCACCAGGGCACATGTCTCTGCAGTGCTTCCTTTTTGAAGGAAGGCAGTTACCCCCGCCCCATGCACAAAGAAAGGCTGTAGCTTTGATAGGTACACATAACATCTGCCTTGTTTTCTACTGCTTTCAGATGATCCTTCCTCTTCAGTGCTTTTGTCCTTAGAGCCTGCCTTTGACGCACACAGCACCTTTATTTTCACTTATGGAAGGAGACCAAAGTCAAGGAGACTCATGCTAGTTGGGAAGCCAGAAGAGAAGAGAGCTCCTAGGACATTCTGGACACTCAGCAAGGAGAATTTAGGGTCCTGAGCTCCAGGCCCAGGTCCTCCTCATCCTCCAGCCACTGTTGATGTAGGAGCAAAGCTACTGGACAGCCTCGGAAGGGGAAGGCTGAGTGTGTTTTAAAGCATCTTCCTCGAACATGCTAGTGGAAAAAGAACAATGCCCTTCGAACTGGTCCGAAGGGCAGGAGACAAGGAAGGAGAAACGTATGCAGAGCACGTACCGCCTGGAGTTTCTCTGTTAGCTCTCGACGCCTGTTACGACACTTAGCAGCTGCCAATTTGTTCCTCTCTCTCCGGATCCTTCGCTTCTCTTCTTCCTCAGGCGACAGCTGTGGGCAAGTGCCAAGAAAATCCACAATCAGATCTGATGAAGGCATTACTTTAAGTTTGTGAGGATTTAACCGCAACACAAAGGAAAAAGACCTGATCCAGCGGGATGCTGAGCACTCCCCCTCTTCACTGGTGTCAGCAGAAGATGAAAGCACATGGTATCTCTGCCTGCACCAGCCCTGAGCAGAAGGGTGAGGAGAAGATGGAGCAGGGTGCAGGGAGAAGATTGTGTAAGAGGACAGTGAATCTGCACCAAGGCCAAACAGATAAAAGATGCTCTGATTGTTTCACAACTTGGGTGGTACGTTAAGCAAAACCAGAGCATGATGTTGTAAGTGCCTCTTTCTTGAAAGAAAATATCTGCCGTTTCCCACACAATAATAGTTGCTCGCTTAAAGGTCGGGAATGGGATAGAGGGGGAGACAGGGAAAACAGCAGAGCTCCCATGGAGTCCGTGAAGCAACAATGATTTATACACCCAAAAATCTGACCTCAAATTTCTGAGCACTCAGCTAGATAACATACTGCTTCTTGCATCAGCAGGCAAGGCTCCAGTGATATCAAGGGCTTCCTGAGGCCAGCTGACATCCTCACTGATGTAAATCAGGAGCAATTCCATAGGAATCCATCCAGCTACACTCTTGCGAAACCAGCGGAAGTGAGCAGGAGCCCACAAGACCTGGTCAAGTTATGCCTAGCTTTTGGGGTTTCAGACGAGGTTTTACAAATCCCAGCAGCAGCAGATAGGTTTGTGCCGCTGCCAAGGCCAGGGAGGCACATGGCACGCGGGAGCCAGTGCAAACAGACCCCGCGGGGATTCCGGGCACATCCCTCCTCCACTGGTGATCCACCTCGTGCCCTGAACTTCAGCCTCACCGAGCTGGTGTGTGCTACAGGGCCTCTGGGCTGGCGACTGCAGACCAAAGTGAAACCTCGGCACCCTGCAAAGCACGTGTCAGGTCTCACATAGCGCCAGCAGAGAATGGAAAGAAACCCCCTTTCATAGAAGCTTTCAGTTTTAACATCTTCATGGACTCTCAGTGTTGCAAATGAGACATTCACCCTTTTACTATCTTTTCATTATTAGTTTTACTCTAACCTTGGTGTGGTTTGTTTTGGCTTCCTCTATCACCTTAATTTTGATGTTTGGACTTCCAGTGAATTTACTTCAGCCTCTGGGCGTTCAGCTTGCTCATTTCTGCTTTTTTTAAGCATCTGATCTGTGCCTGTGATTTCACCTGCATGTAATGCGAGCCCCTGGATGCTCACTGAGCAACACAAGCACTTCTAGGACTGCAAGACACAGGATTTAGGCCCAAAAACTTTTCCATCAGCAGATCACAGTGCTCCATTTTAGAGTGAAAAGTACCTCCATCCTGCTGGGCAGCATATTTCCCCCAGTAAGGAGCCCCTGCAGGCACCACTCTCTCCTCTATAGCTCTGCCCACTCCCTTTCCAGCCCAGATGTGTTCAGGGTAAGAATGTATTTGTACACAAGTATCTACAGTATTGCAAAGCACTAAGTATGCACACAGAAGCTATGCTGACTTGAGGCCTCTGTGCACAGTTTTCAAGAGCCCTTTCACACTTTAGAAGCACAGATCTCACTGAAATATGTCGGGAGCAAAATTTCTCCTCCCAGGGCCTTCAGTCATTTTAAAATTATCTGTTTCGAAAGCTCTGCCTTTAAAAAAATAAATAAATAAAAAAAACCCTCACAGACAGGGCTGAAACCCCTAATCTAGACGTTCTTAATATTTTACCAGGTCTAAAAAGGAATATTCCGTCAGTGGTTGCTGGACTAGTTTGAAAGCAGTTGGATTTGGCACTCTTCGTGCCCCTGCTGTACGCATTATCCATAGCTTGTCCAAGCCCAATACGTGCATTCACTGTCAGGAACATTCATCAAAACAGGCTCTTTTCATAAAATGTTACACAATGTTTTCCAAAAAGGCACTCCGATGTGGTGTTCAAAGCACCAACAGTGGAAACCTGAGCCAAAGAGCCACGGTAAAGTGACCGGGTACTGCCTTAGCACGTGTCTAATCAAAAGGACTTGGCTTTGAATGACCCACAATGAACGCCTTGCAAACAAGCCACAGGCCAGGAATTGCTTGGCAGGCATCCTTCAGCAAATAACTCTGAACAACAAATAAAGCGGAGAATATGGTGATCTCTTCACGGCCAATTTGTGAACACAGAGGCAGCATTTGTCAAACAAATTAGTTGTTGCTAATTATTCCTCCAGTTCTCGTGAGACCTTCCTTGCCTTTGGACACCAGTCCCGCACGCAGGAAACTGGGAAGTAGCTCCAGCTGATGAAAAGGGCTGGCACGTACCCGAACCACCACGGCTGCCCCATTCTTCCTCCCAAAAAGGGGTCCTCAGTGCACCCATACCAGCTCCCTGCACAGAGGTAGTGCTAAACTCTGGCTTTAACCTCTTAGGTCTAAACCAGACAGCAACTCCACATAAAATAATCGGACAGTGAATCAAAACAGATGACGTGGAAGTAAAAGCAGGGCTGGTGAGACTTATTAGAAACAGCCCTCACGCAATAGTGTGTGCTCTTGTGTGGAGGGTGTGCAGTGCGTCTCATTACACTGCTCGGCAGCAACACACACAACTGCTGCTTGGGAACAATTTGGGGAGATCTCGTTTATTCAGATATATTTTTTTAAAAAAAGAAATCAGCCTAGCAGTGTGAAGAGCTGTTCACCAGACAGCCCCGGGGAAGGCTGTTTCTTACTAAGAAAGAGATCAACTAAGAAGAGATCGACAGGGCTGAAAGGATCTCCAGAAGAAGATGAGGTGCCTGTATCTAGTCTACAGCCCTGCAGATCCAGGGTGCTGGCTTGATAATCTCATCAGGAGGCTGAGCACAGGGCAGCAGTGGTACAAGCCACCCCATCTCAGTTATGAAAATGCCACTGGCTTTGAAGCAGAAAAATCTCTTACAGGACCACCACCTCACTGCTGCAAAGAGATCAAGCAAGTGCATAATTGTAGTGGGAATGTGGATTTGGACCCCAGATATTCAGAAGGCTCTTGCTACTAGAGTTGAGGTGCTCTAGAGAGGCTGTTCCTCCCTGCACGATGCTGGCTGGTACTGGGGGTATCAAACAAATTGAGACTGGAGCAATGCTAGCTGCCACAGAGCAGATAGAAAACCCTAGGTGATGTAATTAGGGTGTCAGATTTGTAAAGGACCTACGTGAAAGCTCCTCTGCTTGCTTGGAGGTTTCCTTCTGCCTGGAGCAGCAGAGACACTCAAATTGAAACCCAGGGCTCGACTTCAGAGTTTCACCTGCTTTTGAAACCGAGCCACAACGTGGCCCAGTGGTGCGAAGCATTTGATGAAGACTGGGTAGATTCTCACCACACGATGAGGAAGCAGCATTAAGAGTCAGCCTCCAGCTTACACCCTACGGCACCCTAAGAAACCCCGGCACCTGTACAGTGCTGGGGATGGACCTCAGTGCTGCCTTCTGGGACTGGGAAATCCCAAGAGGGGGCAGGGGGGAATCCCTGTACATCTGTTTTCAAGGCACCTTCAATCTACTCTCCCCATTGCGGTTACCTGCTCGTCTCTTCGTCTCCGTCCCACTGTGGTCCCAATGGTTTTGATGACACCAGGGCGCTGAAGGGCTGTGTGTCCGGCCACCGAAGACAGCGGGGGCAGCGGGTGGCTGTAGGGGTGCGAACGAGAGTAAGGGCTTGACATGGAGGTGATGACGGTGGGCTGGACCATCCACTGCAGGTCTTGGCTGGTTGTGATGGCGTTGATCGTAGGGATAAAAGCACTGCCTGATCCTGGCATATCTACTCGAAATTTCTAGGAGGAAAGGCAGAGGAGAAGAGGGACAGAGAAGAAAAGAAACCGTCAATGAAAGCAGAACATAAGTGGTTACTCCGAAACCAGCTAGGCCCTCAGGAGTGGCACCAGTGAGGATCAAAGCAGCACCTGAAGCAAAAACACCAGCAGCTGGTGCCTCTGCAGCATCCCAGGCTGCCCCTGCCTGCCACAGCCCCCTGAGGAATAACTGGGCTCAGGCACTTTCCCTCTGGAGCAGCCCTGCCCCTCTCCCAGCCTCCTTCCTCTTCCCCCACAAACCTCCCCAGCCTCCCCTCCCAGGCAGGGTCCCCACCGCTGCCACCTCCTGCCTGTGCCCACTGCTCCTTCCGGTGGGGAGCAAAAGGGGAATTCAGGAGTTTCTAGAGAAACACTTCTCAGTGAGCCCAAAGAAAAGGAAGAGAAACTTCAGTTTTGAAATGCCCTTACCAAGAAGGGCAAAGCCTTCTTCTACCAAAGGACTGCCCTGAAATTTGGGCTTGGTCCACATAGGGTTTGGTACGGCAAGAACAGCAGCTTGCCTCTTCTTCAGTGGTTCTGCACTTGCCACACACACAGGGCGAGAAACCCGGCCCCAGGACGGTTACGTGCGAGGATATGTATTTTAATAGCAGCCTATAAAATAGGTCTTAGGATTCAGATCGGACAAGTTCCCTGCAGCTCTCTGCACTGTCTAGACAAAACAAGGCAGCAGTAAAACCAAGGCAGCAGGTAATGATCGCCTCCAAAATACATGTACACCTTGTTTCAGACAGAGGTAAATCCATCTGGATAATACGCTGGCACTAAATTGCAAGGAAAACAATCGCTTGTCCCCGGAGGGGGAAGAAGGGGAGAAAGAATGCTTTTGTCTATGCTGAGCTCCTTCAGGAGGCTTTCAATGGTTAGACTGGGATTAACAGACAGACATGCCTTGCTCCAGCAATCAGAGTGCGAGGGACGGGGCTTGTAGGACCTGCAGCCATCACCACCACCGATTTGTAAGCCTTGAAATGATTCCGTGAATAACACGCGTTCTTGGGTCGACAAACTGGCTTCCCAGAGAAGCGAGAGCCCTTGCATCAGCCTGACCTCAGCTCAGGTAAGCGTCCCAGATAAGGGACAGCACTTCAACACAGATTTCCTTTTCAGGGTGTGCCCAGTCGAGTACCTTAAGTGCTTTGTTAAACCAAGGCTACTGCAAATAGTATTTCACATTCTGATAGCTACAGCACTTTGGGCCAGCATTAGCCAGCTGCCAACGCCTGGAGAGCAGGAGATCCAGCCTGAATACTGACAACTGCCGACTTACAGCTTTGGACAGCTGAACATCTAGCAAGGAAGGATGAGAGAAGGAAGGAGTGAGTCAAGTTAAGCAGGTGGGGGAATTACACAGAGAAGATGACACTGACACCAAGACCTTGGCAAAACCCCCGAACAGAACCCCAGAGATTCACTTGGAGCTTGAGTCCAACACAGCCTCAGCTCACCCCACATTTCAGGGTGCATGCCACCTCTCCCAGTTAATTACAGAGGCCCAGACCTGCAAACTGTCAACAACACATCAGAATTCGGGGGTGAAAATCCCCTCCTTTGCTCTGCCTAGTGTAGCCTCTGACCACATGGCACAGGAGAGGATGCCTGGTGCTTCCATTACCAGAACACAAAGGCACCTTACCCCCACAGAAGGAATTAAGTGAAATACTAGTTGAACCACAAGCTCAGCTCAAGGGATGTGAACTCTGCTTCCTGCTCCACGATCAGCTTCTACCGAAACCTTTACGCCTACCTGTGTCACCATCCCTTCTGTATCCAAAAAAAACAGAGAGGAAAAACGCTGTCTTCTTTGCGGGGACACTAGAAAGCTATGGCTGCAAAACATCCAGAGATCTTCTGGTGCTTTGCCACGCAGACACCATTTGCATTCCAGAGCAAACCTTCGCCTCCAGCACCCAACAACATGCTAAAAATTCCCAACAGAGGTTGGGAGAGTCAGATCCACCACCAAATCAGCCACATATAATACAAGCATCTGATAAAGATCAGGCTCCAAGTTATTGATTAAGTGAGTACTCCACTTCCAGTCACTCCTGTATTCAACCTAGGACCCTTCCCTAACACTAGTAGAATCTCCTGGACAGCAAAGGGGAGATGCTCAGTTCAGCCACATCCCTCTGCAGCTCCACAGTGCTTGCTTGCAGACCTGGGGAAGAGGCCAGTTCCTCTCGGTGCCATGCCCCCTCTGTCACCAGCTTCCTTTCTAATAACACAAAATATCTTAGAAAGAAAAAATCCCCCCAAATCTGTATTCTGAAATACTTTCCAAAGGCAGTATTTTTCCTGGATAACTAATTAAAGGACACACTGCTGTGGCAGGTTGAGTCTTCAGATACAGGGTGCTCAGTCTACCGCCAGGTTTTACAAGCATTACTTCCTGACTGGTCAGGTTTTCCCCACATACCTCGCTTTCCCTGCTAGAACACTGCACTGAATCAGCTTTCCTGTGCCAAAATTCTGCTGACCCCCCACACTGTGCCCAGTGGCCATCATTTCTGACTCCTGGGATGTTGCTGGTTGCAGTGGCAGGTCCTGAATTCCCTGACACTTCCCCTACACAGCCCGTAGGAGCACTGGCCTTCTCATACTGGAGTGCCAGACCTTTCCCCAAACTGCAGCCCCAGCTTTACTCTCCTCATGCCTCCTCGTCTCGGAGAGCTTCAGTCCCCCTGCCAGCCTTGCAGCTCTTCCTGCCCTCACCCACCTCCCCATTTCTCCTCTTTCCAGAATCCCTCCTGCCTTTTCCTCTCCCAGGACATGCACAGCTCTCATCTTCTCATGACCCACGAGAGGCTCCTGGAGGCATCTCTCTGCCAGCTCTCAGTTCTTCTTATCTACAAGGAATTCGCAGCACTGCAGAGAAGATGTGGTGATAGCCAGACTGCAGGGCTACACACGCAGCACACGCTCAGCCGCCAAGCCACCACTCGCCTCCTGACCCAAACAACATGCAGATGAAGGTATCATTAAAAAACCCCAACAACTAAACAGCAAACAGAAAGAGTCCTGTTATTAAGAGTGCCAAGAACTGAGGTCAGTCTCTGCTCTGCCTTAAAAATATGGGGTTGGACGGAAGCCTCCTCAGATCCACAGTTGGGGGAGGATCCAGCAAGTCCTACCACGGGTAGGGACAAACTACGTTAGCAGCTCACGAAGTAGCACAGACAACACAGGAACATTTCAAGCTTTAGCTTCATGGTTCCCTTCTCCATCTTAGGGAGGAATTTCTATACCACACCCTGTTGTGTCTTCGTTCCTCTCCAGACCTTCACTTACATCTCTAAGTGCTGAGCAGCACCAGAAACCAGTTGAGAAATGGGTAAAATGGTTGCGGGGGGGGGGAGGGGGGGAAGCAAACCCAACAACAAAGCAACCAAGAAAATACCCAAAGCATCTTTAACAACTACTCAGTTATCAAGTACAGGGTATATGTGATATATTTTATAATAAATACCAAGCCCCTGATGGTTCTCCCATGTTGGACATCTCCTTGAAGGAAAACCGGACACAGTGCTATGATTTCTCAGGGGAAAGTTGACTGGTCTGAAAGAGTACACAAGCTCTTCCCATTAAAGTCTATGTTTACCACATGGCAAGTCAGTGATTAGGAAAATAGCATGACACGCAACTTAAAAGAAAAATGTTCCAGTGCTGTGCAGTATGGGAAAAAATAATTAAAAAGCATCAAAGTTTTGGCTCAGAGACACAGTTTCCATTTAAACATGTGACTGATGCATCTTTTCTTGCTTTTGGGAAAGAAAAAAAAGCAAGCACACACTAAAGAAAAAAATTTCTGTAATGCATATTTTCTGTAGTGATAAAACTCTACAGATCTCCCTAGACCAGAATCAGCATAACAGCCCGACCGCTGGGGTAAAGGCAACGCTTACATTTGATCCTAATCTACAACATCTGTAAGGATCAAGGGAAAGACGACCCACAAGGCCTTGAGAAATCTCCCAGATTCTTAAAGAAAACATTTATGTTCTTGCTAAGCCGAGGTCCTGCTCAAAGCCCCGTTTCAGATAGTAACCCTAGAAACTGGGCTCTGGTCCCCGTATCAAGCGCCGCGCACATGAGCTGCCTGGGGAAGATGCGCAGCCCCAGAGAAAGGGGAAAACCCAGTTATCGCTCGGACTGACACAGCTCAAATATTAAGTGGTGACAGTTTCACGACCTCCCACAGCAAGTGCTCGAATTCAGCGCAGCTCTTGAATCACAGGAGGAAAGGGAGAGCGAGAACTTGCAGCTTGCCGGGCGTTTCCAGCTTCTCGGTCCCCCCTTCCCGCTCCCCCACCTTGTCCCGGCATTTACTGTAAACCAGGGAATAAGCTTTAGCTGAGCTAGAATCCCGGGAAACCTCAGTCCGCAACCCGCAGAGGGCACCAGCGAGATGCATTTGGAGCAGGCGGGGAGCGGCAGCGAGTCATTTCTGGTAAAACTTCTTTAATGTGAGGAATGTCACGGGCTGGTACGGCTGGCAGAGTTTAAGACTGGACTTTTTTTCCTTTTTTTTTTTTTTTTTTTAATGATCCTATGACTTCTTGATGCGAAGGCTACAACTCTACTTATGCTGCCAGTTCTCTCATACAAGCCACACAAGAAATAATAATATTGTGAGGAAGGGGGGGGGGGGGGGAAGCCCAACTCTGAAAAGGCAAAAAAAGACTGAGGCTGGGCCAGCTGATGTAAACAAGTTATGAAATAACCCAGGTTTGTATAACTGGCCCGATTGTGTAATGCCTTCCCCAGAAGTGGTGGATTTAGTCGATCTAGGCATATAAGTAATTCCGAGGTGATTTCTTAGGAAAATGAAAGGGAAAAACCCCAAACCACCCGACTGGGCTTTTAGGTCTGTGAATTCACGCCGCTTCCACAGGAAATATCTCCCATTCTCCAAGCGCCGCCCGGCAGCGGAGCTTGCGGGGGGAGCGGGGCCGGACGGCGCGGGGAGCGCTCCTGCGGGCCCCAGGAAACTCCCGCTCGGGAAAAGCCACCGCCGGCCGCTCTGCGGCCAGCGGCTCCCGGCGGAACCAAGGAGCGGGCGGGCAACGGGCTGAGGAGAGAGACACTCCGCTGGCCCCGAGGTCCCACCGTGGGAAAGGCAAAGATAGTGTCAGTGCCCCGGAGCCAAAGTTTAGCGGGGTGAGAAGCGGCAAGACCACCGCGGGCGCTTGAAAGACCCAGAGCCCACTTTCAGCTATCCCTGCGTGTTCCACGGCGGCTGCAGCAGCACCGTGAGTAACTCGAGAGGCACCTCCCAAAGTCCCAGGGAAGCCGCCCGAAGTGCTGCGGGCGAGCCGCGGGCACTGCCCGGGCAAGGGCGGTGTGCTGGGACACCGAGAAGCTCCTGACGAGAACAAAAGCAGGAAGGAGGAAGAGTTCGGTGCGTCCCTGTATTCGCGCTACCGACCTCGGAGCGGAGTCGAACGGAGGAGCCCTGCGACTTCTGAGCTAGTCCCGGCCCGCCGCTACGGCGGGTCCGCGGGCGACAGGCGGGGGCTCGGCACCGACCCCCGCCGACGCCGCTGCACCTGGGGCCGGGGAGGGGGGTGCTGCCCGCCAGGCGCTCCTCACCGCACGTCCCCGCTCGGGGCAGGCCGTGCCTCCCACGGCACACCCGGCCCCACCGGCCGGGAACTCCGGCCAGCGTCCCGCCGGACGCGTCACGGCACCCGCTCCGGGACGGGCGGGCAGGGAAGGAGGGAGGGAGGGAAGAAAAGCGGCGGCGCCCCGCTGGGGGCGACAGGACGAGCCGCGGCTGCGGGCAGCCCCGCGCCCCCCGGCACCGCCTGCGCCCCGCGGCCGGCGCCTCTCCGCCGGGAGCCCGCGCCTCCACCGCCGAGGAAGCGCCGGCCGCTCCCCGGGCGTGGCGGAGAACTCCCGTGCCGGGAGCGCTCGGAGCAGTCTCCACAGGGACCGCGGGAGAGGGGCAGCGCCCGGCCCTACCTGCTGGGCTGCGCCGCTCGAGTAGGTCTCGGGGTGTCCCGGAGAGCCGCTGCTGCCTCTGGAGGAGGTGTCGAAGTTCCCGGGGTAGTCCTGATACATGGTCCGAGGTCGGGCCGGGGGAGCCGCGTCCCCGCCTTCCCACACCGACACCCGCCGCTCCCTCGCCGTCTCCCCGCCCCCTTCTCCCTCCCGACCTCTTCGGCTCTTGCCTTTCGCCTCCCAACGCTCGCCGCGAAGAGGGGGGGGAAAAAAAATTAAAAAAAAAAAGGCTTTGGGAGGGAAGATGTGGGGTGGAAGGGAAAGGTTAAAAAAAAAAAAAGTAAAAAAAAAAATCAAAAAAGAGATAAAATTTAAATTAACAATAACGATGTGTAAGTGGCTCAGTTGGCAGCCGAGCGCCGGCAGGACGGGACAGAACGGGACGGGAGGTCCCGGCGGCGCGGCGGGAGAAGAGCCGTGCGCGCAGGCAGGCGCTCGCCGATGTCCTCTCTCTCCGCGCTGCCCGGCGAGACTCGCCCCGCCGGCGGAGCGGCCGCGGCCCCGGGGGCTTCAGGCGGAGCGGTTCTTCTCCGCCCCCCCAACCTCCTCCTCCTCCTCCACCACCACCACCACCACACACCGGCCGCCCCTTTTCCCGGCACGGGGGTGACTCAGCCGGGTCCTGCGCCCCGCGGCTCGGCGAGCGGGAGCTCCGCGCGCCCGCGGTGACTCAGAGCAATGGCATCGCCCCGGCCCCGCTCGCTTATTATCCGCCCGCCGCCGCCGCACCATGTGCACTCGCACACGTCAAACCCGCGGCGCACCGGCCCCACCTTGCCAGCGCGGAACCTCCCACCTGCCGCCCTGCCGGGGGAGGCGGGACGGGCACGGGGGACGACGCCCGCCTCCGGCGCGCCCGCCGCGCCGCCCCCGCC
>JAYRBT010000114.1:27802684-27854344 GCA_036023395.1 Myiotriccus ornatus
GCCCCCCCCCCCCCCGCTTGGTCCCGTCCGCTGTCGCACGTTGCCAAAAATGGTCATTTGCGTCGCACGACGCGAGCGCGGGTTTCCTTGCCGCGGATGACGCGCTCGAGAGGGATTCCCTGGCCCGGCCGCCGGGATTTAAAGGGACAGGCACACGGCCGCGAGCGGCGAGCGCGGGGGTGCCTTCTGGGCAGCGGGGCGCAGGTCTGGCCCCACAGACCGGCTTTCCCCGCAGCGGTGTCCCGGGGGGCGTTTGATCCAGCCCTTCTCCCCGCAGAAGGGTGGCTGGCAGTTCTCGACCCATTCCTTCACTGCATCAATAAATCAAACTTTTAACTAGTCTATTTTTTATAAGTGTTAAAATGTTTTTATTTCATTTTAATTTCTATTTTTATTTCTATATTTTTGTTATTTTATGGTTTTATTATTTTTTTACTTTTGTATTTTCGTGGTTATTACTTTTATTTTTATAATATTAATTTGATTAACCACATTTTAATTTTGTTTATTAATATTGTGCATTATTTATTTTTATTTGCTTTTTCTGTTTCTTTTTATCTATTTTCTTTTTACTTTATTTTTAATTGTTTTATTATTTTTATTCTTATTTTCATTTTATATCTATTCTTTGATTTTCTTTTTTTCCATGATTATTAGTTTTTTTTAATTTCATTTTTACACTTCTTTTTGTTTTTTTAAGAAGTTCACTCCTCCATCCTCCTACGATCTGGCTGCAGAGCCACTCTAGACCTGCAAAACCAGAGCATGTCACAGGAACACCAGTTAACAACCCTGGACTTTCCTGCGGTAGAAATTCCTGGAGCAAGGACCATAACAGCCTGCCTCGGGTGACTCTGGTACTGCCAGGTCACTGATGGGCACAGGCTGGAAGATGTCAGAAGCAGATAGAGCAGAGCCATCCATGCAGAGAACATGGGCTCTTAGGTGATCTGCAGCTTTACAGATTAATTTAATGCTGCTCTTAGATCCCAAATATCTTGTTTTCACCCTCCTTGGAGGATTTGCCCTGCCCTGAGCATGTCGTTTTTGCTGGTAGAGAAGGAGAAGTCATCTAAGTTCAAGCTACAAAATCCCATTTAAGCTGTCTCATGGACAAAGTATTTTCCCACAGGAGCCCATCTGAGTGCAGTGGGCTTTCCTCCACTCACACTGTCCTCCTTGGGAAGGGAGAGGCAGGACCCAGCTCAATCCCAGGGTCTTCAGGGAACTTTGAAATGAAGCAGCCCAGTGTTGCTAAGTCTTCAGAGCTCGATTATTTTTCAGCACTGAGCCAGGAATTTGGGAGTAAAACTCCTGGTGATGCAGTTTGTTTTTCAGCACCTTAATTTTTCAGGCAATTGAAATTCTAACTCCAAATTAGCCAGCCTATTTCAGGCAGCACCTGACTTTGGGGGAGGTGGGGACAGGGCTGTAAAAATAACACCACTCTTCCAACACACACCGCATTAGGAGCGAGGGGCTGGGGAGGGGGAGAAGTACTCTAGCAGGCACAGTGAGGCTGTGACGTGGGTTTTCCCTTGGGTGGCATATCAGGCAGGTGATCTGCACATGCTGCTTTCTGCTGGGAAGAGAATTAGTTCAAGATGTGAGAGGAACCAAGCTGCAGTTGTCAAGAGATGAAGAGAGACAGGGTAAAGGCATCATAATAAAAAAGCTTAACAAAAAAGCAGAGGCTCAGTTTGGGCTGGTCACGCCTCCTTCTTCTCTGCCTCCAGCTTTCCTCAGGTAGAGGATGCTGCTGGCCCCAGGGCTTACTAAACATTGGGAACAACTGCTGTCACCTGAGGTCACCAGTCCTGGCTCTGGTCAAGTGCCTCCTAGTGCTGGTGGGCTTGTAGAATCCATGCTTCTGTGCAGCAAGGAATGCAAAAGTATTTGGTGCAGGGAGGAAGAGATGGCCAGAAATGGGGAGCAAGATGGGGGTGCTGGAATGTTTGTGTTGAGGCATTTTGCTAGAGGAAAAGAGATGGAGTTTCTCATCCTTCCCCTTAGATTCATTTCTATGCTTTTCCTTGACCATCAGATCATTAAACCTGAACTACCTGCTCTCCTCATGTTGCAGCTCAAGCTCGTTTTGAGCATTGTTTTCAGACATTATTCCAACGTGATTTTGGCACATCTATCCTGTCCTGCCAAATTTGCATGAGTCCTAGCCTGGGAACAGCTCATTTGAAATGACATTCAAGTGCTGTTTTGATATTTGGCTGCAGTTAATATGGATGCAATTAGTCGGCACTTGTAAATCCCCACGTTAAAAGCCCTGTAAGAACTGCAGGAAGCTGAATATGCACCTGAGGCCAAACCCTCCACTCCTGTTGGGTGATGAACAGCTGGACTGGCACCACCTTGCCCTCCACAAGTGCCTGACCCACGGCCACCAGATGTGATGGTGAAATTTTACTGTGCGTTTGCATTGACTTCACTGGAGTTCCTTCTGTCCTGAGAGCACAAAGCCCCTCTGGCTAGGACAGGCTCACACACACAGAAGTGATGGGAGAAAATATTCAGTCCCGTTTAGTCTCCTCATTTCTGTATCAGCCCTTTGTAATACTTCTTATTTTTTGGACCGAAGTAACTCAGACTAGCCTGGCTCTCAGTGCCCCAGACACATGCATTTTTAATCCGCATCCAGACCAAGCTTCATTGTGCAATAGGCTCCCTGCTTCCAAAAAAACAAGAGATAACATGTACGTCTGCCTAGTCCATTCTTGCCCGAACCAAAGACAAATTAAGACCAGCCCAGGTTCCAGGGCAGGAGGGGATCATTGTAAGGCAAATGAGACCTTGGCTCCCCGCTTCTCAATTTCAGCAGCAATTAGGAGACTGAAAACCAGACCTGGGAATGCTTTTCACAGTGTTTTTACAGGAGGAGAGGATAAGGGCACCCGCAGCAGCTTTGACTTGGCCCTTGGCAAGCACGTGGCAGAGCCTGCAGTGAGCATCTCATTCTCCAGCCTCCCCGGCAGTGCCAGGCTGAACCAGGCACACCGTGCCATCTGCCTGAGGGCAAGATCATTGATTTTCTATAAGAAAAAAAAAAAAAATTGCATCCACAATTCTCTTTCTTCTTGCTCTTCTTATAACCCTTGAGACATTTCCTGTGAAGAAGCCTGCAGTAATCACTTCACCTTAAATGTGCACTCCCACCAGTGGCAGAGATCCCAGATGTGCTGTGGCTGTCCCTGCTGTCGGGCAGGGAAGACCCTGAACTGGGGGGTGGCTTCAGAGGAGGTGGGACATCAGCTGCTCCACACCAGGGGGGTGTGGAGAGCTGCTGGACAACCTAAGAAAGAACACACACCTCTTCTCCCCATGCAATTCCTCATGTCCTGTTTTAAAACTCACTCCCACCTCCCCCCATATTGGTACTATCTTGGTCACTGTTCATTATTACAGAAGTGACTCCGTTGCTTCCTTTTCCTCAAGCTCTCTGAAGAAGCTGTGTACACATATCCAGGGCTCTCTAGCCTCTTCTGAGAACTGAACTCTACTTTCATCTGTGCATGGAGTCTGCTTTCATATTGTCTCTTGAAGTGCTAAGAGCAAGTGTTTTGATGTTAACTTCTGGGAACAAGCTCTTAAGCTACCACCTCATGCTTAATTACAGTTATTTATTAAGTACTCCAGCATATCCAAGGGAGAACGGAGGTTTTCTCCTTCAAAGGGCTTCTGGACGTGGTTTGTCAAACACCTTTTGCCAAGCAGAGAGCTTTTGCTACCCACTTACCATTGGCCCATGGAGCTCTCTCCCCTGCTAACCCTGCTGTTTTCTGAAGGACTTGTGGCAGCCATGGGGCCTCCCTCCAGCAACACAGCATATCTTTAGGGCAGGGAGTCACTCCCCTCAGTTGATCTCAGGTGACTCCAGTGACACTGTCCCTTGTGCTCAAGCATGCAGCTGGCTCTGCCCCACATTCCCAGCAGGATGAGCACTGCCATATATCCAGTGCAGGGTAATGACACTAATGCTGCCACTCTTACTGCTGCTGGATGATGCGGTTGACATCGTTTAACTCTCTCCCAGTCCTGCTGCAAATAAACCACGGGATAAAGCCAGATGCTGTGATGCTCTTCCCTCTTCTGAACCAGGGCTGGGAGATGCTGAGGGTCTGGGATGCAGGCAGTGCCACAGCAGGGCAGTCCTGCAGCAGCATGGGCACCAGACGCCTCTGGCACTGCTTAGTCAGGCTGGCGGCGTGGCCGCGGTGCGGAGCGGCAGCCAGCGGTCCTGCTGGCTCCACACAGGGTCAGCTCTGCAGAGATCCCAGACACCGACAAAGCTAAACACTACTTCAAAGCAGAAACAGCTTCAGCCCTCTTAAAATGTTCCAGAACAAAGGTCCTACCAACCCACTGAGTAGCAGGTGCAAGATGTGGATTCAGAACAAGGGTTTATTAGGAGTGACCATGACGCACAGTTTACAGCATTTTGCTGGTGTAAGGAAGCAGAAAACAGCTTCAGGAGATACCACCTGGGGACGAATGAGCTCCCTTCTAGCCCCAGAGTAGATGGGATGTGCGAGATGGGAACAGAGATCCCACGAGTCGAGCTCTAGACAACTCTTGGCACAAGATGAACAATCTTATCTTGATACTTGTGTTTGTTTGCCTGGCTCCAAACCTGTCTCAGCAGCGTGAAAGCCTGCCTTGCCCTGCTCCTGTCTCCTGCAGACACCACCTAGGGTCCCAAAAGCAAAGGCACCCAACAAGGCTCATCCATGCTGCAGCCCAGGGGCTTCCCCATGAGATCCCAGGCAGTGCTGCCAAGAGCAGCCCCAGCAGGAGGTGTTTTAGGGGATGGGAGACCTGCCCTGCAGAGCTTGGGCCTGGATCTGTCCCCATTTCCCTGTCTGGCAAGGGCTTGAATATTTTCTTGCTGTGTTTCGTGAGCAGGGCCTCAACAAACACATTTTCTCATGTCAGAGCAGTGGAAAAGACTGAAAACCTACCTCAGGAGCAGAAAAACCCACCCCCACCAGCGCCTGCATAGCTCAGGTGAACAGGTGCTGAGGAAAGCATCTTGCCTGAAGTGCCTGTGCTCAGGTGTAAACAGGATCAGCCCACAGCCACACTAACGAGGTGCATCGAGCCCTGTGCTGTTGCAGCCTGGGATGGCAGGATGGGGTCCAGCCTGTATCCATGTACCAAGTTTCTGAGGTTATTCCCTGAAACACGTGGTGCAGGCCAAGTGGATCACCCAGCTGAGCTTATCAGGCAACTCATTGTTCCTGCCTGAGTGATTCAGCCCCACCAAAGTATTCTCTGGCTGCGCACCACCAAGGAGGATGAGGAGTGCACACAGATGGTTCTCCTGATAGCAGGAGGCAGATAAGCACACAGGAGTTAATGGCTGAGCTCAGATCTAGCTGAAGCAGTTTGACCTTTCTGCTGGTAAGCCTGCCTTCAGCTGACATGACTGAGTTTGACACAAGCACTCAGGGGAATGTGTGGCCAATAAGTGAGACTTACTTTCTCCAGCAAGTAATATTGATTATCGCAGCGCCTGCAGACTCGGCTTGAGGCGGTGGTGGGGTTTCAGCACAGCTCACTCAGAGAGCGAGCAGAAGAGACAGCTGAGACGGAAAGGTACAATAATTTGTTGACTGAACCTGTAAAGGGTCCTTTCTGTCTCCTACCATAGCGGCCTGTGCACTGCTGAAAGCCTTGGAAGGAGGGAGAGGCTCTGTAGTCTGGGCAGTGGCACTGGAGCTGGCTGCTGTCCTCACACAGCCTGGCTCCTCTCCACCCCATGGGTGTCCTTGTGATCCAGTGCCTCTTCTGATGGACTGCTTTGTCCTTCGGCATCTCTGGTAAAGTAACATCCAGTAGGATCACTGACGCTCTCTGAGAATTTGGGCACTTGGGACTGAAAATGGACAAAGGATCCACCTGAGCATCTAGGAGGGTCTTCTTCCTTACTTCATGGCTGCACATTTTGAAAATCTCGCTCCTGGCCTTCTGCACTTATGAAGACCCCAATCCAGGCATAAGGCAGTTTGCCTGAACCCATGGGAAGCCCACAAGGTGAACTACTCCAGTCTGTTCTGGTTCTGTATTTATCCTGATGATGCTTAAGTACCAGCAATACTAGCTAAATTCTATGGGACGTGAGGTGGAAACTGTTATTATGCAGGATTTCTTTAAAGCCCTAGTGTAAACACCTCCCATAATAAACTCCTGGCTTCCTCAGGAATATAGAATGGGGTTTTTGAAAGCAGCAGAATGACCCAGAAGCTTGAGTTACATAAAGTCTATATGCAAATGGCACTTTAAGTTCTTTTAAAGCAATGCATGGTATTACGCCAACACTAACACTGAGTCCAGGAAAATGTACCAAGTATTTTTAATGCTGGGCTAGCTTTTGGAGGATTACAACGATGCTCTCACCCAGGATATTCCTGCATCTTTCCACCATGGCCTGCACTTTTCTTTCCTCTGCATTGTTCCTCTTGCTACTGTGTACAGAAAGGCAAGAAAAAAGCAGAGTTTTTCTGCCTGGGATCTCAGGAAAGGTCTCCCGGTGCTTGCTCTGGAGAAGTGCCTGGCAACCACCCCTCTGGCTAAGATGTCGTCCTGGACTTCGATCACCGAGGTCATGAGACAAATTCAGGACCTCCCCCAGGAGCTGGGACTTGGGAGCAGTGCCCCTGGCTGCAGGGAAAGGGGGTTTAGACAGGGTTGAGATGCATAGGGAAGAGCACGCCCAAAGGAGGGCAAAGCTGAAGCAAACACAGCAGGGGCACCCTCGAGCGCTGGCAGAGGGGTGGGGGTCAGCAGTGGGAGCACTCAGTGGGCTCAGTTTTGGTGCATCCGTGCCCGTGTGGCTGCAGGAAAATGCATCCCACCCCTCAGTAATCCTGCTTCCACAGCGGGTTTAACGACACGCATTAAAATACCAGGAGGTCCAGAATAAGAGATGCTGCTGGCAGACAGCCTCAGCGTAAAGAGAAATAATACGTGTTATCCTGCATCTGGCTGCAAGTGGGGACAGGCCCTGGGCTGCCGACGGGCACCTGCTGGCTTGCCCCCGGCCGGGGTGCGACGCGGGAGGGCCGATCTGGTGCGGACAGCTACGATCTGGCAGCCCCTCTGCCAGCAAGAGTAAGCCCTGCACCGCTCAGGCACGGGTAGAAGCTCTGGGCCCCCTCAAAGTCCCAGGCTGGCTGGGTGCAGCCTGGTCCCTGTGGGCGCCTCCAGCCCTCGGGGCCGCAGATCCCCGAAGGCGGAGGAGTCCCGCGCTCTGCTATTGTGCCGTCCTCTGTCAGATCATGCTGTGCTGGCGGTTTGCAAAGCTGTCTATTATCGGCACGTTAATAACCTTTCACAACGTTTAATTACTTGGAAAGGTAATCGGTCTTGTGGTAGTTCTTTAAAAAGCATGCCCATTTCACTTGCTCTTGGCAGAGACCTCTGCTATTTTGTCTTTCATTCTCGCAATAAATATGTTACAACTGATCCTACTCCCAAAGGCAATACCTATTTGTAAAACAAAGAAGAGTGCTCCCTGGCTTTCTGGGTACCAGCCCTGCAGCCCAATGCCATGGCACAGATCTCTCCTACCAAGAACATCGTGCATACATTCAGGGAGACTACCTATGCTTGTTTTTTTTAATGGCTTCTCATTTTAAGGTGCCTCCTTTGACATTAACAGCCAGGTGCTCGGGGCCAAACTCTTTATTTCACTGCCAGAGCTGGCCCCAGTGTTGGCTGCACATAAATAAACAGCCAAGATGTAAGTAGCCCAGTCCCCTCTGCTCAGTCACTGCTGCCCTTTGGCTGCCAACAGCAGTGCAGGCACAGGCTGTGACAAGCTGTGATGCCCAAGGCTGGGGCTGGGAGGAGGAAGCAGGAGGACCCAGGAGCTGCAGGAAAAGGACAGGCAGACCATCCAGGTGGGTGAGAGGGCCAAGAGGCTGTCTGTGAGGACAGTTAACCATGACATTGCGAGGTTCAGGGGCTCAAGATTGCCACCAGCCACATCTCTGCTGGATCCAGCACCCCAAAGAAGCGGCAGGTTGCTCTCCTTCCATGCAAGGATGTCACGCCTCATGACATGAGGCAACTTGTGCGTATTGCCTTTGGGCTTGTGACCCTGTGCTGGAAAACTGCAGCAACCACAGAGGTTTGACCCTCTCCTGGAGCCCATCAGCTGATGGCTCCTTTCCCCTGATGTAGCTTCGGGACCATTGCATAGGCACCATCAGTTTTCCAATGACTGCCCTTTGCCAGTCTGGTGCAGCCTTGGGACTCCAGAGCAAGATGGACAGAGGATCTGCCTTGGCACAAACACCCCGTGGGACTTCTGTGGAGGGCACACACGTGCACACGCACACACATGTGCACACATGCACTCTCATGCTTACCTGCGAGCCCATGGGGACCTGGCATGTGAGAACCTGCTCTGTCCCTGCCAGGGGCCAGGTCTGGGGAGGACGCACAGCCAGTCAGGCTCAGGTTCCCATCAGCCACAGGAGCGGAAAGTGTTACATGAGATTGATTAAATGTGTCCTTTTCCACTGATGAAAACTGTCCTATGAGCCAATGTTTTCCACTTCAGCTGTGGGGGTACCCCGTTTTGGGGAGAAAAGCAGTAAACATTACCAGAAAGAAACATTATTCATGAGAGCAGCAAAAACCTCCGGCATTTTCTTCTTTTCCCCTTAAGGACAAGCTGGTTAAAAGACTGAATGAAAAGCCACTGGGAGTTTTTGAAGGCTCTCAGCCTGCAAGTACCACTGTGTGGAGGCACAGTTGGAAGCCTGGTCCCAGTCCTACAGCCCATCCAGACCGATGTTTTCTAATTTTCTTGGAAGTCTTAACAGGTTTGGTTTTGTTTTTGTGGTGTTTTTCGTTTGTTTTTTTTTTTTTTTTCTTCCCCCTTAAAAAAAAAAGGCATCTTTTAACAGCCCTGGGGCAGAAGGCTCTCACTTGCTAAATCACAAGGTTTGCCACACTGAAATGCAGGGACGTGCCCACAAACGGGAACTGGCTGTCTTAGCTTTTGTTCTTGACTGTTTGCCAGAATCCTTAAAACAACAGGAGGAGGTTCAGCCACCTAAACAGCCCCGTGCTCCCTCGCTCAGGGGAGCCTGTAAACACACGCATTAGCATATCGGACACCATCCATGTGTTTGCCAGCAGCTCAGGCAATTCTGTTGCCAGGCGGCCGTGGGACAAGAAGGAGCAGGAATGCCTGGCAGTGTCAATGGTGTGTCCCTCCTGGCATGGGCACCGGCTTGTGCTGACCTGGGATCCCGTGTCCTCGCAGTGCTTGGTGATTGCACGTGGGAGAAAAGTGCAAACGTCAGGAAATACCCCCAGAAATACAGTTATGCTAGATTTTAGAGCCAAGTAAGGGATGATCCCCACGCTACCCCACCAGAGACACGCTGAAAAGAATTGGATTTGTATCAATGTGGTGAATGGTCATGTTTTTCCCCTCCCAGCTTGTTTGAAGAACAGTGATAGGAGAGGACAGCAAGGAACCAAAACTAGTAGTTTAGAAAAGATAATTAGCAAAATGCTGCCCTTAAAGAAACAAAAAGTAACCTCTAGTGCAGCCAGTCATGGTAAATGCTTCCTCAGCAAAGACCTAAGCTGTAGCTCTCCATGCCATTCCAGAGCTGTATATCCTTATTTAACTTGGACAGCACACAGTCAGTCCTCAGCTACAGATATACTGAGACTTCTATTTCACTCAAAGGCTTGGAGAGAGACCAGGTGTACACCTCAGACCTTGCCTACAGTCATTCCTTGGCCACCTCACTGTTATGCTAATGTTTACCTAAACTGATGAGGGGTGGAGCATGACCTAGCAAGGGGTTGAGAAGCTCTCCTGAGGTCTGTCCCTCAGCTGGGTTCTCTCAGCCAGCTAGCTCTGACATTTGAAGCTGGGAGGTCTGGGGTGGTACTGCATCTGCCTCCAGGTTTGACCCCAAGGTGCTCAAGGTCCTTCAAGTCCATTCTATTGGCTCCAGTTTCCTTCCTGTGAGTCCCAACCAGGTCACCTCAGAGAGATTTAGGATTTCAACAAACTGCCCTGTTCACCCCAAATTCTGCAGGGTACAAACTCTACAGCAGGAATCCTCCGGTCTTCACCTGCAACTCTTGGCACAAATTTTTCCTAACACTCTCCTCCATAAATTCCTGCACACCTTTGAATCACTGAGGAGAACAGGAGCTCTGAATTTTCCTTTCCCTGGGCTTTCCACCCTTCCAGGATTTCTTTTGGTAAAGTAAATGGGGTGCAGTTCAACTCCCATAGCACCTAGACTTTTCCTCTGCTCTCCCTGACAATCTGCTCCTGAATTTTCGCCATCCCCTGGCTCACCCAACCAGGATGCAGCACCCTCACTCCCAGCACTGCCTCAACCCCATCACTTGGAGGAAAGCTAATGAACGTGTGCAGGTGGGTGCCCACCCCTGAACCATCTCCTTGAGTCTGCAGGTCCCACAAGGTGGGTGGACCAAACGTTCTACCCTCACAACGTCACGGCATTAGGTTATAAAGTTCAGCTTGTCAGTAAGCCGGTCCCACCCACGACTTCTTTCCACATAATTATGGTTCACGGATATACCAGGAAAAAAAGGAGAGCCCCTGCCGGAGATGCTGACGTCTTTTTCCTTTCAGGTTCAATGGCTGCTTTATTGCGGTTGGGTTTTCTTCCTCGCCACCACCCGGTCTTTCTCTGACTGGAACTGTTCCCCTCTGAAAAACGTGGTGACTTTTGCTGAAAAGCAATTCTGCCACTTCTGTAGCGAGGCAGTGCTCACGAATGGCACAGTGGTAGTTACGGGATGTGTGGTTTACCTCAAGACGTCACATCTCCTCCCCCCGGAGACATCAGAAGGGTTGTTGCTCAAATTCGGCTTCGATTTTATAAAGGAAAAAGGCCCCGTGACTTTCACTACTACTTTTAATGTTCTAAGAAACCTCCACATTCCCTTCCCCAGGCTGCTTCAAAGGACAAATAGCTGGGGCACAAGATGCTGCCTCTTGGTAAACATATGCATACAAAGTGTGGTCTAAAATCCCATGAGTCAAACTGCAGTGTTTCCCACTCAGGGAAAAGAATGATTGATTATGTTTGGGGATTTTTCCCAGGTGAAGGCTGGTCAGAAAACAGGGCTTCGAGTACCAGATTTGCACTTTCTTTCCTTAAGTACTTTTGGAGAGCAACGGGAGTGAAATATCTCGTGTGCCACTTTCAGTGTCAGAGCTGTGATGCTCAGCTGGAAGACAATCCTGAAGGAGCCATTTCCAGGGACATCTGTGGTCTGCGCAGGGAAGGAGCGCACTGTGCTCTGCCAAGGCAAACACCAGCCCAGAAAAAGCTGGGCATCTTCTCTGTGAAACAAGAGGTGTGCAGGCTCGGCTGTGCAGGACACAGGCAGCACAAGGCTATGTTAGTGCAGAGAGAGATGAGAAAGGAAACCAACAACCAGGCTAAAAAAAACACCCAAAAAACTATGCAGAAGGTAAACAACTACCCTTTCTGGTGGAAACCCAGCCACTCTCATCACCTCCACAGAGGCAGTGGGGAAGGGTACAGCAGTGCCCAGCTGGGCTGCTGGCGCTGCAGTGAAGGGTGCCAGTGCTGACATGGAGATGCATGGCATCTCAGGAAGCCCAGCTGCCACTGCCCACCCCAGATTTGGTCCTCTCTGTGGTTTTCCTGGCAAGGGACATTTCTCTTTTCTCACAAGCCACCTCGAGGTTTTAACAACTTTCCCCCTCTGCAGACCTGTGTTGAGCTAAACTAGTACAAGCATGATGCTGTGACTCCTCAGGGCATGAGGTTTTGCCCCTAGAGCAGCTGATGTGCTTTTTGTGAGCTGTTTCAGCCTTGTGTGAGCCACAGTGAGTAGGGTCTGCAGGCACCACTCCTGAGTGCCACCCACCCATGATATTGCGGGATAGGGCAAAGGGAGCTACGGCAAACTATGCCATGGCCTTTCGCTCATCTCAGCTTTGAGAGTACAACTGTTTTGTCTGACCAAATCCATTCCTCTGCTAAAATCATAATTTCTGACTTCCCTTGTGGTGCTCAAGGATGGGGTCCCCAGGGGAGGCACAGGGTTCTCTTATCTTTATATAGAGACCCTACACTATGCCTAATGAATGCAGGGTTTACTCATGAGTGCCTTCCTCTGGTGTGCCTTACCACGCTGTGACCTGCCCAGGAAACGCAGCTGGTTTCCTGCTGGCAAGCTGGGTAGTACCTCCTTCACTGAAGGGCTTGTTCACCTGCCCATCACTCCAGTATCAGCCTCTCGGGCTCCTCCGGGAAAGTTCTCATCTGTGGATGAAAAGTGCTTGCCAAGGGCATGAGCTGTGCTCACAACCCTCAAGCAGAGGGAAAGCGACCCTGCTTGGCTCTGGCAGCAGGAGCTTGACACCAGCCTCCCCATCAGCTGGGATGCGGGATGCACATCAGGAAGAAGGAAATGGTTATGACACAGCCAGGTGGAAGATATGTGTGCGTGTCAGCGTTGCAAGGACATTATCTCCTAAGAGTTATGAATAGGGAAACAGTTCCCTCCAACAAAGCTGCCCCAGTGAGGAGAGGCCAGGAATGGGCACCTTCATAGCCAGCACTCTGTCTCTGCTGGGACCGGCAGGTTCCTGGCATTAGCTGATTAACTCTTCAGTTGCTGAGGAGGCTCAGAGTACCTTAATTTGACAGTCACCATAGAAGCATTTTGTCCGTCAACAGACTCTTTCATCTAAGGATCTTAAAGTGCTTTACAAGTATTAATTAAGATCACCAAAGTAAGTATGAATAATTATTATCATTGAACAGCATGGAGAACTGAGGCCAAACTTGCCCAAGAGCAACTGCCAGGACCCAGGTACTGGCACGGAAGGAGCAATTCCCAGCTGTGGCTGTCAGACTGCAAACCCTCCTGCAGAGAACAGCCTCAGCCTGCACACTGGCTGAGCCTGCCAGGCTCTGCTCAAGGCTGTCCTCACCTACAAGACCACATTTGAAGAATAGGGGGAAAAAATTGTTATTTTCATTTTGGAATAAAATGCAATTGGTGTCACCGTAAAAAATTTATGCAAAAATGACATGAAAGTATAATCTCCCCATATCGGTATGTAAGCTTTCTGATTAACCAAAAAGGAATGCTGTTTCATTTATCCCATGCCCTGTAGTAGTACCTTCTACTGTTTTATGAAAAATTAGTAGTTTCTGAAAGTAATGCATAGTAAATCAGGTGTTGAGGAATTAGGGACAGAATTTAAGCAACATTTTAAACTCCAAATGATCAAACTTCCATTTATACAAACTTGCTTATTATTTCCCCTTACTGTTATGAATCTCGGGGCTTGGAGTGCTTTAATTTTCCTATGCCTCCAACCATCCTGTATCAAGTCGTCTCAGATCAGGGTTGCTTTGGTTGCAAGTTCAGGTATATTTTTAAAGTTATAAAGGCTCACTGTCATCATCTAGTCTGAACCCTTGCACAGCCCAGCCCAGAGGAACTTAGCTGTTTACCTTGTAGATAGCCCAACTACTTACATCACATTATTTTGTTAATTTTCATGGATATATCTGTAACTGCTGAAGGTCTCTCATTTCTCCCCATCTTCCAAACCCTGCTCCATGTTGCAAGTAGAGGCTCCAATATTTGGCTTATTGTTTGCAAATTCCTTACCTACAGGAATGTTGTGGGAATGAATATACAAATATTGTGAGATTTGAAGATATCAATGGGGAGGGGAGTCATAAATATACCTTACGTAGATAATAGCAGCTATAAATTCTATTGCCTTGATCTGGCTTGGCACCAGCGTTCTGCACAACTCCTTGCTGTGCTTGTTCCTCTCTCCATGGCAAGAGTTTCACTGTTTATTACTGATATAACTATGACGTCTTCCGGACGGTTCTGGATAAAAACAGCCTTTTCAGTTTGAAATAAGCACTTTACAGATCAGTGGCAGTTAAACTGAAGAACATCTGTATGAGGTGTGTTATGGGGGTAAGCTGATGACTTGTCTTATGCCAGCACAACCTTCCCGTGCAATTGCCTTTTAGACATCTACTTGGCCTGAGTTCAAACCGTGCTCGACACCTGAGCCACCATAGCTGGGGCTCTCTGTGTGACGACTACTCAGAGCAAAGAAACCGAGTAGGTGACTCTTCTTCATCACAGAGGATCCTCCAGCATCATGGCTGCACTGGAGGTGAGGAGAACTACCCCTGTGGAACAAAGCCAGCAGTGGTCTCCCAGCCGATGTGGGTGCGCTGCGTGTGGTGAGGAAACACCATTTGTATGGTGGTGGCACTGTGCAGTCCCTACTCCAGGCATGTGGTCCAAGAAGTCCTTCCTCTTCCTCCCCACGCAGAGGGCCATCTGCCCTGTGGCTCTGCTAGCCCAGGTGCCCTGGCCCCATTCCTCATCCTGCCTGTCCAGCACGCAGCTGGGGGTTGACCCGCAGGGACCTGCTCACCCACACGACTTGGGGGCATGTTTCATTCCTGCTGAATCCCTGGGCAGCCTCAGATAAAATGGGCAGGCAGGGCAGTGGCACAGGTACTGACCAGATAATTAGGAAGGGGGAACCTCTTCTTGAGGAGTGCTGGAAACCTCCTCACCCAAGCTATCGCAAACTGAACTCAACAGAGTCTTTCAGATCGGTGCTGCCTGTTTCCAATTACATCTGAGAGCATTTCTGCAAAGAGCCAAGGTCTTGATTTATAGGCTTTTGGGCAAGGGAATGCAATGTTTTTCATTATCTTTATCTCTAAATCTGCTCTTGTTACTTGTTGCTTACAACAAATTTGCGGAGTCTAATGCAAAGGTCTTTTGTTAAGGTTTCCTACGCTCAGATGCTAAAATCCTTCATTAAAGCCCAGGCTAATTGCTTCTGCATCAGATAGACAGGCCCATCCATTTCACCCTGTTCAGTGTGCCCTTGGGAGGGGAGCACGCGTTTTGGGATGCATTCCTTCAGAGGTGGGTGACCTGGAGGCAAGCCTCACGCTGAGCCTGAGCAGCCACGCTGCCATCCCACCCCGATCTGGCCACGGCTGGAGCTTGAGAGCTCGCTCGCACCTCGCAGGCGCCGTGGATGGTGGGAGAGGCAGTCAGCCTGCTCCTGCACCACTCGCTCTGCACCAGACATTCCTCTGGCTGGATTTTCTGCTGCATTGGCTTCCCACATATTTATCCTGACATCACATGGGCTGGGGCCCTTCCCGCCTCTGCCCAGCAGGAGTTTGCTGTGTGAAAAAATAATCACTTCTAGAAAATGATGTCTTCTGTGGAAGGAAAAGGCTCAGATGCAGCGAGGAAGAGTTTTATGAGCTAAGCTTCAATACTTGTTGTGCAACATCCTTATGGGATTTCATTATTTATGATTTTATCTAACTACAGTCTATGCCCAATAGCTCGGAGGTGCTGTTGATTAATTTTTTCCATCTCTTTGATGTACCGGCAATAACTTGTCCATGTTGTCCTGTGTCAGTAAAGTGGAAGTTGCCACGGCACAGTCAAGGTGTGGTATCATGAAGTGGCCAAAGCTGGAAGAACAGCCAGTGTCCACAATAGGACAAAGGTTTCCCCCAGCCACCCTCTTCCCACTTGCATTGGCTGATGGCGCTGTAATAAGTCAACTCACTAAAACAGGAAAAAATTAACCCAACCAAAAAATGCCTTTTTTTTTTTTTTTTCTGGGTTAGTGAGTTGAACTAACTCCATGTGACCAGGTATGTACTGAAGCCAGCATGGAGCATGAAGGGAGCTATCAGGCAGCAAGGAGCAGCAGGAGGAGGAAGAGGAGGGAGAAGGGCAAGTGGGGGCAGGCTGTAAGATCATCTTTTGATACCACACCCTACGTATGGACACTGTCAGTCTAATTCCTACCATACTGGTTCCATCCTTGATGTTGTAATCTGTTTCTGTGAATCTTTTCAATTAGGTAGTGATTTATTGGTTAGTGGGGTGGGTTTGGACAACCTCCAGCAACAGACACGAAATCCTTTACTATGCTGAGCTCCGTCCTACTGCCTGCAATGCAAAGGCATAAAGTTTTTTCTCCAGGAAATGATTCTTTTTCAAAGTGATTATAAGATTATATGACTAGACTATCGCGTGATGTAAACCCATCCATTTCCAAAAGCTTTGGCGCAGTTGCACCACTTACAAAAGGATTTGCTTCAACATTTTTAGCTGTCCCAGCACATTAGTTGCTGGTTAACTGGAGGCCTTCCTGAAAAGAGTGCATTTATCAGCATAAACGGACCTGTTTCTTCCCTTACGTAGAGGTTTTCAGTCTGCCCAAGTTAAAGTGTTTGCCAGTTCAAAATTTATTATTTCTTGTCATCGCTTCTCTTATAGTCATCACCTCTCTGGTACTAGTCCAATTCTGTGGATTTGTCAATCACCACCACAAAGAAACCCAGAGCCAAAATAAACCTGGCAACACTTTATTTCTGTATTACAAATGTACTGGCACAAGCGTTGTCCACAAAATCTCCTATTCCAGCAAAGTGCTTGAAATCCCATTGACTTCAATTAGTAAGTTAAGCAAGTGCTTAAATGCTGTGTTTGAACTGGGGCCTGAAGACAGGACCTTGGCCAACTGGATTTGTTGTCTTTTTTTTAAATAGTTATGCAGCTTTTAGAGAAATTTCCACATTTCAGTTCAGTCAAGACATCAGAAACTTGGATGAGATCAAGGAGTACTGAAAACTGATACTATGTTGTCTTCTGGCTTTTAGTTCATTTCCAAACTATAAATTGGTTAAGCATTAAGGATTCAAGAAGAGTGAATGAAAGAGTGAGATGACCTTCTAGGATACTTCTCTCCTCAAATCTTGGGTTAAAAAGTAAGAAGTCTTACTCAGCAAAATGACACAAAAGGAATTACCATGGACCACGGTGGATAGGTTTTACTTCATGGTAGCTGATAGTGTCTGGCAATTTCATACTACACACTACTCCTGTTCTCCCTGCATGCAATTACATGGGCATATCACTGTAATGCATGGTTATTACAAAAAAACCACAACGTGCTGAGAAGAATATTTTATGCTTCTTAGTTGGACAAGGCTCATGTGGTCTTAATTTTTTTTTTCTCTTCTTAAGGAACATCTTCTATTTTAAGATTTTTCCCATTTAGCCAATGGAATCTATGTTAATTTGACCTCTATTAAATCAATTTTTTTCCATTATTCTCTCTGCTGATCAAAGAGCTCTGGGGCAGTTTCCTGAGAGGCAGGCACACCTTGCTGCTGGAGCAGGACGTCTGAGCAGCGGCATGCAAGTGCTCCCCCACCTTCCTTCTGTTGGGAAAGAGGCTTCCAGTCCGGTTACCTCTGCAGCCGGCTGCCTGCCCTCAGCCCCAGACCCACGCACTTCCCTTGCCCAAACCTGTCTCTCCCAGGCATACTTGTGCTGCCCAACGGGAGGTTTTGTGACCACAGGAGGTAGAGCTATTCGGCACCATCCCTTTTCCCACTGGGTTTGGGCATCTTGCTTGGAGATGAGGGGGAATCCTCAGGAGCTCTGCCTGCATGGTAGCTCCTCTCAGCCACATGGCTGCTGAAGGAGAGTGGTGACAGCTTTTTCTTTGCTTCTCCGTTTTTTACAAGACTGGTGTGGACTGCTGCCTGACGCAGGGTTCATTCCTGCAGGTGACTGGGAGACGGGTGCTGAGCACAGCTGGCATCAGACGGAACCTCTGAAGAGGCTGGTGAAGGAATGTCCTGGCCCTGGGCTCTGGCACGAGCCAAGGCAAGTGATACCTGCATGGTTGACAGCCAGCTCCTGGAAAAACCCTCTCTGTTCTCAACTACTGTCAAGAGACTTCCAGCAATAGTCTAAAGGACTGAAATCTCGTACCCCACCAGGGCATGGCCATGTTGCGTGATGGAGTGGAGCACTACCTTCAGCCTTGTGCTGTTCCTGTGCTGCCCTACCAGGTCTGTCCTGCTGCTTTGCAGCAGTGTGGGATGTGTCAGCTCAGGCACAGGCCAGGAGGCTGTGGGGACAGAGGGCAGCAGGAGCCTCTGCACCACCCTTCCTGGCACATCTGCTCCAGGCAATGCTGGTGGGATGTGGCAGGAAAGACCCAGGTTGAAGACAGAGCCATTTCCCAGTCTCACACCAGGACTGGACATGGCTTCCTCGTGCCCCAGAAAGGGTGGGAGCAGTGCTGCTGGCAGCAGCGTGGCAGGACCCGGCTCCTGTCCCACCACAGAGTGGCCATGCCGCCCTGGGCGAGTCATGTCCTTGTTTTTTGTCTCAGTTCCGTGTTTGTAAAATGGACACAAATACTTCACAAGGGTGTTGGGAAACCTAATTAATTAATTAATACCTGTGATGCACTTTGATGTCCTCACATGAAAAGTCCTATATAACTACAAAGCATTTTTAATGTTATAAAGCAAGAACTTCTTGCTGTCTTGCCTTGGCAAAGAGGCTGATTAGATGTTATCAGTTCTGCTGCTTGCATGCACAGAAACTGCTGCAGTGAGGTTTGGATCCTGGTTTATTTTTAAAGAGTTTCATAGTAAAATGATGGGAAGCGTTAATTTGGGGGTCTGTTCCCTCTGACTTGAGGGAGTGGCCAGAAGTGACTTCGTTTTCTGTAGCTGTAGAAGGAAAAAAAAAAAAAAGCCACACAAAGCCCAAACGAAACCCTGACATATCTGCAGTAACTGTACCAAAAGGCTTTCTAGCCTGAGCCTGCGGAAAAAGACGTACAACAGGAGCACTTAATCCTATGTTTAAATGATTGCATATTGCTCACATTTTGTAGAAGGCAACTGGCTCCTAAATTAAGAGTCTGTTTGGGCCAAATCTCACTGATTATTTTTGTCTATTCTGCTGTTAAGACCGTCTAGTTTCGCTACTTAGGGGGGTTGGGCCTGAGGAACCCTAATTCTGCCTTCTGAAATGCACAGTACTGTGATGCCAAAAGGCACCATTGCAGAGCCTGTGCTTTAATTTGCACTCATTTGATAACTCATGTTAAAGCAGGAGGAAGCTGTGGTGTATGGCCTGTCCCTTAGAGAGCTCAGTGATGTCTGTGTGCAGTGGAGGGATGAAAGGGCAACTTTAAATGTAAAATTCCCAACAGACCTGTCCAGCACTGCATCTAATTACTAATAAGTTAATGACAAAATACAAATGCCTTGACTCCTGCAATTTAGAAAACTGGAGCCAAAGGAGTCTTAATAATCCTGTTTTTCTTTCCCAATTAACACTGTTTAATTTTCTGCATTTCCTTGACCTTGAAGAACAATCCTGCACAATTCCACATACTTGCCTCTACCTTCAACCCTTACAGTACAAACGCAGCACCCAGACTGTGCATGGCTCAAGCAGCATCACACTTGGTTTAAACTGGATTATAACACTAGAATAAAACTCCATATAAACATTTACTCCACCTTTACAAGAAGTATTCTGCAGCTAGTCCTCCCAGAACAGGATAATTTCCCTGCACTCAGCAGTGCCATTCCAGACCAACAGCAGCCCAGCACCGATAAGCCTCCTCCACCCTCCCTCTCTGACTGTCAGCACCCACTTTCTCTTCCTTCTCTGAAATCTAAAACTGGTTCTACACTTGGACATTATCATTTTGTTAACACAAATAGGTAAATACACACATCAACCACACTCCAAAGGGCTTGGGCTCTGTAGGCTGTCATTTCCAGCAGTCGCCTCAAAGCTTGGAGTTGCCCAGAGCTGCCTGCAAGCACTTTTTTTTGTCTTTTATTTTTTGTTTTGACTTTAATGACGAATTCTCCCTGTGCTCATCTGGACAGCATTTGGAGGGCAGCAGGATCCTGTGCACGCCACTGCAGCTGGCAGCACTGCAGCTGAGCTGGGCGCTCTCAGTCTGTCCTGCCCAGCACAGTGAGAGGGGAGGGAGCAAAAGTCCAGCTCAGGTGTGAGCAGTTGGAGGCAGGAATACGCACAATGACAGGAAACTGGGTACATCACCTTTGCAAAACCAAATAAACAACACATTTAGAAATACAAAAAGGCCTCCCCAAAACCAGCTTGGACAAAATCCTTTCCTTCCCCCAGCAACAGAGGGATGCAGAGGCTGAAGTGTTTTCACACTGAAAGCATGGCAGCGTTTGTGAGCTTTCTCCACAGTCTGCAAATAAACAAAACCCAGGGAGTGTTTTGCATTCAATAGTTAATCACAGTTGGCTGAGTGTTTTTATTTTTCTTCACTGTAAAGGCATTCTTGGTCCGCCTCCCAAACAGCTTGTTTTGTCTGCGAGATTTAATCTTGAGTGGCAGGACTAGGTGCAAAGACAAACCTCAAAACAATTCTTATTTTTCTGCAGCAAGATGTCAGGATGTGAAAGCTAACTGCCCTGCAAACAGGCCCCTCAGGCTGGCATGCACAAGGCTTCTTGCCACAACTGCCATTCTGCCCGGATACCCTGGCCCACGGAGCAGCTCATTTCACTCAGTCCTAATGCTTTCCTGTTTGCTCTTTAAATGGTCTGAACAAGTAGAATTCAATGCGTGTTGGACCAGTTTCTAGCCCTAGCTCCTCCCTGAAGAAGCATCTTGTTTGTATACAGGGAGCATTGGCTCCACATGCCCAGCCTACTTTCAAATCCAAACATGGTTTTTCTTCAAGGCAACATCAAGGTACCTTTCATAAAAATGAAGGGATGATGCAATACCTATATAGTGCACCAACAAGTACTTGAGCTGCTTTGCTGAGAATTAGCTTAGGCAGTTACTTAAGAGCACTATGCTGTACAAACATCAGCCACATTTTTGAAGTTACTAACAGAAGTGAATGACTGAAAAAGTACTGAGTTTATTTAATTTTTATGTTTCCATACTTTTAAGATCTGAAAATGGCTAGAAACGGTTAACTTATGAAATCTCCCCACTTACACTCTTAATTTTGTTTTTATGTGCTATTGCCTCTGAACAATCTTTAAGGGAGATAGATAATACCAGGTTTGCTTAGATCTGTATCACAGGTATTAAAAAGCTGATAAAACCACGTCCAAGTTGCCTGGGAGGTATGTCTGCAGGTCATTTAGTCCAAGATTTTTCTTGAAGCAGGACTATCTCAAGTTGCTAGATAGAACCACCATGGCTTTGCCTACTCATGTCTAAAACAATTCCAGGGAGATGCCCCAACCTTTGGAGACATTTCTTTCACTTCCACTGCTGGACTGTTTCCTCTTCATGTAAATGCTCTCTGTGGGCTTGGTATGCTGGAGATTTGTGCATTTGATGGTGTTGAGTCTGGAGGCAGAATTTTTGTAAGTCTTCCCTATAAATACAATCCAACAGAGCCTGCAGGAAGGAGTCATGAAGCTCCCCGCAAATTCATCTCAACAGCTTCTTGCAGTTCCCCGAGTCCTGTGTGACATTAGACATAGGTAGATACTTTCGATGTTTCTCTCATGCATATGCTTTAAAATCAGTAAAAGTCCTTAGCAAAGATGGGGCCGAAACACACTATGTGTTAAGTGGTGCTGGTAACCTCCAGCAACTTCTTAGGAGTTTTCTCTGAAGTGACTTCAAGAATACAACTCAGTTTCTCTTGCAATCATGGAATCATAGAATTCAACCTGCTTCTTGAGCCTGCTCCAAGGTATCTCTGGAGCAGAGAAAATAAGTAACACTTCACACAGTATAGCTAAAGTGGGTACCCTTTTGACAGAGCATATCACAGTGCTGAATACATAGTTCAGGTTTGAAATGGGCCATGATCCATTTCTAAAGCACCACAATAAGAAATACTCTCACCATCCATAAAAAGTGTGACAAACCAAGTAATGAGATTATTTTTAAATCTCTTTTATGGAGTACCCCAGCACTGGCTAATGTCAGAGACAGGGAATTGGATACGCCCGAACAATGCCCTGACAGACGCCACCTCCTCTTCAAACCACGCACCTCCGAGTGTTGTTTGCAGCCTTGCTTTGAAAAGCCTTTTCCTCATGAGCAGGTATTTACCCAGCTTTGCATGAGCAATCCAGGTCGGTGCTGAACACCCATGCACTGGAAGAGAGGAAGGCAGGATCAGGTTGTGGGGGTTTTTCATGCAACCTGCCCATAATTAGCCTCAAGCAGCAGCTGAGTCACCCACAAGAGTCCCGGGTGCTATTAGGACCAGACACGCCAGGGCCCAGTGTATAATTATACAGCCACCACCATGCGGAACTGCTCCATTTAGCTATCTGACCCCATTAGACAGAAGCTGTTATTTCTTCTTGGCTACAAGTGCTGTGGGTGGTCAGAAGAAGATGAGCCCAATTCTCACAGCACAAACCCATTCAGCCAAACTCACCTCTTTCTTGCTGAAATCAGCAGATGTCATCCTCTTTTCTGGTCCATCCATGGGCTGCCTGAGAGCTCCCCTATGCTCCAGAGGCAGATACTGGATACAAGGCACTGGGAGATGAGTGCAGAAAGTCTAGCAAATACAACATGCCAACAGTGTCATTTCATCAGAGGGTGATGATAAAACAACCACTGAAACAGGTCATGGAACTGAAGAAATGTAAGAAACAAGCTATTTCTATAATATGGATTTTTATTTGGACATTTTGCTCCCCCTTCTCGTAACAAGGATAGAAAACTTCAGATAGGAAGCTGGTTACTGATGGCCACCGAACTTTTTATGTGCCTCTAGGGCGATGCAAGGAGAAAGTTCTCTGCAGAGTCTGTTCTCTGGTAGAACAGAGGCAGAAGAACAGAGAGCAGGCTCAGCTGGCCAAAACACACAAGAAATCATTGCTAGCTGGCAGGGCTGTACTTGAGTTGCAGCTGGATTTTGCAGCTGCCTTTTCCTATGAAGGCATTAGGAGGAAACTCCTGGCTTCAGCAGCAGCAGCAGGGTGGCATTCCCCTCTGGCACAGCTCCTGTGCTGGGCACAAAAATAAACCTCGTCCCAGCTGATGAGCAACCAAAGCCTGCTACCTCCTGCAGCCGAGATCTCACAGGCTACACACAGTGCCTGAGCCAGTGGGGGCCGTTTCACCAGTCCTCTGAGGAAAAGTAAAAAACAGTCTGAGTTTTTGTCACCCCTCGTTGTCAGCCTGTCAGACCGAGTTCAAGTGAGGTTTGCTGGGAGGGGTGTGCGACACTGGGGCTGCTGCTGACTCTGCAGTTCAGAGAAGAAACACACAGCTCCAACCTCGAGCTGCTACTCTCACACCAGTGCTACATCCCCTTCGAAAGACGCAAATAACCTCACCGGCTCTGATTTTTAAACAAGTACTGAAAAAATTTTGCTGAAAGGGACAGTGGAATAAAGAAAAAAGGATTCAAATTTGAAACGGCTTGAATAATTTAAAATGAACACCAAGTAAATAAAATGTACCCTGTTTGCTGGCAGGCTTGATGGCTTACAATGTACTCGCCCCACCCAAATCAAGGACTTGAAATGGAGCAGCAGTGGAACAGAAACCCCTGACAGCACAAGATTTTGCTGTTCCCTGGCACTGCGTTGTCATCCTCAGGGATAGAAAAAGCATCATTAGGGTTTAACTGGAGTTCGATGAAAACACGGAGCACCTCAAGGGTCAGTTTTCACCACAGGCAGCTGCAGCACGAGGCATTAATGCTTCACCCTCGCTGGTGACAGGAGAAACGCGGGGAGCTGTAGGCACAAATAACATTAGATTTCTAGTGTGTATTTTGCTTCTCATGCCTGCAATTAAACGCTTGCTTTACTTCCTGTTGTTTAAAACTGCATTTATTCTTTAGCACTGCAAGAAAAACCTCCTGTATTTTTTTTAATTTGTACTGGGGACACATTGGAAGGCCCATATTGTAGACTCAGCAAGTGGCAGGGCAGCCGCCAAACCTTGCTTCCTTTGTTGATTTCTTGATGATTTAAGACCTATTTTCAGCAGCCGATACTGGTTTCCCCCCCTGCCTTTTTCCTTGGTAACTACCACTTTAACAAAATGGTGTTCGTGCAGTGCCTTGGAACCAAGAACTGAGGTTTTAAATGTAAGACAGGGAGCAGAATAAGAAAAGCAGGTCTACAATCACCTATACACCACATTTCTTTCAAGGCATTTGCTTAGAAATATATAGCAGAACCCTTGAGTTCTTGCAGAATAAGACTTAAGATTGCTAGATTTTTATTTCCTACATAGCTAAAGTTACTTGCAAGTTTCTGATATTTGTGTTATTCACCTTCCCCCAGCACAAAGTTTTAAATTATTCTCTGTATCTACAAAAATCTGTAGATTAAAATATTAAAAAAACCCTGCGCTGCTGATATGTATTATTCAGATTTTTACTGACTTTCCGTGTAGGAGCAAACCCTATTGATGCAAAGCCCAAACAGGAAAAGATAGTGCCTGATCAATGGTTTATTCAGGTGCAGACTTCCTTTGGAAAAGGACAATACACTTTGCCCCTCCTAATTTACTAACATGCAAATTAAATGAAGATTTGGTGCAAAAAATGTATCCAGTGCCCTCAGCATGATTATCCTCTCTGCTCTGGTAACAACTGAGCTTTTCCTCAGAATCCTTCTGTAGTGGAAAATACACCACTTGGCTTAATATGTAAAAAAAAAAAAGAGTTTCTACTTATTTTTACAGTAAATAACTCTGCATTTAATGTAGGCACATAAGATTTTGGCATACACCTTGCTGCATTGTTAAAATAAAACCCTCAAACTTGCTAAAAATAGCAGTAACTAGAAAGGATAAACCCAGAACAGTACGGACACCTGAAAATAAAAGTGAAAAGGAGATGACTTAAGGGATTTTTAGTAACATTCAAGAAGCAAGTGTAACTCTTAGGCTTAATGAGTGTTACAATACATCAATTACAGAGACATAAGTAATTTAAAGGGAAGAGGGTTCGCTGGCAGTCAGTTTGGTCACAGATTTCATTTGCTTCACAGTGCAGGGACAGCACCCTGTAATTAACAGTCATGGTCAGAAGCTGTGTCCAAAGCTTGTTACCTCCTTGCAGCACACCTTTCTCACAAAGCTGGAAAGGTGAGAAACTCCCCTTCTCCACTGTCAGAGGACTCAACCCTTCATCTCCATGCACGGACATGGTATCAGAAATGTATTTCAGATCTGCAGTGGTGATCCTCATGGGCTACTACAGGTTTCTACTGCCTGCTGCTTCTCTGAATAAGGGTAGACATAGAAGAATGTCTAAGCAGCAGTCCCTGCTCACTGCTCAAACAGGTTTTTGACCTCTGCTAAACCCTCAGCCTTGTATTAGGGGGCACTGCTCAATGGAGAGTAATAAAGATTGAATCCTCTCTTTCCAGGTAAGAAGTCTCTATGTAAAACCACCTGAAGTAAGACCTAAAGTGCTGCACTCCATTGCTAAATCTCATTCACTGACTGATTCACCAAAGATGCTTATTGCCACAGGCACCAGACAGGATGAGAGAAAGGAAACATACAGAGAAACATCCCTAGGGATGGTTTAACAATATATAGGAGATCTATGCTAACTCTAGTAATGATTTCTTCTCAAAACTGACTCAAGTCTATTCTCTGTATGAAGGGAGGATGTTCAAGCACAGTGACGATACCAAAACCTGTTGATTCAGCAAATGAAACATGCTGACCAACAAAGCAGCAGCCAGCACAAAGGAAAGATCAATGAAGGCCAAATGACATACGATATAGTTACTTTTATTTATTCTTCCAGCTGTTTGTCCAGTCTTTCCAGCAAGTTCACAAGAAGTCTGACTTTAAATCCGTTAAGATTTACTTCTAGCACAGTGGAATATGTATGTGGATGAATAAAGGCTTGACAGCACATTTGCAATTTAAGGACCTTTGGAAAATCGTGCATTAATAGGGCTTAGTAACTACAGCCTTACTGCATTTCTTTCAGTCAGAACTATGACAGAGTTGAGCTTAGGCTTTCTGATATGTTTGTAACACTGCTATTTTTCGCCTTTATGTTTTGTGATTCTCATAAACCAAGGAAAATAGCCTAGATCTGACTGCTCCTTTCAACTGCATATATTACGTAATAGGGAAGGAAGCGCTGAAAGTCTCTGTGCCATTAAACTGGCCACAATGGATATTATAATAAAACAGGAGATAACAGAAATAACTCCGACTTACTAGATCCCAACTTTTGTGGCTAACTCAAATGCCTTCATTTAATACTTGATTTGATATAAAATTAGTCAAACTAAATCTCTTTTCTGGTGTAGTATTTATATGGTAATCCTTCTTCTGAAGAGAAGCTTTCACTCATTTCAGTGTCTTTCCTTTCAGTACCCCATTTGCAGTGCTAACACTCCCAATACTTCTGAGAACGATAAGGAAGGGATCCATAAAATTCTGTGCAGGTTAAAGAAAATGTTTATTAAGTGTAACGAAAATGCTTTTTCTTTAATCTAAGAATTGATGGGCTTGCAAACTTTATCTTAAACACAAACAGTACAGTTTCACATGTTTTCTACCTTTTTATTTTACTTTTTTTTTTCCTAAATACTACCAATTGTAGCATGACATAAAACGAGACTGAAACTACTGGTTTGTTCCCATTTAAGTTACTGGAGAGCTGATGAAACTATTGAATTCAACACAAGGAACTGCTGGTTTAGACTTTACGTACCTTCAAAGTATTTTCTTACCTGGCTTCTAAAACTCTTAGTCTTTTAATAATAAAACAGTTCTTTGTCCAAAATTACTGGGACTGAGGTGAAGGATACATTTTTGGTTGAAAATAAATAATTACGAAGAGTGGATCTCTTTCCAAAATGTTTTGCGACTGCTAGCCTTTGAATCAAGGCAATTTCTGAAAAGATAAAAAAAATAAATAGTGGTGCCACCTGGACAATCACGTATGTAAGCACACACTGTGTTCATGGGGCAATCACTACAATGCTGAATCAAACACAAGGTCATAAAATGTAAGATTACAGGAATGTACTGATGCAACTTGAGGGCTTGGTTTTTACCTTTTGAAGATGGCTGGAGATTGTTCCTATCAGATTTTGAACACTATGAGAACATACGTTTTTCATTAGCCATCCTCCTTCTCCCACCCCATTCACAAGGTTGGCTTATTCTTAAATATGTGGCTTTGGCTTTCACCTGAAGAAATGCAAATGTGAGATCATCCCAGTGCACTGAACAATGCTTGTTCCCAGTCACTTAAAGTTGTTCAGTTATGGTTTTGCCATTCACATTAAGGCATTACCTTCCACATCTGCTCTAAGTTTTGGTTTGCATGCAAAAGCCTCATGCAATGTCTCCACAGAGGGAATTCAGGCTCAGACCTTTGGAGCTGCTGGCAGTCCTCGAATAATGCACTGAAAATCACAAAGGGATGGGTCACAGGACAGAAGATGCCCCCTCCTCTGTAGAGTTATAATAAGGCTTCTGATGTTGTTTGCAGATAATTTTTCAGCCAAGAACTTCAGTATTAAGCATAAATTAAATTTTGCCCATAAACTAGCTAAAAATACCTGTAGTTTCTAGAGGTGAATTATTTGCATAATTCTTAATTATTAAGCTTCACTGCTCAAAACCCATCTGCATTTCCTAGGTGGACATAAACCCTCAAAAGCACTATTTTTCATGTAAAATAACAAGTTGCAGAAAGGGTAGGAGAATACTGCCAATCAAATAATTCCATAAGATTTCACTGCACGTGGTGCTATAGTGAATAATTTAAAATTAAATGTTTTCCAGTTCCACTGTATCATCTGCATACTATTCATTTAGTTCCCTATATTTTGCAGAAGTAGGGCACATTTTCCAGATGCCATTTATAAGCAACATACACTGTTCATTTTATTCCTTACTGGAAAGTACCCCAGTCTATTCACAAATTAATTTGGGAAGTGACATCGTGACAGTTAGCCCCAAATGGTGTGCCTGACACAAGCAGGAAAGAAAGGATGAGTAGGTGGGATTTTGTGTTTGGCATTTCAGAATTAGGGGAGGTAATGTTTCCAGTTATATACATGCAAAATTATTTCTGAGAAGACATGCTGAACTTAAGCATTAAGCTAAACACCTATAGCCCTACATTATTTCATGTTATTTTCCAAGACATCATTCATTGCCTTGTTGAAAGTTTGCTTCTTAGCAGTATTTATCTTATTTGGAAAAATTACAGATTTATGAAAGAGCTTTATTTTGTTATACTGCTTCTAGTTCCTTGCACATTGGTACTACAGAACTTTTCTGTAATGGCAAGGGGAGTTCATCAGAAAAATGAACCATAATGAACCAAAACGAACCAAAACTCTACAACTGGAAATAAAAAGAAAGCATAAAAGCACAGCATTTCACATAAGATGAGCTTTCAACAGAAATATTAAAAAAAAACACCCCAACCCTCAAACACCCTGCCATATTAACTTCAACTGGAAAGGCACTAAGAACTGAGTTTGTGCAACTCATGTCCATACCTGTGAGAGTAACAACCACAGTGAGATGCAAACCTCCAAGGCAGAATATGGCACTGTACAGTCCATCAGGCATTCCTGGTACACATAGCAGTTTTATGTTTTCTTAGGATAAGCTGAAAATGTTAACTAAATATACAAACTACATCATATTTCCATGGAGGAAGAAACCCCCAGTTTAGACCATGTGAAGACAAGGAAACAAGGCATAACATCCAGGACATTGTTGGCACAAGAAAGTGTTACCACATCAAAACACGCCCTTTTAAAATTTAATTCAGAAGATATATAAAGGAATGGTGGTGGCAGAGGCAAAGGGACAGCAAGAATATCAAATATTCAGTTCTAAGCATGCTACTGAGGTCTTTGTTTCAAAAAGTGAAGCTACCCAAATCACTTCAGAGGCAAGAAAGCACATATCGACAGTCCATCCCATTTCCAGGCATTCTTCTTGTGGGCTGACATGCGCAAACTCAAGGATCTGTTCAGTATCGTTTCCATGCCTGAGGCTGCCTAAAGCTTCCCATTAGCAAACGCTGCCTCCTGGAACTGAGGGACAAATGTCTTGAAATATGCCCTAGTGAAAAAAAAAACCAACAGAAAATACATGATTAGGAAGGAGTAAACTTAGAGCATGAATTGATGCAGTTGATGTGTGCCATGTTTCTGGGATAAAAAGGTTTTTGTTTCCCTCCCACCCCCCATGTGAAAAAAACTTCACATATGGTACCAAAAGCCCAAATACAGACAAGTCAATGGAGCATGAAAATCATGAAGAGAATATGTGCAGGAAATATGCTCTTTATCTCTCTCCTTACAGAAACCTTGACACAATACCATCACTCTTCATGGGAGTGGTTTACATAAGATGTCGTGAATAAATATTAACAACTTTGGACAAACTGTAATTCCTTTTATTAAACTTCAAAATTTATAGAATAATGTTCTTACTTAAGGTGTGCTTTGTATATTTTGGATCTTAGTCTACCTTCTTTACAAAGGATCGAGTGACTCATAAATCCGTAAAATGAGCTGATCCTAAGTATCCAAAAATGAGTTTGAACTGTATCTTTGAGTTTATTGTGCTGAGGTACTCAACCATGTAATAAACATATTTTGTATGTCCCAATGATACCCTTTATTTGCCAGTTACATTAGAAGCTGCTTCACTGTTCTGCATTTGGTTTCTGTCTACAGCCTTCTGCACCAAACTTTCCCTTTCTTGTTTATTTCCTTTTAAACATTTTATTTTCTGTTCACATCACTGGCCTGTATAAATTTCTGTTCTCCCTGCCAAAAAGAAAATCTAAAGTGAGAATAGCTGCAATGACACTCATTACATTCCTGATCTCTCTGCTGGTTTACCTCCTGAAGCAAACATACACTGATCAGCTTCACAACCATGACACGTTTCTAACTGCGGTAGAAGCTTTGGCGATCACTGAACACCAATCATAGCTCCTCACATCTCAAAACGTTTCAAGATCACAAAGAGAACGCTCCTCTCTCTTTGCGAGGTTTTGTCTTGCAAATTAATTAACAGAGAGCTGCAGTCAGCTTTTGTGCAGAAGCTGTAAACACACACGAGATGCTTTCCAAAGGTTAAAAGAGCAATGGAAAATGAAAGCATTTCTGGACTGAGGAGATGATCCCAGAAATGCAAAACAGAAGGAGGACAACCACCACACACATTTTATAGCATACATAGATTGTGCTGTGTATTTACAGAATACACTTTGGTTTATTGAATCAAAGTTCAGAAAACAACCCTCATAATCACACCCACAAAAGTGATTATTCATGTTGGCACATACTCATACGTAAACCAGCTGAGAAGGTATGTCTGTCACCTGATCTTAACAGTTGAATGGCATTTCTATATTTGTGCTTTTTATAGCATACCTTTCAGATTGTAGCCTCTCTATGTCCTGGTCAGTTCTACGTATTTTGCTAGCTCAAGGAATATCACCTGCATGTTGTCGATAGCAGGAATCTATCATCCTTTTACTTTTCCTTCCATTATCTGTCCTAACATTTAATTACACATCTCTCCTTGCTTATTTTAAGTAGCTTCTCCTTGCCTTTTAGATAGCTTCTCTGCACATGATCTTCTTATTGACTTGATAAATGCTACTTAAAACTTCCCTCTTCCAAAACTGTAAAAATTCTTAATCATTAAATGGTATATAAGCAGAATTATTTTCCTACATTTTATTTCTTTTCCTTTATAGCATTTCTGTGCTTTGTATTAAAACCACACTTACTGCATTATATGCAGTAATTATATATGACTTTTCTGTTAGGTAAATTCCAGAACGAATGCTTCTGATACCACAAACACCCTCCCACATCATCTTTATCTACACTTGCATCCTTTGTTTTCACTGACTCCTGCAGTAGAGCTTGTATCCCCTGCTGCAAAACTAAATCTAACACCTCCCTACATTCTGATCAGATGTACTATTTCAAAGAGGATGTTACTTCACTGGTAGTTCATACGAACCTCTTGGCGAACTTCCATACACTACAAAAATTCCTTTAACAGTTCATAATTTTTAAATGTCTACTTTTTTCCTTCCGTACCCTAAAGTGCATGCTTAAGTTTGCCCTTATCATTTGTGGTCTTGTCCAGACTGAAACAAATGCAGTACCACATGTTTACTTGGGATGTGTTCCTCCATTTCTGCCCCTCTCCCATACACCCTCGGTATCTCAGATTAGGCAAAATCTGAGATAATTATGGTTCATCACATACACACACAAAAATAAATTAACACACCCACCCCCCTCACCAAACCAAAAATTACATGGCTTTTTCAAAGGAAAATTACATTTTTACCCACTTTTGTGCATTTCTGTAGAAAGGCTACTGAGATTCCATCAAAAAAAGAACGAGATATTTCAGTTTGGCTTGATCTGAAAAGATATTCTGGCTTGTAGAACTAAGCCCAAACAACTGGCTTGATATTAAGCTTCATATCTGTGGTCCAGCATCTCAGAAATGATGTATGTTGGCCCACAGACAAGGCCCTGGTGCATCACAGGAGTCCTAAGCATAAAAACAACAAGAACTCCCTTTGAAGAACCCAGTCCACAAAATATGATAGGATAAATCACTAACATTTCTTCTTTCAGGAGGCATTGCGCTACTGCTAGCATGTGCATTATACTGTCACATTAACTGCATTTTTGTTTTCACATGTTCCAAGCAAAATTTTTCCTAAACTTTTTCTTATCATCTAAAGTTTGGGAAAAAGCCACATGTTAAAATGCCTGAATTGCCCGTGAAATGAAAATTCTAACATTTTTTCTCCTCTGCATACATGGCCAATAAGGAGGAAGAGAAGCACCAATCACCTTCTGAGTAAGTTTCATTTATTCAACTGGCATTGAAGTCAATGTATACATGTTTCTGCATAAATAGAACCATGACGTGGATTATTTATGTGACAACAGATTACATGAAATAACTTCAAGAGAAATACAAAATTTTTTGAAGGACAATACTCTGCTATAGACTGCATGGTAAGGGCCTCCTTCATATGGAATCCTATTCCTTTTAGAAAGATTTTAAATTAAGAGAAAATACTCATATTCCAGCATCCTGTACATACAGACACAGAGGAACAGTGAATATAAACATGAACTTTGGAAAAAGATTAGTTTCTCATACCCTATTCACATAAACATATTCACATGAATTTACACCCTCAGCAACTTTGATCTGTGCTACACCACAGGAATTCACATAAAAATATCTGAATTTTTTTTTTTCAGACACTTTGCCACATGATACTTCCAAGTATCTCCAAACTATTTTGAAATTATTATTTTTACTTCCACTAGATATGCTTCTCAGCTCTGGAGAACTGTTATTTAAAAAAAAAAAAGAATCAGTAACTTGGATACCTGTTGAATTACACTACAGATGAAGAAACCTAACTTGACCTATGGTCCCTCAAAGCTGTGTCAAATGGCAGAACTCAGCTTTTGATCAATGTTTTTTCTCCTTTCTGGGAAACACAGAGTTCCTTCTTTCTCCTGTTTTCTTCTACCATGTTCTTGGTGGGTCTGTATCACACTGACCTTACACCAAGCTCAGAAGAACTGCATAAAATGCTCCTTCAAGTACAGAGAAACTCATTTGTACGAAGTCCACAAACATTCTTTACCTGAGTGTCGACTACAATCAACACTCAGGTAAAGTAAAACACATGTTGAGTGTTGCATCCTTCTCACAATGGTTTAGATCTCAGCTTAAACAGTGTTTAAAGAGTTGTTTTCAATCTAGAGTGGGTGCCAATCTTCATACACTTACAGGCACCTGTCAACTCTTTGTTGAGTATCTTACTATAAGACTCCATTGTTTTTTGTCTATTTGTTTTTGTTCCTTCAAATGGTCATTTTCCAAGTTCAAGGTAGCAAGTTATGAGGTTTCTATGGAAATTTTTCTTCATCACTCCAGAAAACAACACATTTTGCTGTAGTTAACCACTATATATCCTTGACACAGTTCACTGAATTTCAGGTGCTACGCTCAAGGACATCTGCTGAGAATAAAGCACTTCTCTTTCCTTCACCTTATCATCCAGTGGAAAGAAAGTCTAGCTATTATTGCAAGTGGTAAGAATCTAAAAGAAGATAGAATTGGCTCACTCGCTGTTTATGCATTTTCTAGTGATATGAAACACTGACTGTGGTACAAGGTCTCTAGAAGCCCATACATGTCTAAATCCCAGAGTGTCGGTTTGCAGCACTTAAAGCATACTTGACTCAGAATTCACATGCTTTTGTGAAATTTCATTCTAATTGTAATGGTTTTTTTTCCCAGGATAATGTAGTGCTGGGTTTTTAAAATGCAGTTGGCAGAAAATCTGCATTGACCGTTTGATAATACCTTTTGCCTTCAGATACCTGAAGGTAATCTTTTTGCTGAAAATCTGCAAAGATTTTAAATTATACAGCTGCAATCTCCCATCAAACAACACTTCACGTATATTTATGGTGAAGGCATTCTAACACTAACATACTTGGTTTTTGCTGTTGCTTTTGCTGGACTGCTGCTATAGTCAACTATACAATGGTTACTGCTCCTGGGGTAATAAAGTTCAAAGAGCTGGCTAAGTGTTTCTATTTCTCTTAAAACCTTCATGCGGTAAATTTGGAGCAGAACATCAAGAGGAAAAAAGCATACAGAACGCTATATCAGTGGGATTTCTGCTTTTTGTGTCTGGGACAAGGACAATCATCATGGGGTGATGAATCATCTTCCCAAGTCATTCACGAAATAGATTCCCCTTAAACTCCTCAGTTCATGAGTGCCAAGTTTTTCAGTATGCTAGCCCTATTTGCACTCATATGTTTTATTAGTTTCAGCTCAAGATGTGGGAGTTCCAAGTGCCTTTTCCATCGAGAGATGATTTGAGGAAAAGGAAAGCGATGAAGTAATCACGATGGTCCACATCAAGAACAGACTTAGATGTACAGCAACATGTCTACTACCAGCACTGTGTACTCTGTCCCTGCACATTTTTTACTGGCAAATTAAAGCCCTTGAGCCAAAATCTTAATCTTTTCATAAAGACACAGAGGCTGTCATTACCTTCTCTCACTGCATCAGGCATATACATTGTGTTCCTTCTCATCTGAAGGCAGACTCAGGTTATCATACTTGGATTTTTTTCCTACTATTGGCTTTGAGAGCAACCTTTATTCTTAAATATTACCCCTTATTTCAATATTCTAATTCATTCTCATAAAATGTTTTAGTGACTACTGTGACTGTGGTTTAATTCTGCAAATTTTTGTTTCTAACTATTCTAGAACAACCTTTGCGTATTCCAAACCATAGTAGCCAATATATTTGAAAAATACCTCCCTTTTCTCCTACTCTAGGCAAGGCATAAGGGAAAATGTGAGGGATTTTTCCTTCAACCTTTTCAAGTTAATAGATCTGACTTGGGCAGGCACTCCTGTAGTCACAAGCATCTCTGAATCCTTACTTAATCCTTCTGAGTCTTCTGGAGTAAGATCTGTAGCTGGGCCCCCCTTCCCCTCAGTTGTTCTCCATTGTCTGAATTGTCCAGCAGGCAAATTGAGTTTGTTTGAATATTCCTGGGACTGAGGTAAGGACTGAACTGTATCCCTACCAGCTGTATTAGATACAGCCAAGAAACCCAGGCATTTGCCCCAGCTGCTATCCATTTCTTTTACAGGAGTTGTAACTCCAGGATTTACATCATTTTGCATCCCATATTTTCTTCCTGCTGTACCCTTAAGGAACTGCTGCAAGACAAGTTTCTTCAAATACACTGAATCCTGACAGAAAAACATCAACTCCATAGGTGACTGACCTTCATAAATTAGCTAGAATATCAATGTTCTCCCCTCTTCCAATTAAATTAGGTGAAAACAGGAATTAAGAAGGGTGCAGGTCAGAGTGAAGGACAGCCTGAGGCTTCTTGAGGTTCTTGACCTATTCCTCCCAGACTAGTATTATTATGCTGACACTTTGCAATAAAATCTTGTTATATAAATTACTTCAACAGCATAGCCATATTAGAATTATAAAAGACCTTCTTCAGGCTTCATCAACATCACCTGATTATCTACTTTCTGAAGTACAAAGTATTTTTGCACAGATCACACATACATATGTAGCATACCTTTGTATTTTTATGTTCCTGTTGCAACTTGTTTTGACACAATGAAAACTTGTTTTGACACAATGAAAACTTGTTTTGAAAATACTGAACACCTACAACAATCCCTTCTGGGTGCCAGACGAGAGGATTTGTCCTCCTGTGACTACACAGGCACATCCAGCTCGTTTGGTTCATGTAACCCCTAATAATTCATCTCCTGTGTAGATAATATTTACCATAACTTTACAAACTCTCTAAGATTTGCTGTTTGTTTATGACAGAACAAAATCAAAGATGCCAACTTTTTTTTTTTAATATAGTTGTTTTCTTTCCAAATTCCTTTTGTCAGGAGCTATCTAATTTAACATGATTAGTACTAATTAACAAAAGGAACTTAAATTAATAAATTGTTGCATTAATTCCAATAGTGGGTATGTATTTAGGTCATATTCCGTATGACTGCTCATTAGGTCCATACCCTGTGGTTATGCCCTCCTCCTGCATCTCTATGCCTTGCACTGAAGAAGGGCTGAATGCAAACATGTGGAAATCTACTGGAAGCCCATTCTTTCAGCAGGCCTTCATGCCAGTGTTTGAGGTGTAGTTTTTTCCTTGTAAACTCAGACGTGAGACATTTGAACTTCCTTGCTATTCTTACTATATAGAATGCATTAAAAACATATTTCCATTGGGCGAACCACTTTGTCTGTTTACTCACAGGCACTTCCAGAGCATTCCTCACCAGGCTAAAGATACATGGGCACTCACAGCAGGGCACAATAACTCAGTATCCTGCTTTGGGATGACTATGGGGTAACAGATTAATTCTACAGTAGACATTTTATGACAGCTCTATTAGGAGAAAAATGATTGTTATATCATTCTCTCCACATTTAAGATGTTACAGTAATTGAAGGGACAAATAGTTCTCAGCACTCTAACTTTTGGTTGCCTAGCTGTAAATGGGCTGTAGCAGGCAGTCCTACAATAGCACTGGGTGCCAAGTGCTAATGAAAATCAGGACTATTATGGAACGCACAAGGCATTCAGGAGGCAGCACCATTCCTAAACCACCATTCAAATCACTAAAACTTACCCAAGCACAGCACAGAATGATAAAGGTACCTTCCAGGATTTCTTTTTCGCTACAAATATATGTAACGATACTTGGCACGAACTCATGTTTCTAAACTAAGCTTCTCGATGGTATGCTCTTCGGGATGTGGTTTATAATTTCCATACTAGGCAGCTTTATCTATAGCAAATATTTTGCTTTTATGTGAAACACAATGTCTACACAGTTCTCCATTCTATACATCTCCATAACTGGTGATGCCAAGCAAACATCTCAAGTGTTTACACAACAGCAAGACAATAGTTCTTAAATTACTGCTACTGTAACTGGCTAAACACACAAATGTACAAAGGAAGCAGAATCCAATGCCATTATGCTGCTGGCAATTTTTTTTTATTGTGTGCCAAAAAATATGCACCACAATCTCTCTTCCTCTTCTAATATTTTGTCTCGCTACCCTCTTTTCCTGTGAATTACTTACAAGGAGTTCAGTAAACTTCTTATGCTCATTTCTACCTGCCAGTCTATGCAAGGCACTGACTCTGCAGCCAGGATGATGGACAGAATAGTAATCAAGCACCAAGAGAACTGAAGGACTGCAGCAGGTAGCCACCAAAATGCAAGTTTTTAAGAAATACTATTGTTGTCAGCTCAGTTCATAATATTACACGATAGAAAATTGTCTCCAAAATTACAAACAAACCAAAACCTGTGCTACCAAAACCATAACAGGAAATAGAAGTGGCAGAACTACTGAAACCAAGTACACATCAGAAGTTTAAACATTAAAATTCACTCATGTCCAAAAGCTGTATTTTCTGTATTTTATGAACGTCTTTTTTCTCCACAAACTCTTGTGGAGTTATTACCATTTCTGATTCAAATCACACAGAAAGGTACAAGTAATGGTTATATTTAGACATGTTTTTCAGTAGTTTGCTGACTGCAGAATTAACAGGTGGCTTTACTCCATATGAAGCAAACAGAAACAAAAATTAAATTTTCATTTGGTTATACATTTGCATCTGTTCCAAAAACCTATGGTATCAATTGATTTTATAAATAAAGTTGTGAAGAAGTCAATATTGGTCTGCTGTAAAACTTAAGACGACTTTGCTGCCCAACTTACCATAAAGCAAAACAAATCTTGACAATCTGTTCAAATCACGAAACAACCATAAATATAACAACCTGACTAAAGGCAAAATATAAAGGAAGGGAGTTCTAGGGAACTGCTGTGGAGCCAGGATTGTAGATCACTACGTAGGCTGGCAATTAATGTTTATTTTAAAGCAGCAGCATAAGTAGGGTCATCACTTTGCAAAAGATACTAACTTTGGTTCCAAGAATATACGTGCTCACAAATGCATGGACCTTTACTGACAATTACAGATAAAAATACAGCTACTAGACATAATCAGTGCATATAGACCAAGGCTAGTAACTATGCAAGCAACTTTTTTGAATCATCTGGCAATCAAAATTTCAGGATTTAATCTCTTACAGGTTTCTCATACAGATATTTGGGAATTTACAAAGGTATATTGCACAGACACAGTGGCTGTATGTGTCCCAAAGCACACATAGTAAAATGAACCTCTCATTTTGAAAGACTTTTTATCATTGTCTGCCAGTCAGTTCAAGAGATAAACACTTCCTTCACCTTCTCCACAATGTACATAAATAGATTTGCTTCAGTCAGATGAAGGCTTGTGGTCTTAGATCATAGCGAATTTTGTTTCTGCATTCTTAACTTCCATTTTCCCCAGGGTGTAGTGGGTGTCTGTGAAGGGTGCACTGGAATATCTCTGTCATAGCATGGTCAGTCCACTTCCTTATCAGTGGATCATGAGAATGATATTCCAAGACCATCACGGAAAAACTCAATCTTCATATAGTCTTTTTAAATACGGTGTTAATTTGCAGGAAATTTCCAGTCCTATGAGCTATTTTTCCTAGATGCTGAAGTGCCATAGCCATATTTTTCCACTCCAGATAAAGGTTAACTTCTTAAAGAAATACTGTTTATGCAAGACACATATTATTTCCTCCTATCTAGGCTACATAAATACACATTGAGCTTTACTGTTGAAGAGTAATAATTTAGCAAACTAGTAGATTTGAAGGGGAGAATCAATGCCAAACAAGATGCTACTGGGAACCTCTTCGAATTATAAAGAGCAGGGTGAAGAATACAATGAAATAAGGAGATGGGGGGAAGTAGGGATGATATAAGTAGTAGGAGAAAGCAGAAAAGACTGGGCAAAAATACATTCAGGAGGAAAACTCGTAACGAAAGACAAGCATAGAGATCCAAGAAGAGAGGAGCTCACAGCAGTAATAATAGAACTTGAAAAATCTTAAAGAAATTACTGAATCCCTTAATTGTAGTTCAGAGGCAGAAATGAAGGGTTTCACCACAGATGCATCCATAATGAGTCTGATAACCAGCATCTCCGAAAACAAAGTTTGCTTGCAGGTGAAAGTACTGATTTCATCATGCCATCCGCTTTGCTTTGCCAGATTGCTTATCACCTACTGGGGCCGAAGGCAACATACCAAACCATAAAAGAAAAACCTCCCTGATACTCATTAGGACAAACCACTCAGAAGGAAATGGATGAGACGCCACGCATCTGTGATTATATAAAACGTATTAAAGAAGTGGTTCCTCTTTGCTATTCAAAAGATATATATTTGCTATCAGAAATAAAAGGAAATTTTTAAAAGGTTGGAGACCTATCCAAAGCGGAAAAGAGACAGAAATAAACCTTAACACTAATAGGTAAAAGCACAGTAAAACAAATAAAAGATGAATTTGATGAACAAATTAGCTGTGGCCCTTGAAACAAACACTTGTCAAACAGTACAAAATCTGGTCAAAAAGTAAAAAGAATACTTAGAAGACATAAAAGTCACAAAGAACAAATGAAATGGAGATGCTTAAAGAGACTGCCATACCAGAATTCTGCTTTCCAAGAGAGGTACCAAAAGTTCTGACTCATGCAGAAATGTCAGCCAAAAAGTTAATGAACAAATCAACAAAACACAAGCAAATCAGCAGCCCCAGATTACATTCACACCCAAGTTACAGAGAAACTCAAGTGTGAGAAAGTTAAACTCTTAAATAGCTTGTAACCTCGTGCTTAAAACAGCTTGGTACCAGAGAAGTGTGATGTCAATTGAAAAAATGTCTGGATGTCTGGGAGGATAGAAGGAGCTATGGGCCAGTAAATCTCATGTCCATACTTCACAGAGAGAGACTTAAGAGAAGAGAGATTTTTAATAGAAACCATAAATTTATAAGAAGTCCAAAATTAGTGGACTTGAGCATATATGACATATTGGTTAGGAGGCAAACTTGTGCTTCACAGGTCTCTTATTTTCTCAAGGTATCAAAACCACATGGACAACAAAAATTCAAATGACACATACTGCTCAATTTCCCTACAGCTATTTGGGAAGGCTTTTCAAAGGCTTTTCCTTCAGCAGGAAAAAAGATCCAGGACCGGATAAATAGCAGGTCAAGATAAGAAGAAGAAGACAAGAATGAATGATGAGTACTATTAGGATGGAGTCACCTGAGAAGTGCACAGAAATGGGTGTTCTGACCTGTGTTGTTCATATTCCTACATGATATACAAAAGTAAGCACACAAGATGGAAAGGTTTGTTAATGCTAACAATTTAGTCAGAGACGGAAAAATGAGGCACAATTATGATGAACTGCAGATGGTTCTTACAGCACTGAGAGACTGGGAGATAACATACCAGGTGAAAAGTCAGTCTCGACAAACATGAAAAGGAAGTATGCGAGGAAAAAGACTTTATTTTACATACACAAAAAACACAGGCTCTGAAAAACAGATAGAAAGGATATCTTGGTGCTAAATGACAGTGTAACTAACCTTCAGTTGTATGCAAAAAACCCAAATCAAACGTTTATTAGAACCAGAATAAAGAGTAAACCAGACAGTATCACTACTTCACCATATAAATGCATGGTGAATGCACTGATGAGCAACATGCAGCTTCCTGTCTCAGAAAAAATATGACAGAAATAGTAAAGGGAGAAAGAAGCGGAACAAGGACAATCAGAAACATGGAAAGGTTCTGGAGAAGGAAGGAGTGAGAAGAGCAAGAGAAAAGGTGACAGAAAAGACATGAAGAGGTACATAAAACAAAGGTTTTGGAGGGGATCAGTGAATTAATTATTTGTTGCCTCTTTTCATGCAAAAGCTAGAGAATAAAAACTGGAGTCAGGAGGAAACAGGAATGCAAAAATCCAACAAAGCCTTTTCTTCACACCACCTGTTACCTGTGCAATCCCTTGCCAAGGAATTTTGTGATGTTATGATGTGGGTTCAAAAAGCAATCAAATAGAAGGAAAGCTACACAGGGTTACTGAACAGAAATGTACCAATTCTGGATAAAGAAACCCTTGAGGATGGTAGAACATGCAATGAAAATACGGCTACATGCTCTGTCATGCTCTTCCACAGGCACTGGCTACTGCCTATTGATACAGACGTGACAGTGGGCTAAATGAATGTTTTACCTAGTATGACTGTTCTTTGTGTTTTAATGGAGCAATTACAAATATTACTCAAAGAAGACGACTACAGAGCTCATCTACTACTTTTACTGGGCTGTTTATTTTACAAGTGATCAAGCAACACTACTAATCTGGGCTATTGAACGTCAAGCTTCTGCCAGACCCATGTATTTACCTCTATCCTTTTAAGAAAGGGGGGACATTTCTTTCATCCATTCCTAACTATTCTTCCATGCTCTAATATAGATTTAGCAGCTTTGATAAATGTCTAATGGAGTTCTCTAATAAAGCCGAATCAGATGGTGTTTCACAGTATTTCTAGAACGCCACTTAACCCTGGTTATCCGAGAACCATCTACATTAAATCCTAACCTTTAATTCCTACAAAGCAGTTGTCTTCCAGCTAAGTGCTATTATATTCTACTTTTACCAAGCCAACTTCTTCAATCTCTTCTGTGCATTTCTCTTGTCAATATATGAGAGAATACTTTTTTGCAGAAAGAATATTTACTATATACTGAAATGCACATATGTACAGTTCACATATATACATAATATCTACACAAAACCACAGAAAAACTAATTGCCTCACAGATTTTATTTCTATGCACTTCCTATAGCACCTATACTCCTTATCTTTAAATAGTTGTTTTTCTTTTCCCACAGTCAAAGCTTTAATGAGAAGTGACCAGAAACAAATACCCAGGCCCTTCTGTCTTGGCTGAAATCCACATAATGCATGACAGCACTGAAGATCCCTGGCAGGCACCTGTCAGAAACTAACATACCATAACTTAAGAGTCAGGCTTAATTATCCAAAGAGACATTTAAAGAAAAGTACATGAAAAATATGACTCAGTAAGTGCAAGTATCATGTATATGCACTGTACTCTGTAGCACATGCAGACAATGTAAAAATAAAGCAATATCCTTCAGAAAATTCTAATTAAAATCTCTATCTACTTTGCCTATTATATCTTAAAATCAGAATAATTTTGTTATTAAGTTTTGAGGGTAAATCAACTGCAGAACACAATACAAGCACAAATGCAATCACTAATTATTTTAACCAAACATAATTTTTTCCATTTTTCTTTCTGCTGTTCACATGTAATTCTTATCAGCTGACACTTCCACGGAAAATCAGAGTTTTGATTTAATGGTCTATAAAATCAAATTAATATCTTCATAAGCTTCACACGTCTGGGTTGCCACATCTCTTCTTGTTATGGCTGTCATGGCATATTGCCCCTTTTGTGTTCTGAAGAGCAGCCCACCCGCGGCAACAGAATGTCAGCCTGACTCGATTTCAGGCAAGGAAATCACTTCTGTTCAGTTTCTGATGCAACACTACCAAAAACCAGAGTTAAACCAGTGACCCAGCTCAGCACTTCAGCCCTTAGTTTGTATTTGTCCCACTGCTTTTCTCCAGAAAGAGTCCTCTGAGCCTTGCAAACCTTCAAACACATGCACATGCGCTTAGAGAGGGATGATGACCCTGTGTTTTATGCTTCTGTTCCCTACTTTTATTTTTCTAAATTGCTTTCCAGTTTAAGGTAACACACAGTAGAGACAGTCATGAAGAAAGCTTTGTGAAGTGAGTATATGTAAATGCAAATAAGGTAGTTTTTGGAAAACTACTCTTTAGGGATGACTAACGTGCATGCAAATCACAAAATACATGCAAATACAATTTGTTACTTTTATGAATAAGCAGAAAAAAACCCTTAAATACAACCCAAATAATAACAAATGATTTATTACCTTAATTACACCTGCCAAGAAGAGAAGATTATAAAAAGGGTGCAATGTTTACATGTAAACTTTACAGTGAGATTCAAGGTAACAGAGGTGGAAATCACAAGTTTCATGGAAATAGTGAAACTTGTTATTTTAAAAGAATCTGAAATATAATACGAGATATTCTGTGTAAAATGAAAAAGAAATCTAACTTAAAAAATGGATGAGTTGAAACTGGTAAATGTCAAAATAACAAAAAAATAAATCATTAGGGCACTCAAAATTTACTGAATACAACAGCAAGTCTTTGGCATATAACAACTGAGTTTGTCTAAACAGCAACAACACAACAACTGTCCCTTTTTCTTTTCAAATACCCTTTTATTAGACCAAAAAATGCAGTTTGTTATTCTGTAAATGTAATCATAGAATAACAGAATTGTTTAGTTTGGAGAAAACCTCTGAGTTCACTGAGTCCAACCATTAGCCCAGCACTGCCAAGTCAAGCACTAAATCATGTCCCTAAGTGCCACACACACATGCTTTTGAAATACTTCCAGGGTGGGGACTTTATCACTGCCTTGAGCAGCCTTGCTTGACAACCTTTTTGGGGAAGAATTTTTCCCTAATATCCAATCTAAACCTCACCTGGAACAACTTGAAGCCATTTCCTCTTGTCCTATCACTTACCTGGGGGAGGAGGCTGACCCCCACCTGGCTCCAGCCTCCTTTCAGGTAGTTGTAGAGAGAGAGAGAAGGTCCCCCTGGAGCCTCCTCTTCTCTAGGCTAAACAATTCGAGCTCCCTCAGCCCCTCCTCATAAGACTTGTGCTCCAGACCCCTCACCAGCTCTGCTGTCCTTCTCCGGACACATTCCAGCACCTCAGTGTCTTTCATGTAAGGGAGGCCCAATGATACACATGATCATGTAATTTGATGACACTCAAGGAAAAGGTATCAATGAGGCTGAAAATGCTATGGCCCAGTTCACCAGCCTGACACTTTCTAACCATATCATGCTTCTGCTGGGCACAAACCACAGCCGCAGCCGTGCTGGGGATACATATGTAGCTCACACAAGATGCATCTGCATATAATCTTAAAATGCACTTGACCTTATGGCACAGCAACAGCCAATATACAGTTAAGAGGACTTGAGCCCTTTTAAGCTTTCACCCTCAGAGTGCCCTAAGGGATATATAAAATTAACACCACAGTCAGCAAACACTGGTGAATGGCCAGGGACAATACTGTTATTCAAAACTAGTTTTATCAGCAAACCAAAGAAATAGAAAATGAACACAAACCTTTGGAGCAACTTTTTATTGTGATACCAGTTTTCCATCCTCCTGCTATTTTTAATGACAAGTAGGTGGATTTATATAGGATAAAAGAGTAAACTGATTCCTGACTTGTTGTCCCTGAAGTATAACCTAAGTCTACAGAGCAGCAGTGGATCGGACAGAAACTGGGCCAGAGTGCATCTAAGAACTGTACTTCATTTGTATAAACAAGCAAGCTTTATTTACAGTATTCCTTCATAAAATCCCAGGCTTTAAGTCTGCATGTTCTTTAAAGACTCCATTTATGTACACTTGAATGCCTATTTAAGCAAAAAAACAAGAAAGCTTTCCCATGGAAACCGCACAGAGATGTTTTACTTCACACGTACACCACAAACAAGGCTGCTAACTTTCCATAATTTACTGTATTTTCTTAGACTTGCCATTGTATTTTAGGACCAAATCTTTTGGAGAAGCTGCTTACGCAGGAGGCCACAGACATATAAATAAATGACCTAAAAGAGGCAAAGCCTGAGATATGAACTGAGAGGAAACAGCATCTTGGCAGCTTTTAAGAAAATTTTAATATTTTTGGTTTCCCCGTTTCTATCTGGAGGAACAGGTTAAAATTTTGTGTTTAGCTGAGAAACAAGCAATCTGGAGGCAATTGGAATCGCATTATTAAATCAGGACTTGATTCATCCCTTAGAATTAAATCAAGCCAGAGGGCAATCCCTGGGCTAAGACAATAGCAAGCTTCAGTTACCAGATGCTATCTCTCAGCAAGGAATATAAGTCAGAGGGCCTCAAAGGCGCCCAGTTTTTAAAATCTGCTTAAGAGGACAGAGGGAGAGAGAGAGAGATCGACTTCTTGGACTTTATCGGACAGACACAAATTGGTTCAATTACTTCAGCAAGAACATGAGCAGTTTTTCTTTGTGAGTAAAATATAGCCAGCTAAAATGATACTCTGTTTTGAGAATTTGCCTTTTAGATTCAGGTGATATGTCTCTAAGCATGAATGCACACAATCTACTTTTATATGTATGCGTTTTAGGGGACAAATTTTGCTCCTACTTATAGTTACTACTGATTGTCTCAAGGCTACAGCAAAGGGTTAAATCCTAACTTCAAAAGAGATGGTTACTTCTGCTGGGGGCCACAAGATAAGCAAGGATACCAAGACTTTCAAGTTTAGTCCCTGCACTGAAAGAATTGGATGGGCTCACCTGTTTGAAAAAAAAAAACCCAAACCAAAACAACAACCCTGGGAGAAGGCTGGGCACAGAATCAAAGTCCCTTTGGCATGAACTTATGACAACTCTGCCCATGAATAAGCAGGCTGTGTTGAATTGCTGAAATCAGAGGCAGGGCTTGCCAAAATTAAGGATGAGGAAATCACTGACTGATACTATTTCAAACTTGATGATGCATATACAGTTGGTGTGAGAGCAAGCAAAAGTTGTCCTTGGTGGTGTCTTTAGCTCCAGTGAGGAAGATGGTGTACACTGATCCCTGAAGTGCCTGAGAAGAAGGGCGGAGAATTTGGTCATATACTGGAAAGTCAAGTGGGAGATCCTGTGGCCCTAGAGCAGTGGCCAGAAAGATAAACAAGAGATGTTTTGTCTCAAAGAATGCCAAGCACTTCGGAAACCATTTGGATAAGAGGGAAAAAGACTATATATAAGCAAAACCTAATTGACAGTATTTAGAAACATAAACCAGTTGTCTCTAATTTAACCAAGGCTAAATTTACTTCAGCTGAGCAGAATGACATTGTTTCTAGAGGGTAAATAACGAATCCTTCTTTCTTCTTTTACTGGGAGGATTTTGATGTGGTGTTTGAACTAATATATTTAATTAGAATGCTTTCCAATATATCACCATATATTCCCATATACTTGATTCATAACTTTTCTACAGTAAAAATAAAAATAGAATGAAGTTATTTCATTGCGTTGAAACACACTAGCCTATTCTAAGAAGCCCTAGCAAATATTTTAAACACTGTTTACATAAGATGCTCAATTGTGATAAAAATCTTTCTTAAAATATGCTCACACGTTATCATAACATCATACTTTTCTTGATACAGATTTATTTATGGTACCTACTCAGGAATCACTAGTTGTTCCTGCAAGCGAAGCGCTTTTAACTAGAACAGCTTCTCTGTCTCTTTGCAGCTCAATGGTAGCTATTTCAGACATCTCAGTGCACTGTCTTCCCCCGCTTCTCATCATCTTTCTCCTATTACGTACCCAGTGTAAAACTTAAATGCAGAGACTCAAACGTAAGAGTGAATAACCTCACAAACATGCATGTGATAGTAAGTGTACACATTTAGTGCTTTTCAAGAGAACTGTTATAATATTTTCAAATTTCAAGTGCAGGGCAGAGAAGTCCATTTGTATACACCCACTCATAAGTGAATGCACTTAGCAGACGACACATAGGTACTTGTAAGCATTCAGCTGCAAAAGAAATGAGTTTGTAGTACGGTTATAAAAAAAAACCGCAACAGTAATGCTTCCAGTTATTGTTTTTTGTTTTTTTTTCTTTTTTTTAATAATAAACAAAATACTCATAATATTCTGCTAGAGAAAAGAAGAAAGTACATACCAAAAAGAAAATTAAAAAATCACACTTGATCAAGAAATGCTGCTCCTATAAATTGTATGGCGGCAAAACCAAATTTCTATTAAATTTCTATTCTATTTCTATGGTGGCAAAAAAATTTCTATTACAGTGCATCAAAATCAAAAATCAAATGTTACTTGATGTTGTCCATAAAATTTAGTCTAAAAATCTACAAATGCATAAGTCAATTGTTGTTTGCTTCTATCATTTCCTAATTACAGTCTCTGACCATGCCATTCAATTTACTCAGCTTGAACTATTTTTGTTTCAACCCTTATTTATGCATATTTGCAGATTTAATTTAATCTTCTGACTGTCACTCAAAATGTTCATCGCAATATGCCTTGTTATTTATGCAGTTTGATGCTTTTATATGCTGAACAACTGATAATCACCCTACTTAAATCTCTTGCTGGTCTAACCTTTTTACACTTTGCAAAACTGAAATACTGCAGCAAGGCTGCTGCCCATATTGCTCCATTCAGGTAAAATCTATTCTGCTTCATAAGAAGGCAGGGATAATATCTAGCTCTGGGGGCACCGCTGCCCATGGCAGCTTGCCCTTGGAACAGAACCACTCTGGGAGGCTGCCTTATCATCTGCAAGGAGAGAGGGTACGCAGGCTGACGTGGTGTCTCTCCAGCCTGAAACAAGGGCTTGCAGAAAAAATGTGGAGGAAAAGAGTCAGAGATTCTTTCCAACCAACAAAAAAGCAGTAAAGCAAGAGATATTCAGACTTTCAGATAACCTTCTGAAGATCTGAGAGGACTGTCTCCTATGTTGGACTGGTGGTTTGCTCTACCTCCTCCTGTTCTTCCATGTCTTTTTATTACAGCTGAATTCCATTTCTTTCAGGTTTTTCTTCCTTGCTCTCTCCATCTCACATGCTTCCCTTCAGGGTCCCCTCAACACCCACACAAAACCAGGGAGTTACCTTGACTGACTGCTACCATGCAGATTACTCCTGCTGGGGGCTATCCCATCCACTTAGATTGGAAGTTCATTGGAGCAGAGACTGACACCACTCTGTGCCCATACAGTGCCTAGCAGAAAGAGCCTTCTTTTGATCAGTCCTCTGGCACTAATGTAATAAGCATGATTAGTAAAGTATCTGTCTACACTCACCTACGGGAATGCTAGGACTGTGTGAGAACAAAACCAGGTTCAGCTTTTGTAACGCTGGAAATGGACAGTTAAAATCCACAAAACTTCTATCCACATGTAACAAATGCAATATTTATTGGGAAAAGGCAATCTGACTTACTTTGCTCTCTTGGCCATTTCATTGCCATCCCAGCGCGGGCTGTAAGGGTAGTTCTTTTGGGCCTGGGAGTACAGCTGGCCACTGTTGGTGAAGTGGTAGACGGACTGAAACGTTAGGGTTGGTTGGTCTCGTGGGAAGTACAGGGGTAGGTCAACTGTAATTCAAAAAGGAAAAAAAAATCATAAAAAGACACCATTGCATTTTCTCCCTTTTTTACTGGGAAAATATCTGTCCTTCCTATGGGTTTTCCAGGTGACAGAAAAAGAGAAAATGATGATTAGTTCTAAAATATAGTTTTGTATTTCTCACAAGTAATGATTCCAACCTATTACTGTATGAGATGCTTTATCAAAACACTTTTGTAAAGCACATAATTAAAAAAACTTTAGTATATTTCTATGTTAATCATAAAATTTACATCATGATTATTTTGTTACAAAAAATAAGTTATTTTCCTTTTATAGTGAAAATTTCCCTATAAAAAAATCACAAAATACATTCTACATACCATTCAATAATCAATTTCCTCTTTATCTGCTTTAGCCAATTCATTTTAATGCCCCCTTGGACATAAAAAGCATTATCATTCTCATTTTACAGCTGCCTGGGTCCTTAAGTGGTTAAATGATTTGATGAAGAATGTAGAAAGATTCAGTCACATGAGTTGGAAAAGATTTCAACTTGCTGTCATCTGCTAGACAAAAAACCCACCCACAAACCCAAAAACACCCTGCAAAGTCATTAATACCCAAAATATCTCACTAAAAATAAAAATCAGAACCTCTTAGTTCCCTTTGCTTATCACTGTCTCATGATCCATTAGGTCTGGCAGAACAATAAAATGGTCTACAACAGTTAGAAACTGGTATATATTTTCATGGTCAGAAATGGTTTTTTTTTAAATTATTTTTTCATTGTTAGAATTATAGTTTATATTTCCTCGGTCTACATTCAATTTCAGAAATCTGTAGTTAAATTGGGTTATGACAACAGACTAGAATTACTAATATGTTTAATATAACACCAACATTAACAGAATAAAGTGCATTTCTTTTAAAGGTGTACACTTCATTTATAAAGCACCTATGACTGTACTTTTTGTTGTCCTTCAAAGCCCAGTTCTTTAATTCTGCACAGTGAAAGAACACTGCAGTAGAATTGTATTTTAAATACTTCCTGGAGCAGAGATTCCAGCACTTCCTATGAAATCTCTGTTTACAAACTGAGATATCAGTGTAAGACAGGTTTTACTTTCCAAACTCCATGCTATTATGCTGCTAGTTCCTTCATTTTTCAGGTTTTCTAATCACATCTAAATATTCTGATGTGCATCAGCCACACCATATCTTCCTTTTCCCTAAATTACCCTCCAGGCTCTAGGAATAAAGCATTTGTAGCTATGAAGTACACAAAACCAAATGTGCTATTCCAGCTGCAGTCTCAAAATTCAAGACATCACTGTGGATGACAGCGCTTGCTCAGTTCATGACCCAGTGCCTGAGCCACACGTGACAACTCCCAGAGTACTGGTGACTCAGCCCACACACCAACTTCCAGCAGATACTTAAGTGGTAATGACATGGGCAGAGTTCTGCTAATTTGAGGGCAGATCACTGCTTTAACAAAGGTTAGATTCAAAGATGGCTCTGTCAAATTCCTCTTTATAACATGATTACTAAATAACAACCCTGAAAAACACTGGTTTAACGTGGCCATCTATCAGCAAGCAAGCTGTCTCCTTCCCTCACAAACAGTGTGTGTGCCTCAGCTTTCCGAAGGACTTCACCTTGGAAAGGAGTAAAGAAACAAGGAGACTGGGTCTCCATTTTAATGTTATAAATATACTACTTCAGCTCTGAGTGCTTAAACTCTGTTCCTCTAGTGCATCTTTTTCCTTCTTAAGTACCATCTCCTTAACAGAAAACAACTCTTTACACTTCTGCATTTCATCACCATGTGAGAGGAATAACAAACTTTAGCAAAGCATTCAAGTACTAGTTTTATTATACTTTTTACTTGAGAATTTCCAACTTTCACTAACTTTCCTTTGAAAACTCTGTCTACTTAATGGGGCAAGCAGGAACACTTTTCCTTCTGTTACCTAAAGCTAAAGGTTTGCTCTTAACACAAAGCATCTAGCACTAGAAATACTGTTTAAATGGATAATTAAGACAGTCCTCTCATTACAGAGATACTTTAATTTGTTATAAGAAGGTACCACCAAAATATAACAGAAAAAAAATTATTGGGTCTATTACCAAAACCTGTACAGGAATTTTCAGGAATTTCTTATGTTGACCAGATAAATCAGTAATCAAATTAGATTCAAAATTGTGCATCCCACATCTGGCCAACAGTAATATTACCCTGAACTGCAAACAGTTTTGAAAAATTTGACCTGCCTCTGATTTCCAACACTACCCTTCACCTAAAATCTTCCAGTTTTCTAATCCAAGTGTTTCCTTAATACAAGGTGTGGATGAGTCCAGACGAAGTAAAATAACCTGTCCCTAATTCTGGAACACAACCACACCTAAAAGACAAGTAAACAGGAAATAGCCTTGAGTTGTAAAGTGTTATACATATCTCAAGGTAGCCAGCTATTATTTCAGCAGTAGGAAAGGAAGGGAAGAACTTGCATCCGTTGCAGTGGATGCCCGTCCATTGACACTGTTAGTGCACAGAATGTAAAAAATAAGCAAATATCATTAGTAATTCATACTGGCAAAGTGCATTGGATATAAAAGGTCAAATTCTGATCACAGTCACACAGGTCGCTAAAGAAAATTTTTCTTTTCACCTGGTATAGACAGTCTGACTCTCAATCTGTGCATTAATAAAAAATCATTTCTGTCTTCATGCAATACATAAGGTGGTAAAGGCGTTATTATAATTACATCCAAGACATTTATACTTTGCCATGAAAAATGCACCACAGTTAACAACACACCAGTTCTGTAAATCAACACCTGAACTAGGCACACTGTGTTGGTTTGGCATGCTAGTTACCTAAGAACTACAAAAACGTATCACGTTGAATACAAGTACTATTTCCAAATATCAGCTGACTCAGAAGTACCCTGGTGATATGTCTGCAGAAAATAAGCAGATGACTCATGTCTGTAAATTCCTGAAAGTACCAATAGACCCCTTGCTTAGTCATCTTTTGCTTGGATGCTGGGTTCACGAGCTCTGTAAACTGTAATGAGGGATCTAGCTCTTAGTAGAACTCTCTCTCCCTTTTTTCCTCTCTTCTAAACAGTGCAAATTATCTCCCTAAAAATAACTTCATCTGCGTAAGTGAGTCACTTCAGCTAGCAAGCTTATACAAGTCATGCAGTTAAGCAGTAATATTTGGTTATGAAGGTAAAAATGTTGCTCTCAAACTCAGATTTAAAATGAAAATTATGTCAGAGGAAGTCCCATTTACCCCTTCTCTCACAGAAATAGAAACATTTCCTTTGGAAAATTTAAACAATTAGCTCATTCAGGAAAGTAAAGCTTTCTAATTTAGTTCCATGCTCAAAGTAATTTAATACTGATGATTTCTTACTTTGACTTTCCTAAGCATCACGCTGTTAATATATGATGAACTCAAACAGCAGACGGGAGAAAGAAGCCAAAACTGTAGTAAAACACTGCCTTCTCCTATGTTACAATTTACAGATCATTTTTTAAAAGTCAGTTTTTAGACAGCCATAAGGGGAAAATCATGTCTTTATGCAAGCTCTACATGAGCAGAACTTGGAGGGCTGTTTATGGGTAATTAAGCATTGAGTAAATTCTTCAGTGATTGAACCCTAATTTTCCCACACAGTTCATAAGAAAGCAAAAGAAAAAGGACTTGCTTGCTGAGAATGAGTCATGTAAAGAAACTTAATTACAGTTTATAAATAGTTGAAGTTGCTCTCTTTTTGAAACACAAGAAACTATCTAGAAGGAACACAGCTTTGCTTCTCTTGACTTAGTTAGCATTTAATGCATACATATATTCAAAGCATAGTTATCTTAAAGCCAAAATCCTGGTTCATCAATAACTAAGAAACTGTGCAATGAATCTGTAAGGT
>JAYRBT010000114.1:27854444-27867938 GCA_036023395.1 Myiotriccus ornatus
ATTCAAAGCATAGTTATCTTAAAGCCAAAATCCTGGTTCATCAATAACTAAGAAACTGTGCAATGAATCTGTAAGGTTGAATTGTTCACTTTCTTAAAAAATAACAATCTGAGACTTGGAACAGGTTACCTAGTTTGTTAAGCTTATGTCAACAACTACAGAGTTGATTTTGACTGCCTTAGTAACTTTAAAATGGTATCCTTAGCATCTAATTTTACAACTTTTTAAACAGGATGTGAAATGTGGAAGGAATGTGTCGGCAAAAGCATGTACCAGTGCTGTTACAGACTTTCTGAGGGAAAAATGCTCAGAAGAGAAGGGCAGGTTTACCACTGTGCCCTCCTCCCTGCCTTTAAGTACTGGAGAGAAAAGATGGGAAAACAAATCCATGCTTGAAATGCATGATGACCATTAAAATATTTCTAGGCACTTAGATGGTAATATTTAGAAATTTTTCCATACACTGTTCCCCTTTTCTATGGAAAAGGTTTATTCATCCTTTGTATGGCACTGGATAAATCTAGATATTTGTTTTCACAAAAGTCAACATTTATTCACTGCATGTTGCACACCATTTTAATGCTCGGGTGCTACTATACTGGTTATCTTATTAACCTTTGGGATGCTTGAATCTGCTGCAGTTTGTTGCACCTGAAATTTGTTTTGCACTCATCAACACTGGCTGCTCTGGATATTTTACTGCTGAGATTTCTACTTCTACAAGGTTTCATGACATGTACAACCTTAATTCAATCTGTATTTGTTCTACAGAGCAGCCTTCAAACACAAGATAACCCAGTATTGTTTCCAGTTCAGTTCCTAGGTTGGACAGAGCTGACCAAAGGACAGCGTTCTGCACTGCCCCATCTGACAGACTCCACCCCTGTAATGCTGTAGAGCATTTATTTACTCTACAACACTGAAGCCTTGCACATTAAATATGTGTTCATTTCTGCATGAGCTTTTCACTGCGATGATTTTAATCATCATAAGAATGTCATTAGCTATATAAAATATTAAAAAATTGTTTCATAGCACCTTCATGAGTTGAGAGGTTCTTTAGCAATTCCAGATGAGGAATGAAGGAAATAAGGAAAGGACAGTCAACTTGTCTACTGATGTTGAGTGCCAGTCTGTGGGACCCAATTATTCTTTGAGTCTTAATAGTAGATAATACTTTATATAGCCAAACAGAAGTTCATTGGATGCTGACTGCCATAGTAGGTACTTCAGAATCAATGATTACTAGACATATGAAAGTTTTGTTTAAAATTTTTCACCAGAAAAATAAGAAGGGTACAGGAAAGATCTGCCAAACTCAAATCTCCAGAGAGCACTGAACAATCTTAGCCTGATACTATCCGTTCTCTTCCCGAAATTCCCTGACTCATTCCTTACATATCATCCAACTTTGGCGAGAGACTGCCTCTGCATTCAAGTACTTCTGATGAAGTAAGTAATGGAAACAGGAAACACATATTCCAGTCCCCAGAGCTGTCTTTCTGTCTCTCATTAGTACATATTAATAATCTTTCTGCTTGTTCTTTTTCGATTCACTAAATTTCACATTCTCTCTGTCTTTACTTACAATTGATCTCACACTGCTGGGAAAAACAACTTGTTGATTTGAATACACTGTCTTAAACTGAAAAGTTCCTTGAACTCAGAGCTCTCCATTTTCATGTGCTTATGTGGATGAGACCCACGTAAATTTACAATGCAATTTGGTGACAATACATACACCGTATTATATAATACCACTTACATATCTACCAAGCTCTCTTTTGTACTAGATTTTCTGACATGACTGCATCTACGAGAAAGCTGTTTCAGACAGCCTGTATGATGGGAGAAAAATCTTCACACAACTTCAAGGGAAAAGAGCTATCTTCTGTTTTTACATAAATATTCCAGTATAGAAGGCCTTTCAGGAATCACATTGATGACTGCACCTAGAGAGAAACCTGAACAGATTCAGTCACAAGCATTTTGGGGACTGTAGTGGCTAGCACAAAGCTCCACAGGGCAGGATGTCAGGCTATTTTGCCTAGTGAATCTTTCCTTGACTCTTGTGTGCTGAAGGCCTTTAGCCTACATTCTACTGGCAAAAAATGAAAGGCGGAATTTGGCTCAAAACACACGAAGAATTACTAAATGCCACAGCTATCCTGCTTTGGTGTGTGATGATTTATTCTTGCAAGAATGAGAGAGCAAGGATGACAAATAACATATCAATGGTATTAGTGTTGGACTTTAGGTTAATAGAGCACAGTCACAGGAATTTGAATTTGTTAAATACTTTTAGGGCTGACATCCCTTCTGGAGAAAAACAGGATCTTCTTTGCAGAAGGATGCTATTTTGAAATCAACATTTCAAAATTTCTAATCTGAAATGAAAAGCTGTTTATGGAATTTTAGCTGAGACACTTATGGCATTTTGGGTGTGTTGGTAATCACAGCTGGTTTTGAAATAATTAGGTCTGCCCTTGCTACAGGAAATATCCACCCCATCAGCAAAGTCAACACTTGTATAGTAAATGAGTAAGATGACTTATGTACAAAATACTTCCAAATAAACGCTATGAAAATGCAAGTAACTACTCTGAAAAAAGAAACAACTGCTTTTTTCTTAACTGAATCAGTTATGTATGAACAGAACATACTAAACAATAAAAGGAAAACTGCTGTAGGCAGAATGGAAACTATGAGTTGTGATGGATTAAACTATTCTGACACATTACAGAGTAGATTTGTTTAATTAGCTTTCTTTGTTTGTTAGTTGGTTTTGTCTGTTTTTTTTTTTTTTAATATAAGACAACCCATTTTTATTTGAAGAGGACAGCATGACACTGCTGTATCTACCTTGTGGTTCTCATTCCACTGATAATGGCAACTACAGTCTAGGCACCAATGGCAACTAGATTTATTATTACATTTGTTTTGATTTTTTTTCAACATAGGCATATTACATAGTTGTAAAAATATCCCATGTCTTTATTATAACCTGTATCTTTTTTTAAAGTACTTTGTCCTTCATAGAAACCAGCATTTTTAAAAAATGTGACAAAAATAGTTTAAATACCTTAAGTTACAGTCACGTGCTGCAGACAAAGTATTTAATTATTTGTTTAGTTTTATAGAGGAATAACAGATCAAATCAAGATATACTTTATGCAGTTTCCAGTTATGTGGTCAAACGCCATGAAAAAGTGATGTAACTTAACCTGAAAACAGCTTTATAGTGTCTTCTTGCTTTGGAGTATCATCACTGTATTAAACTCTGTCATACCCTTTTGGACTTCTACAGCAAGACTGGATTACCTCCTAAAAATGTCCCACGGAATCCTCAAAATCTTATATTGAGCCCAAAGAAATGGCGTATTGGCCTTACAGGTGTTTTCCTTCTCTAACTTCTGTACTTGTGATTATCTTAATTAAGAGAAAGGCTTTTTATTTTTACCTTTATTTATTTTACCTTTACTTATTTTATCAGCTACAGCTAGGTACTTACATTTTGCTTTATTTTTACTTCAAATTCTCAAAGATCTTCATTCCCTTCTCCTTCCGTTTTTATTTCCTTTTATTGTCTCTGCTGTAACAGTTTCTATAGTAACTTCTCTAAGTGCTGATGAGATTGATGCTACTAAAAGCTGTCTCTTATCCATCTGAATTGTTTGACGTTTGAAACTTAAATACAGTTGCAGTTGTTACGGGTGTAAAAAGCAAGTTGTGCCCTTTCTTGGCACAGATTGGTGGCCACTACAAAAAAATATTCCTCTGCTTTCCCAGTAGAGATGCGCTACTAATTTCTGGGTTTTACATTACTTTCCAAACGGACAGAAAGACTTCTAACACATGCTTTTACCTGAAAAGCAGCTGTGCAAAAACATTGTCTTTTCTCACCGACATTTTATTAAGATTATGAAGCTTGCAAATAAGTTCTTTTTCCTGTTTTAAATGCTGCCTGGGATTTGAGAGGAAACTGATTTACTTCATTCTCATCTGTGATCAGCGTGACACTATCCTGCAGGTCAAGAGGACCCTTTGCTGACACATGTGCTATCCTGTTTTTTCAACCTTCGTTCCGTGCAGGCTTACAACTTTCAAATCACAATGCAGTGCAATTCTGTCTGACCCAGCCAGCCAACTAAGTCACTCCAGATATTTTTAAAGCTAAAGTGAAAACTTCTTTACTGCAATACAGGCCCCCACTCCTGAACATTACAATGTATCATTTTTACTCTTGAAGCCACCTTACACTAGTTCTAGTGCCTTTTAAGAACCTAAAAAACTATGTTGTGGTACATATTCTTTCAAGACATGCTTTCTAGACCACCAGCCATTTTTGGTGCTCTTTTGTGAATGCTCCATTTGAGGACGATGCAAGACAAACAGCAGGATCACACCCCTAAGATCCATGGAGCAGACTTTGGGCTGTTCAGGGATCTTGCTCCTCCCAGGGAAGAATCCTACGGGATAATGGTCCTGGTGAGAAGAGGATTCCATGATGACGTCCTCCAAGCTCAAGAACAGTCCATCCTGATGAGCAGAAAAGGCAAGCAATAACGGCAGAAGACCTACACAGATGAACAAGAAACTCCTGACAAAAGTCAAAAATAAAAAGGAAGCACATGAGATGTGGACACTCCCTGAGCATGCACAGACAGCACTGGGAATGTCAAAGCTCACCTGGAGTTGAATCTGGCAAGGGAAGTTAAAGACTCAAGGTGGGCTTCTACAGGGACAGCAAGAGTGAAAGGAAGACTAGGGAAAATGTGGGACTGTGCTGCTGAATGGGGCAATGGAACTGCTGACGAAGGAGACAGAAAAGCAGCTTAAGCTCTCCCTCTTTCCCACTTTTAGACATTTATGCACATATGTTACCAATTCCACCTCTAAACCAAGGTGTATTTCTTATTAATCCAAAGTAAATGATATTTACCTATTTCCTAAAAGGCATCCAGCAGTCGCCTTCGTGTGCCATTGCTTTGCCACATACGGATTCTTAGAAAAAATTTACTTAGGTGACAAAGTAATTGTCATTGTGTAGAAAGAGGAAGGAGACAGGAAAGAAGGATTTAGAAAATCTTATCTTGATGCAGCTCTTATTTCCAGAAATTTCAAATTTCTAATAATACTGTGGTGTTCTTATCATCCAGATTTTTTTTTTTTCTGAAAGCATTGCCTGATATTGAACCCAGGACTCATCCATGAAACCCCTGCACATCATCTCCTTTCCAGACTGAAAAAAAGATATTTTCTTTCTACTTGGTACTATGAGCAATCTTCTACTTGTGGTATCTCACACCTTTAATGCAGTTCTCACCTTAGAGAAAAACTATGTCTGAATGCCATGTGAGTTGCCAATATGTGTAGACACAAGAACATAAGACATGGAGTAAGAATAATAAACACCACAATCTGTACTCAAGTCCCACCCCATCAATGACTTTTGTACCTAATTACTTCTTTTTAAAAACTGAGAGCATAAAATAGGATTATATCTCTTCTCCATGTCAGACATCTTTTCTGAGAATTTTAGTTATCTGTCATATACTTGGGCACATAGTAGTCATACTATGGATGTATCTATTAAATAAGAAAAATCAACAGTTCCCTTTTCTGAAAAGTGCAATTTTGTAAGAAGTTATTACAAAACCTTTCAGTCCATTTGTTAAAGTGCTTGTAGTTACTGGAAGAACGTCAAATAATGTCAATAGCAATATACTACAGTTCTAAAAGTATGGCAAATATATGCATTTCTCAGAAATTAAAAAAGTAATATCCACAGGAAAGTGACACTTTAAAATACTTTTCCAGTCCACCCACATCAGGCCATCATAAGATACTTGTAGAGCCTAATTCCTATCACAGCAGTTGTTTCCCGTTTGTTGCTGTCTGTACCAAGTTTTATTAACTGCCTAGCGTCCATTCTTCCTTTTTCGGCAATTACAAATAGGAACCTAAAAGTAGTTTGTGAATACCTATATACAATAAAATCTGTGTAGGTATTCACAGTGGATGCAAGTGAAACCTGAAAATGGAGGTTTTCTTTTCCTCTTTTTCTCTTTCTCTGTGTTCATTTTGTTTTCATGTCACTCCATACAAACTAGTTTTAGGTTCCTATTTGTTAACTGCTGAAAAAGGAAGAATGGACGCTAGGCAGTTAATAAAACTTGGTACAGACAGCAACAAACGGGAAACAACTGCTGTGATAGGAATTAGGCTCTACAACTATCTTATGATGGCCTCATACTAGTATGAGAAGTTTGATGTTGATCACAAATGTCGACAAATATTGTATCAGGCTGTCTTTTCACTCTTAAATGAGATACTGGAGATTAAGAAAGCTCCAGTGATGTAGAACTGGTTGGAGAAAGTCAAAAGTGATTTGGATCTTGTGCTTGGGAGTAAGCAGAGCAAGTGTCCTTCACGTGGCAGTCTTCTCCTCTGACTGTCTCAGTACTTTTAGTTAGTTCCACGTATTTCTTTGAATCTGGGCTTCAGTGTTCCTAAGGGCATGTCATTCTGCCTACAGCAGAATACACCCTAAGTAGAGGGGGTTTCTTCAAAACTTCGTACATTGTTTTAATCACTCAAAACAAAGCATTCTCTGTGACATTTTCCATGTAGTGAAGTGCATATTGCTTAACTGCAGTCAATAAAAGCTACAGATACACTGCAGTGCTGTGGGTCAGGCACTGGTGGAAAAGTGGCCAGTCATAGTCACACAGTTTCTGCATTAAACGAGGCATAAGCATAGAAAGGGACTAATCACAGGACTGTACTGTAGCATTTGGAAAATTAATGAGTCTTTTGCTGATCATTTTTCTCTGTGGCATATTTTTCTCCTTTATTTCTAAGGGACTCTGCCAACTAGATTAGTTTGAAATTGTTATTGAAAGCTGATAATTTTATTTTTGACATTAAGAGTACTTTCAACATTGTGTTCCTTTGATTCCATCCTGAGTATTTAGTTGTATGTGAGCCAAACGAGATTTTTTAGTAATAGTAAACACAAAGTGATCAGACACATGTTCATCTAAGAAAAACCTTCATATTTAAGACTACCAAACCTCCAAGATAGCTATTTACTATGTCAAAGTATAACTTGTTATTTAAACAGCTGCTGGAGGAATAGAGGAAGGGGCTGACAAATGCTCACTAGCTCTGTTCTGCTGACTTTCCAGAGGTGGGGTAATCTTTCAAGGGCAGGTATAACATCTTAAACTACACTAGGTGCCTGAAAACTTAACACTCACCTACATTATAAGGATTATTGATGCTCTACTGAATGATTAAACAATAACTGAGGCCTAATGAGTTATTTGTGTTTGGAAAGGGAATGGAATGGAGTTAATTCTTCAACACAATTTTGTTCATTTGCAGCAAGTGGACATACGTTCCTTTTTCTCTGAACACTTCTGGAATAAACTGCACCTTCTTTGCATAGTAGTGTAAACTTGTCTTCCCAGCTACTAATGCTCTTTCCCAAAATGTCTTTTTTTTTTGCCCTCCTCCTAAGTCTCACTGAACAAACACAGCTACCAAAAATTCTTCATGTCTTTATTTTTCAAGCTGCTTTCTGAGGCTGTGGACAGATGTGCTAATCCAGACTCAAAAGAGGTTTATGTGAACCCCAATTGTCTAGCTAAGGCCATCAGTTCAAACCAAGTAACCTGACTGCACTGGCACAAACTGCTCTTCTGAAAAATGTGTGCAGATAGCAACATTCAAACAGGAATGCCTCAAAAGGTGGCATTGATGACTCCTACCAAAAAAACCTGAATTCAGAAGCAGGTGTGCATCCAAAGCCTGATACTCATAGGTATAGCCTCCTATAACCCAATTAATGCTCCGGGTCCCTTGTTTTTGGACCTCCTGGTCAGCGGCATTACACACACACACACAGAACCCGAAATCCCTTACAATTAGTCAAAGTCAGTTCCAGCAAATGTTCCCACCAATTCTACCTCGGCTGAGATCCCCTCCAAACAACTTGAAATACAAATGCTGGAAGCTTAAAGCATTCTCCATCTCCTGAAATACTGTTCAGTGAAACAAACCTTTCTTAATTTAATGTTTGTCTTTTCCAAGATGTCTTAAATCTTAAAAATCCCTACTACAAGCAGTGTTTCCTTTGCTGTTGCAACCAGTCCAACTTCTGTCAGTTTCCTTTGTGCTGATAACCTAAAAATCATGCAAGATAAAAATTAATTTTTGAAAAGCCCACATAAAGGTTGCTTCGGAGTCCTATTTTTGTGTTTATACCAATAAGGCTACTTAATTCTTAATTTTGTACAGATAATGTAACGTGTTTTTATTTAATATTGTTCTGGCTATAGCATCAATGGTTGGACTGGATCTTAAAGGTATTTTCCACCTAAATAATACTATTATTTATATATGGTATAAATACACAGACTGTATGGAGGAACAAGAATATGAAGAAATACCTGTCTGCAAAAACTAATCATAGCTGATTCATGAACAAGAAGAGAAAGAAATTGGCGGTCTATTGAAGTTTACTTACAAAGCCTCATACTGAGACTTACTCATAAACAGTATCAATATCAAAAGCAGTATGACTGACTAACGATTTCCTTTCCCGCGTGGATGCATGAACTTCTCTAAATGTTTATTTCTTCTGTCTTATATTTGAAAGCACTTGATTAATTCTTAAGACTAAACCAATAAAGCAACAGTTCCTCTGACTGGTCTTTGATCTAATATAATAACTGCAGCAGCTTCATTAATCTAATGATTAAGTTTGCAACTAGGTAGCTCTTTGGTGTTTTAAGGTAGAGAGAGTAGACTCTGTTCTTCATTCTGTGACTACAGCGCAAATCAATTTTTTTTAGCAAGTGACATTGTTCTAAGGTTACTGGGCTTCAGCAATTCAGAACTATTTTGCTGTTTCTCTCTCCTTTAACCCTGTTTACTCAATAAAACTACCCTGAGTAATTTTACCTTACTTCTAATGTTTTTTTTGCTTCCCAATGCCCAAATAAGTTTCTAACTTGGAATGCAAATAGCTGCAAAACAATGCCAAAGTTATTTTTGAAATCTCCAAATGCATCTTTTAAAGGAAGTACAATTCATGTCAAGGTTTATAAATCTTACCATCTCAATTAAACACAGAATTTTAACCGAAATTTAGATGCCAGTAAAATTTACTATGGTACCTTTCATTTGATTTGCCATGGTGCCTGCTGTATACTGACCTATTTATTCTCCTCTGAATACTTTATCTACATACTATACTAAATATATGAAGCAGAGCAGTTTTCAACTTATTGCTATCTCTCCCAGACATTTTATTAGAGCTTGCTAAATATTCAACCATAATATACATAGTTATGTCAGTGGTTAAGAGATGAAAGCCTACATTACTTCAATCAGGAAATGAAGTGCAGGTTTCGGTCCTTTCATTGCAATATCCTTCAGTGCATGGAACATAAATGCTTTTGCAGTGGATTGTTCAACAAACGGGTGATGCAATGGCTTACACAGCTAAGGCACTGTATGATTTTTAAGGCCACAGGGTTAATACATAGTGATAAACTATTCAGTTATAATTGTACCTTTCATGCCAGTTTAATTGAATACTATGAATATTACACAGTTAAACCCTACTCTGTTATTTAGCAGAAATTTGAATTTTGATTCCCCTGAAATCTAACTGATTCAACATGTATTAAGTTATATTCTCCTGCAGCACAAATCAAATCCACACGAATTTTAACAGATTACATTAACCCCAACATGTTGGGGAGTAAGAAAGGTAGGAAATCTTCAAGAAGGCTGTACATAAAGAAGTGCCATCTCACAGAAGACAAATGTCCAGTGACCAATTCTCAACTGCAGTTGAAATGTAAGTAAAGATTTAACAAGGATAATTTTCCCAAAAATATCAGCTTTAATTATTTTTCTTCCACAATGTAAATCATAACAATATGATGGAAGTGTTTTAATTTTAAGTTTGAATTTTCTAGGCCTCTTAAGGTCAGTACTATGTGGTAATCTTAGGTGATAAAAAGAAAGGAATTAGGGAGACCATTTTTTATGATCTCCAATACAACACACGGTAAAGGACTTCTCTGAACAATGGCAATCCTCATCTCCTGCATTAAAAACTCTGGGACAAATTTCTATGATGCCATCAAGACAGTGTTAGTTTTCCATGTGGAAAGCTAGCCCACAATCAAAAATGAAGTAATCTCAAAGATACCAGTGCTAGAATGTTAACAAACACCAATGCTGCAGCTGCTCAGAATTGCAATGCAATTCTCTTAAACGTAAATAAGAAGTGTAACAAACAAAACTGAAGAGCAATGAATTTCCCCAGACAAAAATACCTTTGATACCTGTGAATTTCTCCTTAGCACAGGGAAAATTAATAATTACTACTTAAAAATGTAAAAGGTAATATGTAACAAAGCCATGTTTATTAATTTCCACATGGAGTAATTCCTATATATTTATTTAATTAAGAATGTCTTTTTGAAAGCAATCCAATCCTTATTTAAAAATTTCAAATGACAGCAAATCTAGCTACATTGTTAAGACAGTTTTGTCTACACAGTTTCAGTCTAGGAATATCTTTTGGATCCTCATGACACTATAGTGTATTTCTCATGTAATATATTTTCCCTACATTAAACAGAGAGTCTTTACAGTTACTATCAATGCCTTAACTCCTGACAATTACAGAAGATTTTAGGTATTCCCAGGTTGAGTATAATATTAGTTCTCATTATTGACACTTCTGAAAGGCCAAGTTACAACCATAAACTTGCATCAAATTACCAGAAAAACTCCCCAGGATGCTTTTGGTGTTCTGTAAAGCTGGCATTTCACTACTGATGTAGATCCTCTCCCCTTTTCCAATTCCCCCCATCTCCAAATACAATTGGGATTTTGTGTTTTCTAAGTGTCACGGTCACATAAAAAATAGATTAAGCACTGGATAAAAACAGCTAAAACTTTTAAATTGTTTCCTATAATTGTATTTTTTCCCTTTTGAACTTGTATCTTCAAGAGGATAGACATTTATGCCTGAGGCAAAGTGTTACTCACTATGAACAAGGAAGCAAAAATCTTTCCACATCAGCAACAGAGTGAGCTTTGTGAAGCCTTCTGCATCATACTCCACCACACCGCTGTCAACACAAAAACAACAAAAAAATTAATATAACTTCTACCTTCTAATACTGAATGATTAACATGTGAATTTTGTATTACAGGAATTATTTTTGTTTGTTTGCTCAGAAACTTCCAGTATTGCTTCATTTATTAACAGTTACAATTGTCTAGCTAAATGTAAATTAAACTTTTAATCTTAATAATATTCTTAATTATGCTGTGTTATTGGAGTTTCTTACCCAAAGAAAGTCCATGTTCAGTTTACATAAACACACTTTAGAATGAAAGGAGATCAGCTAATACATCTGCAGTCCTAAACTGGTAAAACTGTGGACACACAAATTCCCTGTATTTTACTCAGATTAAGATAATTTATGAACTCCGTAGTAAGTGAGAGGGTAAAATTGAAAATATGCAGGCTGAGTAGAGTTTAAATTTGAAAACCGAAAAGAGCATATATAAAAACAAAACACAAGAGTATACAAAAAATTCAATATAGATGGATTAGAAGTTTCAATTATCAGAAGTTGGTATTCTCTAAAAAACTCAAGCAGTATCAGAACTCATGAACCACACTGTAGTTTTCTCAGAAGAAAAGGAAATACCTTGTCTTGACAAAGACTGAGCTTGCATTGACTGTCCACTCATATATCCAGTTCAAGTCATTGTTATCTACTTACTGCTGTATTAAATCTGGGTCCATTCTAGAAGCCACTTGTTTTCCTAAGCTCACTTGAGAGACAAGAGATTTGAAGGGCTTCTGAATATCCATGCCATTTGGCATCACTCCTCAGAAGCAGAAACCACTCATCACAACCAGGTAAAGACTTGGACTTGCTCTCTAGTCAGAATTGAGGTGGGAAACGGAAGTGCTGACCCAGGGTAGCCCTGGTTAACTGATTTGTGAAGGTCACGTGTCATCATGCCTGGCCATGGCCACTGCCTGATCTGCAGGAATCTAACATGACCCAACAGCCTCTTCTCTTGAGAGACAAAATACTGCTTGGTGGTGGGAGCAGCAGGTCTCCCAGTCCCGTTTTTATGCCAAGCAGTGGTTTCTGGTTCCTTCAAGGATTAGACCTGCTTCCCCATTCTCCCACCTCAGTTACTGTAAGACCCCTCAAATCATTTATTCAGAAATGAGCACGTTTCTTCTGAACAAGGAGAAAATCCCTACTGGCCTTTTCCTGTCATCAGCTGTTTTCTACTAAAATCAGATGGGCAACTGGCACAGAAGCAAAATAATGCTGGCCTTCATTACAGTACTGCTACAGAGAGACAACCTATACACATCATTCTGTGAAAAATTACTAGATTTCATCTTATCCAGTGGACAGCAGTCACACAGCCACAAACCATGTGCAGAGAACTACCTTCTCCCAGTGCTACAGAAAATAATGCTGTGCAAGAAAACTTACGTTCCAAAGTGACTCAGGAAAGCTGCAATGTACTCTCTTCTCTTATGGTATCCCTGAATAACATACTGTACCTGAAAAAAGAAGGAAGAAAACAAATCCAGAACTATAAAAAGATAAAAAAAGCCAAATCCCAGTTTATCATATAGCTCTTGTTAAGGAAGATTTATGTTTGACATGGCAGTAGTTCTGAATCCTAAATTTAGCTTGTGTGATGTCCCCAAAGAATCCTAAAATACCTTTAAAACAAGCCCTGGATCTTGCACACAGAACATCTCACAGAGAAATCTCTTCACTCACTTTTGAGTGAAACTTAAGTTTTTCACAGTAGATTGAAGCGCTGTTTAACTGCACAAGATAAAGAGCGAAGGAAAGAAATGTTCAGCTTTGCCTTACTGAAGTTTGAGTAGAAAGCTGTGATAGACAAATCACAGCTACCTGAACTGACAGTAGTTTAAGTGTTGAAATAATATTCTGGTTATAAAAGAAAAGACAAAAATAAGTATCTTTCACAATCGATGCTGGGTGCTTTCTGAAGACTGCACCTCCAACAAAATCTTCTGAACCTAAGCTCTGTCACCGGTTTCATGCTGACTAAGGGATCCACCTACTCAACTGCGAGCATCAACTTCTGAGGCATTCTGGGTTTTGAAAGACTTCCATCCTGGCACAGACAAAATCCGACAACGCTAAATTTGGAAGACTTAAGGCAAAATTCTCCTTGCACCATGTATATTTTCTTATTGATTTGAATGGCATTACTTAGAACAGTGTAAACAGGGCTTGACCTGTAACAGAAACAATGCATGTGTTGTGAGGTTGCAAGAGCATCTGCTTTACAACTGGTGACTTGAAGTACTTACGGTGTGGTTCCATATGTGATACCCTACGTAAATTCCTTTGCTTCCCAGAAAGAAAAGCAGCATTTTAGAAA
>JAYRBT010000114.1:27868038-27884070 GCA_036023395.1 Myiotriccus ornatus
ACTTACGGTGTGGTTCCATATGTGATACCCTACGTAAATTCCTTTGCTTCCCAGAAAGAAAAGCAGCATTTTAGAAATCATTTTTCCAGGAACAGGAAGAGTATTTTCTTGGCTATGGCAATACTAGAATTTCTTGGCCGGCAAATGCTTTCCTAAAATTACTGAAAAAGCCTTGATAGATTCATTGCTGAGAGCTATCTTGTATACCTTAAAGCTGAATTCTATTTATACACTGAAATACATTCATTTTATAAAAAACTACAATTATTTTGAAGGCTTTGTGTAGGGATCTGAAATGTTATTTTGGGAAAAGGAAAATATACGATAAGTTTGCTCAAGTGACTTTGTTTAAGAAAGGATAAAAACAGTCCTGTATGCTTGCAGATTTTAAAAACAGAAAGTAATTTTAACAGAAAACCACAACAAAAACAACTCTAAGGATAGATGCCAATATAATTATGGAAACACATTTTGAAGAACTTTTTCTAAAAGATAAAATTATTTTCTTCATTTAGACAATTGAAAGTAAAAATAATAAACAAATGTGAAGTCTGTATTAGGTACATTTCTAGATGTTGACCCCTAAGCTTTCTTTTGAAAAGTACACTTAAATAATGGAGAAACTTTCAAAATACTATAATTGTTCTTTTTTGTTTGAACAGTAAGCGAACAGGAACACAACCTTTTCAGCAACCCTAAGTAGCTATTACTGTATAAACATCCAAACAGACTGCTGATTCAGTTCATTTGAATGAAACATCTGAGAAGAAAAATCATTGAAAGTATTCAAAACTTACAGTGATGACTACGGTATGAGAACTCCCAACTGGAAAAATAATATGCAAACCACACATTTGTATTTACTAACAAAATAATATGCTACAATGCAGTGTTATAGAATACAATAACATTTTATCCTAAATTGGAACATGTCACATGAAGAAAAAAACCGCTCCAGGATCTGACCCCAACCTCACTTGTTTACCTAAAAGAGTCATTATATTCAATGTCCTGCCTAGGTGCTCAGCTCTTATAAAAAAGATACTCCCTGTGTAGTTCAGGTTAAGTATGCCTCGCCTGGACTACCTGGCAGAAGAATAACAATGTCTATGGAAATGCAGTACAGAGCATAAGGGAAAGAAATACTGAGTTTACTAACTCACCTTGTTTGTTAGCAGCTGGCATACTTGGGGTACATAGTCAATAAGACAACCTCCACCAGGAAAGGCTGGGATGTGAAGGGCGGATGATCCTCCAAGCGCACTAGAAATAGAAGTTAATTTAACAGTATATTATACATACAGTCCCTGGGATTTGAAAGTGATTTCTACACAGACCTCTTTCCCTATGCTTAAAGTCAGCGGGCCATGAGGAAGTGTATTTTATGCTGTGGTGATAATAAGAAATATTGAATGATACCATCTACAAAAACAGGTTATAACATGACCCACTGTAAATAAACCACTTAAATCAAGAGTATCATTTAATGCAAAGCATTCTGTCAGGAAACAGCTTTTTCACTGTGAACAGTTCTGTTTCTTAGGCCTCATTAGTAAGATGCGGAGTACTATAGTTCAGGTATCTTGTTAGTTGTGTGAGACTTGAAGTCTTCAATTATTCCAGAAGTCACCTTCAGTCAAAACAGCTACGCATAATCAAAATAATTTGGACTGAGGAGTAATAGATGGCCAGATGCAAACACTGATGACATCATCTACTCCAGTATTGGACCTCCCAATACAACACAATGTGAACCTACTAGATTAAGAGAGCAGTGGGTCAGAAAGATTATTAGGTACATGATGATGTAAAGGGGGATGCTGAAAGAAATGGGTTTGTTCAGTCTTCAGAGAACACTGGGGAGGTGGGGTTGTTGAGGAGGAAAGTTTAAGGCGTATTGTTATTCAAGGCATATTGATGCCTTCAACTATTTAACAAAAAATTATAGGGATTATGGAGCCAGTGGCTCCCCCAAAGTGGTGCTCAGTTGTCCTCGAAGCTCAGCTGAACGACTGCCATGAGCACACTGATCTAAGCTGGCCCTGCTCTGAGGAGTGGCTTGGACAGATAACCAACCTCCAGATGCTCTCTCCAGTCTACATTGTTTCATAATTATATTCCCTGATTCTATGATTTTGTTCATTTCCAGAAGGAAATAATAAAAACAAGGATATTAACTCTGTCCATGCACAGACTGGAAATCTGAGTGGTAGGAATCCACAGAAATAAGATAACTTCAGAGAAGTATTTAGGTACCCTAATCCTTTGCCTTTATCACAGGATGGAAGACTCAGGCACACCTGATATTACTGAGGATAATTGCTTCTTTGGTGTGGAAAGATCTAACACTTATTTAAATCAGGCTGTGTAAGGCAACAATGAGGTAAAGTCCACGCTACTTTCCTTTAGCAGTACTGACCTAAATCTTTCTTATAGTCCCTTACCAATCAAAAAGGATATGAATTTGCATTACACACTGTGGATTACATCATTCACTAACCATCCAAAAACTCACTGGCCATCATTAAAAACTTCAAAAGCTAACTAACTTTGTGGCCTCCTGTTTACATGTTGTTTCCATGACAAATTAAACTGCCTAGAAAGAAAGTTCTCTGCAAAAAAATGCTCATGTTCTCCAACTGGACTTGCCCTGGTATTTTCCTCAGTACTTGATAAGAAATCACACTGGTAACTATAAAGGTCTACAGTCATACATCTCTTTGAAGGAACAGAGAGTCTACATAAATCAAAAAAATCCCAAACTCATAATGAGGTATATGGAAATCTGCTACTCAGGCAAAACAGTCTGGGTTTAGCAGACTGTTCACCACATGGAACAGTTCTGCAGGTCTGGATTTTGCATATGCAATGATGAAAAAAAAAGCTTTGAGTACACCACAGCTACATAAAAAAAACAAACAAACTTTTCCAGCAGAAGTAAGACTTGAATTGGATTTTTTTTTTTAAACTGAATTCAGTTTCCTTGCTGCTACCCTCTTACTAAAATTACTCAGATGGGAACAAAATTTTGCAAATTATAGATGTTTAAAAACAGTGGAGTGTGACGACTAGAAAGTTGGAACATTTCTGAAACAGTAGTTTGCTCTTAGGAAATTGAAAATATATGGGGTCCATCAGTCTCTAATGCTGGAGAATGTTTTGCTATTTGTCCTTTCTGGTATGTCAAAAGTGGGTTGTGAACCTTACTTTGAGACCCTGCCTTTCTGTTTATTAAACTCCTTAAATGCTCACGTAAAGACATCCATAAAAGCTTCCAATTTCACGGACAGAGAAACTGGTACAGTCCATTTTGCATCCTGCCTTGCCTCATGTGACACCAAGTCCAAGTTCCCTCTCAGCATAGGGATACCACTGGAGATGCTCAGATGACTACAACAGGAATTACAGGCTTCTCTCTGTTACAGTAGCAGGCATGAAATTAAGAGTAATCTCTAACAGATTACACATGCAAAAAAAAGCTTCCACTCCTCTATCATCAGCTTCCAATACATCTTCCAGACTGAATTATTATGACTTGCAAGGGCTTCTCATTTTACCTGTATCCATCTCTTGAAAGGCGCCAACCCATAAAAACTTGTGGACATAAATGGAAATTCAGCCCTTCTCAAATGAAAAACAGACTGCTACAAGGTGTGGTTTCTGAGAAAAACGTCCCTCCACAGAAAGAAGGCTGGAATTTCTAGTATAATTATCCTCTGAAAACAGAATAAAGCTGTACAATATGTAATTTATATTCTATAGAAATAATTACAGGTAGGGACAATTAAGAGTGGACAGGCATCTTTGTTCCCTCTATTGGGTCAGAGAATCTGCTTATTAAATATTTTAATAAAATACTGCATTTGCACAGGACCTTGCCTCTGACCATCTCAAAACTTTCTACAAACACTTAGCAATTAAGGTTCATCTGTCTTATTTAACTGATATTTACCTTTTATTTTTAAACACGTAAGGACACTAGTACTCAGAGTTTGATTTTACTGTGCTGTACTATGATGTCTCTGTCACGCCAACAGCTCCCAATCAAGAGACTGGGCAAGAGACTGTAATAATTCATCTGACTTATAATAAACGTGCAGCTGAAGAAAAAAGTGATTTACACAATATCAAAGAAGGACCTGTAAATGGTGCAAGTAAATATGTAAAATGGAGACAATTAGGCAAGGGAATTTCAGCATGCAGCTCAGCATCTAATGCTACTTTTTGAGGTACCTCACAGTCCAATAAAAAGAAATAATGAAGAACAAATTGCCACAAGAAGCCTTTTATAATAAAGGACATTTTATTTGCGAAAATATTTTACCAGCACAAGCTAAAAATTGCTGCACGTCAGACCCGCTTTCTAGATAGTTGGGCCTCTTGGAGCACAGATCTTACACTCCTCTGTTTGCAATGAAGCTTTCCTTCTTGGTATCACGGTTAAACACCCCTCACAAAACCCCCACATGCCTTTTGTCAAGACAACAAAAAAACCTAAACAAAAAACATCAAGAGATATGATAAGGAAGTTCTTTTGTTTATAAATACAGACAATTAATATTGCTCCTCTACAGTCAGAGTAAGGCCAGTTTCAATACAACCAATTGAATTGTTTTTGATTTTTATACAGTTTTTTTCCAGTAACCAGCTACTTTTTAAAGGCTAAGGTTCTAACAGTCTGAGAGTGGCTTTCTATAATCATCACAATTCAGAAAGCAACAGTCTTAGTGGATGTTATTTCATTAGGACTAGTACCAGACAAAGATTAATACATGATAGATTTACCTGTCTATGAGATAAGGTTGTACAAACACACTGGAACACAAAGATCTGTTTGCCTCAGCATTTTATTGGCTTGCTCCAAACCTACTCAGCTCTGCAATCCAACTTCATACACCTCATTCTAATACAGAGCAGAGGCTCCTTTGCAGCAAGTTTTTGTGCTCCTGGGTTTTCAGAGTGGCAGACACAATGTGGTTCTGATCCATGATCTGCAAATTAACTGGATTTTGTGAGAGACTCACTACTGAATTCAACAAGTACAGCAGTCAGCCTGCATTAATAGAAGTTTTGTTCTGCAACATGCTGAAATACAAGTGCAGAGAGCGTAGCTCGAGTATGTTTACATTTCTGCTGCTGACTGGTGCATTCCAAGTGACTTGCTCTGTCTGTCTCTCAATGGATCTATTTATTCAGGCCCACATACAAATGCAAAATTCTTTCCCATTTCTTGATAGCTTATAATTACATTAAAGTGTCTCTCAAGAAATGATCCCTTAAAAAAAAGGCATAGCATTAATTCACAGGTTTACAGAAGTGACGGCTTTTGTTCTTGAGTATTTACGTGTAAACCAGTTCTTTCCCCTTCCTAAAAACCACCCTTGCATTAGAGAAAAAGGGTGTTTCCAAATCTCAAGCTCAGATGACAGAGTGCTTTAGCAAGGCAGACTTACAGGCATCTAGAGAGATGCTCTTGCTTCCATCCTTACCGCCTTCCCTACAACTCTCCTCATACTAACTTGGGCTTGCCTAATTCCCCTTAACTACTTTCATTCACAGCACCTCTTCCCTGCAATTTATTTTGCTTCCCCCTTTCTGTGAGCAGAAAAAATGCAGATTTCTCTGGACTGTTGGGGAACTTTTGAGCTGAGTTTTAAAAACGAGTATTATTTCAGACTATCTGCATCACAGCTTATAAAGTTATGTGCTAACACAGGTTAAGCACCTCTGCACACGTAATACAGTCTATGTTTTGTGCCGCATCCCCACCCTTCCCTTTACCTGTTCCCTTTCCTTACCTCCAAAAATTGTGTACGTTTTTCTGTGAAACAAGTATCACAAAAAAAAAAGAACATTTACAGAAAAATTTCATGCTGTTAAAAGGAGGCACCTTACCCAACAGTAGTTATTTTTTTCTCCAAGGAAGTAAGAGTGAAAAATGTGTATTTGGGCAAGGAGGTACAACACCGAGCACAGCATGAACACAGCATTACAGAGCTTTATACCAAAAAAAAAAAGTGGTACGTAATATTGATTGCACTCAACAATCAATTTCTAATACAATAAATTCTTTCTGCAAAACACATATAAATTAGGGAAATGACAATGTCAATGATCAGGAATGATACAGTTGAAGATTTGCCTAGCTTTGAAAATGCAAACAAATAAAACCTTTGCCTCTGCATGGAAAGACATTTTACACCAATCTAAAGTAACTTTAAATTTTCTCTTTTCTCTTGTGTGGCCAGTGTTAAAACATGTTCAAATTTATGCATTATTGATGGAAAGTAGACTTCGGACTTTATAGATTATAGCCCTTTCTTTAACTAAGATACACCCTTTTTAACTCTCTGTAATACCTGGCGTATTTTGAAACTAAAGCACACTGCAGACCTACAATAGCACTTTTAAGAGTTTATTACTTATGATGGCTATAGGAAAGAGTAGCCTCAAGCATGTGGAAAGAAATTCCCTTCTTTTTGCTCTTTTTTCTTATTTTGAGAGGCATGTTAAGGGCTTTGATCTCTTTTCCTGTTCTCTCTCTCCCTTGTTGCTGAAGTAAATACTTGACTTTTTTTTCTTTTGCAGTTTCATCACTTTACTACATTACACCATTTGGCACAGGAGACACAAGGAACCACATCAAATAAAAGCACGTGACCACAAAAGCTGCCTTACCAACCATGATCCCAGATTTGCTGTCAGTTTACCATTTTTCAGACTTGCTCGACTGTAACCAAATCCCTTCTATCACACAGACAACGCAGTGCTTGGCAGAAGCCTTGGGATACTGCTTCGATCAGCAATACAAAGCTTAACAGTAATATAAGAGAATATTACTCTTGTACTGAAAAATCAGCCAGTCTAGGTTTGTGACAGTATTTTCTTCCCTTTTCTATAATACTTCATTTAAACCAAACATAATTAACATATTGCTTGTCCAGTCAAATTTATCAAAAAGGAAAGTGTGTAGATAAAAAGTTTCCATTCTAATTTTAAAGAAACAATTTTTACTGAGAATTACTTCTACTTCAACACTGGTGAAAAAAAAATGTATGTTTTCAGCTAACAGATACAATCTGAGTATCTGAGTATCTACATTGTTGAATACACAAGAAAAAAAAAATACAATCACAAATAGACCTAGAGAGAAAAGTATGCCAAATCTACTTATTTTGAGAAAGAATCCCGGTCAAACTTACACTAAGCATTTGGCCATTAAAGCTGAAATGATAATACCATCTTTTTTCCTTGACCTACTAGAGGTTCAGAGTAAATACCTCTGAGCTCCTCCTGACTAGTGACTGGAAAAAATATGAAATAATCACTTTAAAGAGCAAATAGTAAAACCAGAACATATTTTAGTTTCACAGAATGTGCAGAAAACTGCAAGTCAGACTTACTGAGCTTTATTACAGCATGTTACTGCAACCAGCCTGCTTCTCTGCTTGCCCACCTATAATGTCCAGATGCTTATACTGAAGTACAATGAGGTTTAATAACATTCACAGAATAATATAAAAGCTGTGGAATGAAGTCATCTGTAAGTGCTAATAAATACTTTGTTTGGGTTATTCCAACTTCTGTGTTCTGCTGCAGGTAAAATTATAAGAAAGAAGCAGCTGTCTGTAGTGTGTTACCTATTTTAGATGAAGTGGTTATACCAAGGAAATATTTACATTAACTATAGAGATTCTAGGTTCTAGCAGACTTTAGTCTATCAGACTTACATGCTACACAGCTACAGTGATTCAATACTGAAAGATGTGTGGGGATAGGAGCTCTGTCCCCAGGATTCTACTCCTCCTTGCAGAAAAAAACCCAAGAAGCATGAGATTAATAGATCATTAGCACTATAATTAAATTAGAATATGTTTCTTTTCATCCCTTCCCTGACAGTACTCAGAGCTGGAAGAAGAAAGAACAGATACTTTTGCTGTATAAAGTTTTTTTTACTGCTACTTGATAGCACAAAAGTCTGAAAATTTCCTCTGTATTGGATAAATCAGGACTGAAGGGATTTTTCCCTTTTTTAATGAGTCTTCACATGCGGAAAGGTTCTGCATGAAGGGGACTGACAGATTTCTACTGACATGCGAGTGAGTGAAAACCTGGCCTGCCAGTGCTGGAAAAGGGAACCCTCCACCATTCTCAGATCTTGCATTCTTTAAAAAGAATGAAAACAAAACCACGAGAGGATAACATTTATTACCCAGCTGATGGGACACTGATGTTACACAGCAGTACCACAGGGTACGAACTCTCTGCCTACAAGTCATCACATTGCTTTCTCCTCTGAGTGAGGGGGCCCACTTTTATAAACTGCTCCAGAGTTTACAGCAGACAGCCTGGGCAGGCAGGCAGCCCAGCACAACTGATTGCCCTCTGGGACCTCCATCATCCCTCAAGATACAAACTTGAGGAAAAGTCCAAGCTAGCGCACCACAAATTAGCAGTGAGGCTTCAATGTGCACAGCAGCTTAAAATACAGGTTAACCTAACTGGTGTCAACAGTATCACTCCAGAAAAATTTTGGTCACTTATTCATTCTGACAACATAAAATGGAAGTGAAAAGTAATACATTTCAAACTGATTCAAAGTATTAATACAGAATTATTTTTCATAATACACTACAGACAGATTCAAAATGAGAATATGAAAAGGTCCACAGGCTATAAGTGTGATTCACTCTTATAAGGCTTAAAAATTCTGACAAATGATGCTTTTGTGTTGTAACTTAATGATGCCCCCCTTAGTTGTTCTGCAAAAAACACTAATAGCAACGTATAATGCAAATGTAGTATACTCAGTCAACTGGGGCAAAGAATAATGAGAATTCGCAACAAATGACAGAAGAACTGAATTTAGAGACACTTCTAATGATATCAGAAAAGTAGCTCTGGTGTGTCCCCCCTGCCAAAGGTACTGCTTACTAATATTAATTCTGACTACTAAGAATATATATAAGAAGATATAAGAAGACCTGAATCAGTTGCTAGATGCCTCACAGTTTAAACAGGAGGGTATGGATCCTGTCCTAAAGAACTTTCACAGTCCAGTATTTCACACTACAATGCAGAGAGAGGAACTGAGTGAGAGGGTAGGAAGAACACGCATTGCAGCAAGGAGAATTAAACCTTGAACACTTACATGGAGAAATACATATTTCCAAAGATTCTGCTTGTTTCTTAAAGGAGTCTTGACAGCAAATTAAGAGAAACCTGAGTGAGAAGCAAGTCAAAGAAAATTTTTACAGATAATTCAATGCAATAAGGAAACAACAGTGAATAAACCCCCTTAAACAACCAGGAAAAGTTGTAGGAAAGAAACCCAGACAAACACAGCAGCAGCAAATATCACTGAACAGAAAAGCAGATAAGATAAGCAGCAGGGGCAGATAAGTTAATAAAGAGAGCACTGTGCAGTCCTGTTTTGTTTTTATTTCAAGAGAAGTTCAAAAACCTGTAAGTGAAGATTAAAGAAATTAATTAAGATGCCAAGAGAAAGACCATGCAGACTAACCTACTTCAATTTTCTTCTGTATGGATCTCAGGAAGAAAAGAAATATGAAAGAAGCTGGATAATTGTCCAAACTAAGGCAAAACAAGATTTTGACCAGAGAAAAAGTACACTGTAACTGAATTGCAAAACTTTTCTATCTTGCACCCATTTGAGATGCCAACATAAAATGAAGAATTTACTTAAAATTAAGCACTATCCCTGTTTCTCCTTCACACGTACTGTGATGGAGGAAAGTTGACTCAGTTATCTGAAATTTACTCTTCATATTCCTATTGTTCAGAAAGGTACTTTTAATGGCATTATCTGTTTAGCAGATATATTTATATCCACCTCAACTGTGAATATATTGACGGCCTTCTAATTAGCAACTAAATACTGGGCATTGGCTCTTTTGCTTCAAGAGAAAAATGTAATGACTCAAAGAGCTGTCTCAAAGGAACTAAAAATGGCTTAGCATGAAGACAGGAATGAGGACTTATAAACTTTTGCATAAAAAACAAAAAGAAGACTGAAGTGCAGGTATGCTGTGAGCAGCATTCTCCTCTGAAACGGTAGCACTCAATAAATTAGTGGAACAACCCAGGATTTATTATTGTGAGGATCACTGGTAATCCCTCTCTGCACTGAAGCCTGGGTGATATGTTACACAGTGCTTGATAGCATTTAAGATACTGATCTGCTCTTTTATAATCTGCTGTGCTTTAGTGATGATCTCCCAAATAATTTTATTGAACAGCATATTTCACAAATCCATGTAAATCTATTATCCATCAATGAAGTGGATAACATAACTGCTCTAAGATGGTATCAGTTATGTTTACAAACATATGTGCTATATACCTGTAATTTCTTATCACTCTTCCAACATGCATTCAGTAACACCCAGCCTACTATATTATGACTGTTCACATGGCAGGTAATTTTCCAGTCCTTGTATTAAAAAAACCCAGCTAACCAGCACTGTCTTTATCACAAAGCAAGAAAATGAGTCTCAAAAACCCTCATGACTCTATTGCCTTCCTTGCCTACTGTTCTTGCCTTTTTCTGAAGAACAACAGTCATTTCCTATAACTTGCAGCCTTTTATGTTTTGTGATTGCACTTGCTCATATTGTTCCTTATTTTATTTATGTTCCCTAATCTACTTGTCAAATTACAGTAATTATCTCTTATTGTTAATCTTTTCCTGATATTGCTTAATGCCTAACACTTCCAGTGACATAGTCATTTTGGTAAGCATGCTATTTTTTGCCTCTGTGCTAAAATAGCGCTGTGTTATAAACTTCTCCCACATAATAAATCTTTTTCCTTTCTCCTTAGGCCAGACAGTAATCCTCAATTGTGAATCTCATCTATCTGGAGAAACATTTTGTGTGAAACATCCTGTCCTCTGCATCATCAGCATCACATTTAATTAGCTTACATGAAGAACAAGAAATACATACTGAAAGGGTAAGAAAACTTGTAGAAAAAAATCCAGAAATTAAATGAGAGCAACATGCTGGAAAACTTCTGGATATGAAGTTGAGCATTTGGGTCATTGATAAGAATGCCCCAGGGAGACAGAAAGTTAGAGGAGGAAAATGTTTTTCTTTCATACATCTGGCTTCTGACACTGATTTCCATGTGTATGCAATATGATTAAGGGGCATTCTTGCTCAGATCTTCAAATTAGCTTTATCTTATGTTCACAAACGATGTGGAATGCTACAAGTCTGGTCTGGTGCTCCTGCTAAATGCTCCAGGAGGCCGAGTAAGCTCAGGTTTTATGTAAGCCAAATACACATGTGGACGCAAGGCAAGAGAACATCAGTTTTTCATGTAAACACAGCCACTGTGGCTTGACAAGCTAATATGAACCATGTTAAACCCTTACTCATTTAACAAGGTGATATCAATCTGCTTGGATGGTTTTTACAGCCCCTTTCGGAGTTTTTACCACAGGAATTTGTGTAAGCCTGTTTTGTTCCTATGAACACAAATAATTCAAAATTCATCCTAATACATTCTCTTCAAAACAGAGGGATGCAGAGCTATGTACCACACTGCACAAAGGCAGCCTTTAGTAGGTGGAAAGAATTCTCAGAACACTGGCACTTTGAAACTCTGACCTTACAACAGAAGCTAAAAAGGTTCCTTCTGTAAAAGGCAGACACAGGTCTACTTTTAAAACAAAAAAGGCAGAAAATAAACTCACAGGTCTTCACTGTGTTCAAGCGAAGCAGGGAACCCCGCACACACACAAGAAACTGGAAATCTCATAATTTGTAACTTAGAGCAGTGCTTAGTTGGTCAAAAAATGAATACAGGTATTCCCAGGATTTTGTTCAGACTGATGCCTGGAGCAGTTTCATTATAGCACATGCAAGGCAAAGACTGGAGTAAAAAATGGTTTCCACAAAGATTCAGCTTTTTCCTTAGAGATAATGGACATGCATAGCGCACATACAGACATCAATCTGGGCATGAGTCAAACATACACACTTGCATCCCCTAAACCTTCTTTATGGCTGTCCCTTTTTCCCTTAGAATCTGCAAATACTTATATGGCCGCTGAAAGACAAAACTTCCAACTTTACCTTAATATATCTTATCACCTTTTAAGCATTTGATTAATATTACTTAACATTTAAGGGGTTTAGTGGTAGGATACTGGGGTGGCCCAAACTGTATCTGCAAGTAGATGAACTTACAAATACTGGATGCTTCGATAAACTAGCCTCTTTAGTTGAAGACTGACATTTTCAGATTGTCAGCTTCTTCTGTCTTTTTGCAAGAATGAAATATTAGGACTCTGCAGACAGAATAGCTTAGTCTTTTCTTTTTGGAAATTATATTAAGGCTCTTGAGTCATGTAGTTATCTAAAAATGATCAGAAGACTACTTAAAAATAAAAGCATTGGAGCAGTATTACATCTTGTTAAAATACCTTTTACCCTAAAAATGCAAGTGTTTTAAGAACACATAATACAATTTGTGCATAGTGTCTCTACAGATTTCTTCAAACACATTAATATACAATCCTTGATACAATTTATGCCAGGGAATGAATACTATTGTACACTAATAAAAGCGAAGTAGAACTCACAACTACTTTCAGCAGCTGAATACGACCAGAATTTCTCAAGCAGGTCCTCAGCATCTTTCAAAGGTGAAGTTTACTACTGAGTCATTTCAGTTCATCCAAAATTCTGCCTTCTGTCAGCTAAAAACATCACAGTGTCAACAAAATCCCTTGGATACCAGCTACCCAGGCAGGTAAACCCCTTTCTCATTTCACAAAATTTGTAGAAGGCGTTGCACACTGTCTACGCTCTCCGTCTGTAACCACAGAAGCACATGATTGCAGATTGAGACAACTTTGCAAGCTTTTTTTATTGTGAAGATTTGCCACTCACAAAAGTTATTTTTGAATTGACTAAAGAATGTAAAAAATGAAGCCTTCCATATTATTTAAATCTATAAATAGTATTTTAGAATTCTTGTTTGCCTGCTAACCCCGGGGCAGGAATAGCTGATTTGGGGCTTCTACATGCTTAGGTTATTATTTTGTTGTGAAGACAGAAGTTCTCAGAAATCATATGCTCTTTGCTTTTTCTTCTATTTCCTGTCTTCAACATACAGGCCATCATTGGATATTTTAAAGTGAATTATAATGAACGTGTTAGCTTATGAAGATTTTAGGTCTGCTGAAGTTGGAGTAAAAAAGAAAGTAACAAACTGACTCTACAAGAACAAAAAAATACGGTTCTGAATTTAAATCTAAACTTTGCTGTATAAAGCCTCTATTCATAGGGCTTCTTTCTTCCAAATGAGTGCAGGCCTCACTTTTAGTAACTACTACTATAGTTAGTGCTTCTTCGAGTACTGGTAAATTTTAATTTCTTTAAAAATTGCAGGGGTTACTGACATCACAGAAATCATCTCCCTCTTTCAGATTTTCTATCTTTCGCTAAGAGCTCAGGCTGATGATGCAATTCCAGGGTACTAAAGATGCCCAATTTCACTTCAGATTAAGAATCAGACATAGGGTTTAAAAAAAAAATCAGCTGTTTCATGATGCAAATGAGGGAATGATATATATCTTTTATTTATCCATCTTGGTTTAAATTCTTATCCAGCTTGTTTAAAAAACAATATTTGGGTTTTTTTTTCCTTCCAAAATCCCCAAAAGAATCACAAAGTTTTTGTTCACACACCTATAGTAACCTGATCCTCTTCCGCACACATGCTGTAACAACACAATGTTACCGATGTTAATGCCATACCAATATATGGACATGACCTAATAAAGGTTGATGAATTACTTCTTTATGAGTTTTAAGTACGTAACATCAGCTATAATATTCCACGGATGTAATCTCTAATTTATTCCTGAATATCTGCCCGTCAATGTTTACCTATCTGTATTTGCATGAATCAGGACTATTGACAGGATAAGTAAGAAGGAAGTTCACGAGTAGCACAGTAACAAAGTCTGGTTTCCAGTGGACTTATACAATGCATTGGATTGACTTTTTAATCGAGTTGTGTTAAAGCCACAGCATAGCATGAATTCAGTCTTTATTAAACATCAGAGAAACCACACAGGAAAGATGTCCTAAATGCCTTTGCCAAGTGAAAAGCTTCAAACAGTGTTCATGCCTTGCAAGACATCAGAGAATGCATTCAGGATATGAATCTTGACTGAAGAGAGGCTTTTTTCACCTGATGTTTAATGAGGCACAAATTCTGATTAAAGCACTTCCTAGGATTATAGAATATATATCATTTATTTCTCTCATATTGACTCTGTTCACTGCATAGAGTTACAGAGGGGCTTCAGCCTTTCCTTCAGGTGGCAGTAACAGAATCTTCTTAGCCTCTTCTCAGCAGTTATATTCATGAAACAATAGGAACTTCGTATTTTGAAGACTTCTACCCTCCTGCCAAATTCTTTTGAAACTGGCCAGTAGGCTCAAGAAAGTTTGTAGGACAAAAATAACAGATACGTGTATGTACAGACAACATGATCATGCTAATTTTACTGGAAACAAACTTAATTTTCTTAGGAAGCCAGATCAAAAAATAACCCCGGTTTCCCACCACACAACATATCTAGGGAGGAACTGAAGTCCTTGGCAGAGATTACCAGTGGGAATGAAGCCAAGACCTCACTCTGCCTATGCAGAAATCCACAGCAGTTCCAAAAAAACCCACCTCTTAAACCAACCCCATTGATTAACCTGAAAGCTTAAATAAAAAAGTAAAAATCAACTGATTAAACTCACACTGAACATGCAATTCAGAGAGAGGAACAGTTTTTCCTCTGATATTTCCTGATTAAGAAGCAGCACAGGAAAGTTCATCCCATTAGGTAAATCAAAACCACTGTTGTGAGAACTTCAACAAATGCATTCTTAACCACAACTCTGAGACTGCTAATATAAAACCAGTAATCTACTGTCTTTACCATTAGTGCACACAGGTGCATGCACAAAAGATTAAGTTCATATAAAGTTCTGCAAACCTGAGGTGCTGGAGGAGGTTATGTCAAGTTATGACACTGCCACAGAAAAAAAAATTGATGCCTCTGAGGGATGGAAATCTGAATTGGTAAGACAAATATGTTAGTCCTAAAGAAGCCTCAAAACAGTACTCATTTGAAGCAGTTATCTCATATGGAAAACCTCAATCCACAACTGAAAAATTTCGAAATAAAAGAAACAAAAGAAAAGTATTTATAATGGAAAACATGAAGCAATTTCCAATTGCAGCAAATTTCAAAGGTTGTTCGCTCTCCCAACTTCCAGCTTTACTGGAAAGCAGAGTTGCTTAATACCACTGAAAATATCTGAGAAACTTATTTTAGTCTAAGTTTAGAGATATGACCTTTTTTTTCCCCAAAGCTCCAGACCAGGAATCTATTAGTCTTTATAGTTTTAGACATGTGTATTTAAGAATTTCTTTTTGGGCAGTACCCACAATGTAAAAGTTAAAAGTTTCCATCAGTCAGTAGGTTCTTTTTTTTTTTTTTTTTTTTTTAACTGGGAGTTGGTATCAGAGAAAAACCTGTGGGAATTTCTGGTAGTTTCACAGTAAGTTTATTATCTTGCTTAGTGGGTGGGAAAAGAAGGTGAATGAATCAACACAAGCAAAATAATGGTCAAAACACCAGAAGGTGATGGAAACTTGCCTATGTTCACTGGATACTGCACAAAATATGGAAGCTTTACCACCATTTCATAAGTCAGAAAATGTTTTTGTACTCTGCCCATCTCCTCCAGTAAGAATTTTAAAAACTAATGCAAAATGCATGTGTCAGGGAAGGTCCTGTTTTTCCAGAAACCAGTTCTTCTCATTTATTATCTAACCCCAATGCTACCTAAAAAACATTGTATAAACAAAGACCTATTGGTACATGGTCTTGTTGTTCTTGTTTCTTCCACCACTTCACTTTTCTGAAAACTCTGAGCAGATTTTTCTGTTCTTATTAAGAAGTGGGGGGGGGGGGGTAAATCAACAAGGAAA
>JAYRBT010000114.1:27884170-27995741 GCA_036023395.1 Myiotriccus ornatus
CCCCAAATCAACCAGGAACCTCCTCTCAGGGAGTTCTGTTTAGCAAGATTTTCTAGCGAAAGCTATTCAGCATTTGATTTGCTACTGATTTACTGTAAAACAATTACCTGTTGTGCAAGGATAGTCAGCTCTTGCAGGACAGAATCTCTCCAGCACAAAGAAGAAATGCTGCTGCTCATACATATTTGAACTGTTACAACTCGCCACAGTTTAAAGTGTTTCAATTTAGGTGAGTGTGCAGGATACACCTGAATGTAGTTCTACTTACCGGTTTTTAAACTTTCTTTTAGTTTCTTGTACTGATCCTCAAAGACTTGCTGGAATCAGTGCAGGTCATTTCAAGCACTGTGCTCTCTGCTGAATTGATGATGGGCACCACAAGCGAAAACTCAATGGCAATCTAACACTAACAAACAGTAGCCCAAGAGCCACCTGTACCTGGAGAATCGCCACCAGTGGTTTAAGCACAGCAAAACGGAGTGTTTTTTTCACTCAGATAAAACCAAGTTAAAGGAGGTGGTCACGGAGATGATAAATATATGATAAAAACTGGATTCTTTTTTCTGTGAAGGTTTCCCTAGGTTTTAGGCAAATAGGTAATGTCCTCATTTCAGGACCTCCTCCCAGCATATATGCGTGCATACGCACTACATAAAAGCCACAGTGATTCCTTCCCAGTTAAGGATAGTCCTGTCTCCCACACCTACTGCAGCTCTTTGAAAGAGTCACTAAGAAGCATTAATAAGTTAAGTTATGAGCTCTAACAGCAGGGTTAAGTCAGCAGAGGGGTTCAGTAGTGACTTGTGTTGCTTAAAATGTTCATAAATGACCTGACAAACAGGTGAGCTGCCAAGTGGAAGTCCCAGGACGGTATGTTACTGAGGGCAGTCAAAACAAGCTCCAACAATGAAGGGGCTTTGAAGCACAAGAACTGGATGACAGTAAATAGGAGAAGATTTAACACAGATGAGTATGAAGTGATGCACGTGGAAAAAACAATCCTAACCAAAAATATAAAATGGACACCAAGCTGGACATGCAGGTGATCTCAGGGTTATGATCAAAGTTCACTTGAAATGTCGTCTCAGCACAAAATAAAAAGACAAAAAAAAAGGAGCATGGGATTATGAGGAAAGAAGTAGAAAGTTGTCTGCAGGACAACTCAGTCTGGAAAACAGAAAATGAGGATAGCAGACCGAGAACCATACTATGATGAGTGAATAAGCACTGATTCGTTGTTATATCTTCCAGTACAAGTGTAGTGGTCAGCATTACACCAAGCTAAGAGGAAAAGCTAGTTTCAAAACTAAAAGGAGGCAGATCTTCATGCAAGATGTAGTGGAGCTATAAAAATCCCTGTTGCAATATGCATGCAAATGGTAGGCTGGACAAATCCATGAAAGAGAAATTCATTCAGGATTACTGAATATACATGAATCAAATTCCCTCAACCACCAATAGCTTAGGGCTGGAGAATTCTTAGGGCAAAATATCATATGTGGTAGCCCTGTTTCCATAAACTTTACTATAATTTTGCGCATGCATGTGATTTTCTACTGGGGCGGTATATTTAGATGATACTGCAAGGGAGATTACAGTGCTAAATTTTAATCAAAAACACATTATCTCTCTATTAACATAAAAAAATTAAAAGGATTGTCACAGTATTATGTGATTAAAATAGATACTAATCATTCAAATGATGGCGTTTGCTTAAAATTGCAATGAAAATAATTTTAAGTGTAACCTGAGCTAATGGGGGGAAAAGGCAGAACTTTAAAATCGCTATATTTTCTTTTCCTCCTCAGAGGGTTTTAAAGCCAAGTAAAGATTTTTAATTTTATGATCAGCAAAGTGAAAGGTGGTACACCTTCAAAGAGTTTTAGATTTAATTACAGGAATGAAACATTCAAATAAATAAAGATCCTCCTTTGAATACTTCAATAGCCGTGCAGCAACGACCTGACTTGTCTGACATGAACTCAGGCTGGGTGGAACATCTGGAAAAGCACTGAAGATATAGGACCCTGCCCTCTTCTGCAAGTACAAGTGATATGCCAGGGATCACGATGATTTTAAAAATGCACAGCTCTGCAAAACACACTGTACTAGCTTCCCCACCCCAGCTTAACATACAATCCCTCTGACAATATCAACAGTTGCCTAACATGACATTTCACATACCACCACGATTTGGATGGCATGTGCTTGAAAGAGAACTTGAAACGCTAGCAGTTACTGTGATGGGGTTTAAGAAAAGAGTGAAGGAAGTAAACTGAGAATCAAGATTACAAAATGGCTCTGTTCATTCCTCTGTGGGGATGAAACAGTATGAACAAAACAACCAAACCCCAAACACTATTTACTTTGGGAAGCAGGGTATCTCAAACTTCTCAGAGTAGGTGGAGTCAAGTAAGGACACAATTAGCCTAAAGACACCACCAGCAAATTGCCACACACGCGATATCCCCATGTACAGGTATGGCTAGCTGCAAGATGCTGAGAGAGGAGGGCAAGCAAATCCCAACCCCCAAACATGGTTGTGATTTAGGGATCCACTAACACTCTAGTGAGGATCCACTTACAGGCAATGCTGGAGTTTTGATTAAAGGTCCCAGAGCAATCACAAACATAGCTGCTGCCCCTTACCAAAACAAATTTTGTAATTAGCCTGTGCTGCTGCCCAATTCTTTTTGTGTGCTCTTTGTTTTCAAGCCACTGCAGTATAGAGATGAGATATGGGTGACAAGATAAAACTCTGTTCAGTCTTCTTTTTTGAGGTGGGGGAGAGGGAGGGAAGACAACTACAAACATTATAATTGATGCAACTTTCCTTTTTTTGTTGTTTGGGAGAGTTATAATGCAAAATTATGTAGGTAGTTGAGGTAATTTTATTAAAGGGAAGTGAAATAAAAGCATTAGGAAGTGTAACTAGGTAGTCCAACTTACTTAAAATATTGCAAATTAGCACACCTCAGTATTGAAAACCACAGTCTATGAAACAGAATTCCATAGGACAGCAATAACAAAAGCATCTCCATATGAACCCTCCAAACTTGGGATTAAAGCCCATAGGAAGTCCCTCAAAGCATGCGAGATAAATTCAGTAGCTACGGTCAAAGTCAGCCCTTGGCTATTTCACTGGGAGTTCCAACAAGATTTGTCAGAATACTAGCATGGAAGAGTCTATCAAACCAAAGGCCTGTTGATGAGGAATTAAAAGACAACTAACTCCAAATTACCATTCAGTTTCTTTGCTATATCCAAATCAGGTAAAAATCAATCATTAATAGATTTTGCAGCCTTCCTTTTCTGACTAACTTCTTGCCATCCCTGATCACCATAAAAGGTCATGGAACTGATGCTATCTTGTTAACATACAGCCAATGCCCCAGCATTAAGATGTCAGAAATTTCCTGTTCTGAAAGAATGTAAGTTGTACTTTTAAGCACAAGTTCAGAAAAAAAAAGAATATCAGAAGGAAAAAAAAGGAGAACCTTTAAGTTTACCATAAAGAAAGATCTGAAGGTTGTTATTATTCTAGAATCGTGTAAGTTAGAGGCAAGGGAGGGGCGGTCACCATGTTAGATTTGTACTTAACATTGAAATTATGTGTTGAAAGGCTCAAAAAAGGCAGAAGCAGTCAAGAAGAATGGAATTATTTTTTTATAAGAGGCAAGTTTCCTGAAAAATCGCATTGCCTGTTTTGAGCACCTGAGCTGCACAAAGGCACACTTCTAAAAAATAAAGGAAATAGAAATCATTTGCATCTCTATTCTGAGTGACCTGACAGAGTAGCTTTAGAAATTAGCAGCTGCAATAGTATTACTGAAGAGACTGGAGATCATGGTGACATACATCACAAACTTTTCAAGTACTGCATACTAATATCTAGACTGTTCCCTGTGACTAACTCACCACTTTCTAGTTTCCAAGTCTGCCAAACCTGTGACATGCAATTGCTACCATGTGCATCTGTGCTATTTAGCACATCATAATATGATTGGTATCCTACAGAGTTTCAGAGCATGAACGACAAAATTGGTTGTGAAACACCTAATCGTCAGCTTTCAACTTCACAATACATGCAAAATTGACTTTGAAATGCACAAATTTATTGCCCACTAAGTTAATTAAAAATACATGTATTATTTGGGGTTAAAAAAAAAAAAAAAAAAAAAAAGAAGACATCCAGGTCTTTACATGTCAAATTCCTACAGTCTGTGTAACACCTGCTCCAAATTGCTTTCCCCTCTGGAGACCTACTGTGAAAAGTGACCTATCTAAAGCTGTGGCCAGTATTTGGAAAAGGCTATCTACCCTTCAAGGGAACATGTATTTATTCAGTATCTAATTAGTGTCAACCTGAAGAACGTTTATGCAAACTTGGTCAGGACTAAAAATATCTAATTGTAGCTCCTCTAACCAAATGCTGGGAATGGTTGGAACTTATGTCCACAGTCTGATTTTTTTAACTTTGCAATAAGAAATAAAAATGCAGTACATGTAAAAGCGAGGGAAGCCTGGAGAACAGCTATTATTTATCAAGTGTCAGGGTAGACGATTCATATTCCCAAAGATACAAAAATTCTTCTCATTTAAAATTTCATACTTTGCCTTCAAAATCCAGCACTCTATCATCGGTCTACCAAGGAATCACCAGAATTGCTCAATTTGATTGAATGATCTTCAGGACTAACAAAGTACCATTTTTATATGGTACCAAAGCTAATTCCCAGTTCCATTCCAGGTGTGAATGAACTGGAAGACTTACACTTCCTCACACTAATTATTTCTTATTTCCAAGCAAAGGCAGTTTGAGAGACTGAAAATGCCACACAAGCAAAAATGATACAGCATTTAAAAAGAAATCCCCCCCCCAGTCAATATACTGGAAGTTGTCTCTGAATCATCACTGCCCTTCAGGTTTCCACGTACCCTTTCTGACCTCTTTTAGGAGAATTTGGATCTGCCAAGCCTGAAAACGGGAAACAAATTCTCCTTTTGTCTTTAGGATTCAAGAGTTACTCACCTATCTATTTGTTGGTATAATAAAATCAAAATCTGTGTTGAGAAACTTTACCACAAGATCAACTGTAAAATATTACTATGGTGGCTAACAACAGTTTCTATGTTATTAATCCAATCAGACAGGTCTATGCCTGTCACCCTTGCCCAGATCTGAACTCCTGTTGCCCAAGAGAATAGAAATTGGTGATGCAGGAAGAAATGCTTAACTGTACAGTATTATTTGCTTGTGGCTCAGCAAGCACTTAACCACATATGTGAAGCTCTGCCAAGATGTCCTCCTACAACAAAAGAACTTAAAAAAAATAAAGAGAACACAATCAGTAATTGGTAGATTTTGGGCGGAACACTATTTACCTACTATTTGTTCTTAAAATAGAACCCAGTATTTTTACAGGTTTTAAGGACTGAAGTAAATTAAAGGTCTTTTTTGCCTGCCTTAAGATACAATTATAAACAGCTTGCCAACTGCAATATCTACTTATCTCTATGTTACTGAGATATTCTGTCAGGGTTAAAACTCAAAAACATACTGGATTATTAAAAAGACCTTTTACACGGGGTGAAAAAATATTTCTGCACATACTCAATTTTTTAATTTCAGTTTCTTTAGAGAACACAGCTCAAACGACCCCAGTGGAGATGTTAGAGGATCTAGCATGTATCACATGTATCACATGTCCATGCACTTAAGTGTGCACAGCCTCAAGATAGCCTACACAGCTAAGGCAGGGTATTGACTGAGGAGAGTAACTAAGCAAAAAGAGATTTTACCTAAAAAAAATTTGACTTGAAAGAAACAGGCAATTTTTAAGTCTAGCAACATTTCTCTAGTACAGACTGGGATTATCATAGGGATTCTCTATTTGGTTCTCATTTTCCAAACATGAAATCTTTCTGACACACATGGATACACTCACATATCCTAACAATGTGTGGTACTATCTTATTCCAGAAGGGCACCAAGAAATAAACACATTAAAAAAAAAAAGTTTGCAAAACCAGATATTCGGATTACGAGACAGTAAAACATTTTATCCGTGGAACAGCACTAAGAAAATTGTGTATACCGTATTCCTTGCATCATTTCAAATCAAGCCTGGACAAAATCCCTAAACATTTAACAAAAAGAATCCCTGTTGGTACTGTTGTAATTGAGATATTTGAGGGACGGATTGTTGTCAAAATTAAGAAAAATATAATGCATTTTAGACACGAGCCACTGTTGTTAATTTGACCACCTCGGAAATGTGAGTTCTCCTTTAGTCCCCAAAAGAATGGTGAGAGATCATTTCTATTTAGAAGACTTTCCCACAAATCTTCTCAGTTTCATTCTGATGCTTAAGAAAATAACTTCATGGCACAAAGTATTAAAGGACTATGCACGTGAAGAACACATTGCCTGTCCAAGATAACTAAGGAAGAATAAAAGAATATACACACATATAAAAATGAGAAAAGCCACTCCAAATCATCTCCTTTAACAGGCCACCTGTACAAAAGATGTTGCTGCTAGCAAAGTGTGCCTATAAATCCTGAACACCCCTACATTCTTGACTTTAAAGGGAGTCAGCCATCGGACTTTGTTAGATACTAATTAATAAAACACAGGGAGTTGCCTTGGTGAAAAGTAAACAACATTCCAGTTGCAGAGTCTGATGTAACATGGGTGGTTGCATATAGACTCTACCATTAAACTATTAAACAAAATATGCTGAACAGATTGCTGGATTAACAAAAATAGAATGCTAGACTTTCACAGCATTAGTATAACAAACAAAATCAGGATAAATGTATCCTTTTTCTAACATTTTAAGTGTACTCAGTTGTATGTGGAAAGTACTCAGCAGTGCCAGTTGCACTGCCAAGATCATTCACTGCTAGCAACTAGTGTTCTATTTCAGGGTATTTATTTATTTTTTTAAATTCTTCTATAGTATATGAAATTTAAGAAAGGAAAATACAAATTAGTATCTGCATATTGAAAAAGTAACTAGAAGCTTTCTGTATTCAGAGTTATAAAAATAAAGTAAAAGAGATTTCCTTGTATTATGTGCCTTGGTGTTGCAAGGCATGACTTAACCATAGTACTGATGGAAATTCTTTAATATTCGGTTACTGCTCTAAGTTATGTCACGTACCAGCTAGTCCCAAAGGACTATGCATTAGTGAACCCTGTCAGAATGCAGCAAACTCATGCCCTCTTTCCCCTTTACTGTGACAGCAAAGAGATAGCAACTTAAATTAACTTTATACTGGCTCACCATGACTTCCAGCCAGAAGAAATCCTATACAGCAATATATCCTTAAGACCTCACTCTTCCATATTGCTGGGGAAGCAGGATGAGACTAACTAAAAAAGCCTTTTAGGAAGAGGTAAGTGGTGTTACCCCAGCTTTTGTTATAGATCCAGAGTTGAAGTGGAAGAATGGTGGCTCAAGGGTGAGGAGTACCTTCCTTCCATACCGCCACAACAAATGGCACACTGTTCAGGGCTCTGTATAACACAGCTACAACCAACTGCGTGGCTTCCGTATGAGGAGACCTTCATGATCTCAAGGACGGGGACAACTGAGGTCTTGGGATGCTCAGACTGGACTTTCAGAGGAGGTCCTTCCCTATGGAGAAGCAGACCAGTTCTTCAGGGAGTCTGTAGGATCTCCACTGACAACTGCTCAAGATGCAGCCAAGACCTTGCTACACAAAACCTCAGCCAGTGCTGCTGGTAGTCCCATGCCAAGCAGGAAGCTGGGCTAGATGACTGAGAGCTCCCTTCCATCAAAGAGCTCTATCACTCTGATGTGAAATCTACCACTCGCTGCAAAAGAATTTTTTACAAAACCACTGCAGCTATCCTAGGTTAAGGAACTTGATGTATTTTATGAACTGATGTGACCTCCAAAATTTTAACATAATGGTAGAAAAACAAAGTAAAGAAATTCAGAGTAGTCAGTAATATTATATTTGTTACTGCTGAGACATATACTCTAAACAGAATATTATCACGGAGGGGAAAAAAGTTTGTTCAATTATATGTAATCCAGGCTTTGACAAATGGAATGTTTTTGCTTTCACTGTTGTATAAAAATTCTGAAGGTTTCACTCCTTTCCTAAATGGAAGTAATTAATTGTAAAGAGAAATAATGTTAAAAGAAATTTAAAATAAACATTTCGAAGTGTTTGGAAAAAATAATATAATGCTTTAAAGTAAAGACAACAAAGGCACTGCAATCATAGACAACTCTAAATGACTGTTCTGGACATGCACTGATTCTCTGTATCAGACGATTAAAGCGGTCATTAGGTTTTCATTGATCAAAGACTGCCTAAATTTTCAACAAGACTTTCTTTGTCAGAATGTACATTCATCATTCAACTCTCAGAGTTTCTATGTCAACTGCAGGAAAAACTGCTACCTGCCGTGCAAAAAATCAGAAGCTCACTTCTTGAAAATGAAACATGTTTTCAGAAAGGTGTGCAGAGCTAAAAACAAACAGCCAAAACAAAAACCAGAAAATAGAAATGGAACTTAAAGAAATAAAAAAAAAAAACCACAATGGAGGACAGTATGAGAAACCTAAGTGGTAGATAAATGGACAAAACAGGAGTACTGATTGAAAACAACAGGATTTGAGGAGGTAGGAAGCAAGATACACAGTCTTCATTACAGCTACAAAAGAAACACAGTTTTTGGGCAATGGAACAAATTAAGAGGATCACTATGTAATTACACATACACGCCATCTAACCATCTTCCCATTACAGAGCAAAAGAAAAAATAAATCTGGGACGTCAACCAAAAACATGACCTGAAGGAAATACCTCCACAGAATGTCCCAGAAAGTCCTGCCTGCCCTGGAGAGGAGGACTAGAGAAGAACAGCGGGCTGCTGCTGCAGAGGTACAAGCAATCTCCCAGGACAGACAGAGGTTGCACAGCTGTTTGGGTTAATATCAAAGGCAACCTAGAAGAAAGGAAAAGGAGAGGAAAGCAAGCAGCAGCCAAGCTGAAGAGCAGAACTCCTTTGCACGCAGTACTTAACATATGGAATAAACAGTACTGAGGCAACACAAGGGAACAATTAGTCTAAACGGTTTGTAAATATCTTGGACAAATACCAGAAGAGAAGAATACGGAGGAAGACACTGACTAATTCAGGGGAGGGAAGGGGCCTCGATGGCTTTTCTGGCCTCCTTCTGTCCTTACGTGCCCTGTATTTATATTTGAACACTTGCATTACCCAGCATATAGGCTATTTAAGGTCAGGAAAGCATTGCAGTAGCACAGCTGCCTCCAGCAAGTAGTGCTTGACATCACTAAACCACACAGAAGAGCACAGCCCTTTCATTGGCTTCAACAGCAAATATCTGCAAGCAGAATTGTTTCGCTCTATTTGTACAGGTTTTTCCACTGCACTGTGGCGTCTGCAACTTCGGTACTAACAGAGTTTTGTCCACTGAAATCGTTAAACAGCTGAAGTTTCCTCCTCATGTATTTTAAGTGACCCCTGACCAGAAACCAGTTCAAAGAATTTAGTTTTAAAATCCAACTAAAAAGAATTTACACTTTTATCTTCTAAAGTTTCAGTTCTTGCCAAATTTAACTCGTCTTCCTCCGTAGGATGTTTGACACATACTGCATGCACATATTAAATATCATACTTGAGATCTCTCATTTAAATTCTGTAATATTCTTTGTTGACACACAAGAATGTTTTCCAAACTATACATAAAGAGTCCAATTTTTTTTCCCCATTAACACAATGGCTACATGATTTGTAGAAATCATGAAAGACAGGAATGGTTTATAAACCCACTGAATTGGAAGGATTTCAAAACACTGCTACTCAATGTCATGTTTGATAAATGGCTTAAATAAGCATTTTCAAATTTTCTTAGCTAGATACATCAATGACGAACCAAAAAAAAAACTCCCACAAACCCCAAAAAACTGAAACAACTCAAGGCAGGTGTGCCTCACAGTGTACACCAGAGTTCTGGCTCTTAATCATCCAGATCAAGACCTGCTGGAACACAAAGTTCCTCCCTATCTGAGTGCTCAGGATTTCTTTCAACAAAAGTCAGGGTGGGAAGTGGTACACTGAACATCCAGATCTTCTCCTAACACCAGTTTTGAATTTTACCATGGTGCAAACCTCAGAGGTGGGTCCCACAGTTTAGCTGTTGCCTGTGAAAACTCAAAGACAGCAGAGGAATTCAATGATTTGGAATGAAAGAAAGCAGGGAGTGCAACACTCATTTGAAGTACAGAAGAGGACTACAGGTATAAGAATATTTCTCCTTGATTAAAAAAAAAAAGCTTCTTTAAACATGAAATGAATATGCAATTCCTTAGATGTCAGGCAGCCCACAGGCCAACTCTAACTACCTCTGTGTGCTTTTTTCAGGTTACAGATTAATCAGGTCCTGCTAGTCCTCAGGAAGTGCTGGCTGCAGAGAAACGAAAGATGCAAAACATGAAGGACTCACAAGAATCCCTGCTCTGCATGATAATGTTTTTGGCCATTTCTGCTCTCTAATTAGATCAGTTTACATGTTTTCCTAAAAGTAAATCTACAAAATAAAGCATATCCATTCCATTTAAAGAATGTCTTTTTAAGTTGCCTATAATCTGCACTTACACTTAAAGAAAGCTGAAGTTTAGTACAGTTAGAGGATGTCTGTGGTGGGTTTACATTTCAACAAATCCTTGTGATTTGTTAAGGGAATTCTTCAGAGGAAAGCTCCTAGGAAAGAAGTTCTCAATATTCCTGAAGGGGAATCTGTTATCTAGGAGAAGATTATTCAACAAAAGTCCCACACTTGATATTCTTTTATACATTTTCTCCAGGTAAGCGCAATGTGCAAGTGGTGAAAGGGGTTTCAGCTGAGATTTGCATGAGCCAGGTAGCTCGTGTAGTTAAGTAGTGGGATGGACTGTGACTGCCTCATATGCCTTAAATGAAATAAGCAACACAATAAATCACATTCTTGACAACACCTTATTTTGGGAAATACAATATTTTGGGAAAATGGCATCTTCCTACAATGGAATACTTCCTACAGTTAAGGAAGTATTAAAGTTCCTTTCAAGAAGGCTTTACATTTAAAATGCCACTGATTATTGGCAGGAAAGATGGAGGCAGAAAGCAAAGGAAAATGAGAGATGTTACCTAGTACTACTATGGGATCAGGAAACTTCTGCGAAAAAGGCAGGTCGGCAGGGGAACTAGCTCTTCTGGTAATCTCAAAGGATGCACTACAGTCCTTCCCTTTATCACACAAACAACAGGGCCAAGATCCCCCCATTTATATTCTCCCTCCCGCCCATCACATTCCCTGCAGGGCTGCTCCTCTGCCATACTCCTCAATTCATGCTCCCTGTGCCACCGCATTCCCTGCCAAAACATCAGCAACAGGAATGTGCTTCCTAGAGGCCACTGCCAGCTCCCTCCAATTGGGGCAGGGCTGGCAGAGGGAGAAGACAACAGAGGCAATCAAAACTGATGTCTTTCACATACAACTTAACTCTGTGTTTCACACAGTTTTCAGAGATTTTATTTGAAAATCCTCAACTTTTCACTTTCCAGTGGTCAGAGATTTGTACCTATTGCATGTGGCCATCTGGAAGCAAGCATTAAACAGTAGCTGACTTTTTGTTAACGGTTTTAAATAGTAAAAATAGGAAAAGTCTGAAGACAGAACACTATAATGGGCAGATCACAATCAGAGTGAAATTCTCTGAAAACAAATGATTTAGTCACCATATTCAGAAAGCAAAACACATATCCCAAATATGCAAAAATCAACTTCAAGAAAGTGTACTTCGTTAAGATACCACATTCTGTAGTGGTGGGTTTGCATTTACATCAAGAACTGGGAAAAATACCCACGCAGCAACAAAAGCGGGTTCAAAGTGTACTCCAGGAAATCTGAGTTTTCATAACCATTGAGTAAATGTGCCTTTCTATACCCACTGCATGTGCTGCCAAGATTCTAATTAACTCATTTAACTGCAGTCTGACAGTTTTGGTAATTAATATCCAGTTAGAATGAATACAGCAGAACAACTAATCTCAACTTTGACCTGAAAGGAAAAGCTTCCATGACCTGCTCATGCCACTTTCCATTCTTTATCATCAGTCCTGGCTAACTGTAGAGGTACCAGCTGATTGGAAATTAGCAAATGTAATTCCCACCTATAAGAAGGATTGTAAGGAGGATCTGGACAACTACAGGTCTATCAGGCTGACCTTGGTGCCAGGGAAGGTCATGGAGCAGATTATTTTGAGAGCCATCACATGGCACGTGCAGGACAATCAAGGAATCAAGCACAACCAGCATAGGTTTATGAAAGGTGGTTCTGCTTGTCCAACTTGGCCTCCTTCTGTGATAGGGTGACCTGCTTATTGGATGAGGAAAAGGTTGTGGATGTTGTCACTGACAAGCCTTTGACACTGTTTCTCCTGAAATTCTTCTGGAGGAAGTGGCTGCCCATGGGTTGGACAGGTGCAACGTTCACTGGGCAGAAAACTGGCTGGCTGGCTGGGTCCAGGGAGTGGTGGTGAACAGTTACATCCAGTGGTGTTCCCCAGGGCTCAGTACTGGGGCCAGTCTTTACTGATGATCTGCATGAGGGGATCAAGTACCCCCTCTATGAGTTTACAAATGACAAAGTTTGGTAGGAATGTGGATTTGCTGGAGGGCAGGAAGGCTCTACAGCGGGATCTGGACAGGCCGGATTGATGGGCTGAGGCCAAATGTATGAGATTTAAACAAGGCAAAGTGCTGGGTCCTTCCCTTGGATCACAACAACCCCAAGCAATGCTACAGACTTTGGGAGCTGTAGCTGCCATTGGAAAACGACCTGGGGGTGCTGGTCAATAGCTGAACATGAGCTAGCAGTGTGCCCAGGTGGCCAAGAAGGCCAATGGCATCCTGGTCTGTATCAGAAATAGTGTGGCCAGCTGACCAGGGAAGTCATTGTCCCTCTGTATTCGGCACTGGTGAGGCCACAACTTGAGTTCTGTGCTCAGTTTTGGGTCCCTCAGTTCAGGAAGGACATTGAGGTGCTGTAGTGTGTCCAAAGAAGGGCAATGGAGCTGGTGAAGGGTCTGGAGCACAAGTCTTGCTAAGAGCAGCTGAAGGAACTGGGGTGGTTTAGCTTAGCGAGAAGGAGGTTCAGGGAGGACCCTATCTCTACAACTACCTTAAAGACGGGTGTAGCCAGGGGGAAGTTGGGCTCTTCTCTCAGGTAACAAATGACGGGACAAGAGCAAACAGCCTCAAGTTGTGCTAGGGGAGGTTTAGACTGGATAGTATGAAAAATTTCTTCACCTAAAGGTTTTTCAAGCACTGAACAGGCTGCCCAGAGAAGTGGTGCAGTCACCATCCCTGGAGGTATTTGAAACGTGTACATGTGGGAGCTAGGGATATGGTTTAGTGGTGGACTTGGCAGTGTTAAATTCATGGTTTCCCTTGATAATTTTAAGGGTACTTTATAACCTAAACGATTCTATGATTACATTTATGGATAAAGTAGCACAAGCCTCACACTTATCAGGTAATTTTTTAATCTGATGCCATCAGTAACTTTGAAGCACATTTCTTCTGCAAGAGCTATTTAACTGTAGAGACAGTCTGTGGAATTAAGCATGTTTAACTAAAGAAAAACTAGTGCTTCAATTGTGATTTCCCAGGAACTCTGTATCTAACTGTTGTGTTTTTTTTTTTTTTTTGAAGCAGCATTTAACAACAGTACAATATCCATGAAAGAACAAATAACTTGGCCCTAGAGAAACTCCAAGTTCCTCTATGTATAAATTTTACAATTTAGGTAGGACTTGATTTTTTCATTGCATTTTCAAGAAAAACCAAGTCAGTTATTTTTAGGTTAACATTTGACCCCAGTTACCAGACCTTCCTGCTTGCTCTATTACTGCCATACCACAGACCATAGAATAAAATAGATGACACCTGTTTCAAACTTCTCTGGTCAGACTAAGTAACTTTATGGAAAACAGTTCAAGGAGTGCAAGCTGGCTCTACTGCTGGTCCACACAGTTCTTTAGAACAAAAGGTTCTACATAAAAAAACCCAAAAGATTCCTATTAATTCTTGGGAATTAAAAAAATCCTACCACCTGTGACGGACACAGTTCACTATTAACATGGATTGATTCTGTTTAGCAGGCTTCCTTTCTCTTATAAAAACACTTCGGGAAAGGAAGATGAAATCTGCTGTGCGTGTTCTAATGTACTAGGGACACATCTGAGAAAGGCACTTCAGTACTGCACCAGGAATGTCAGAGTGGCAGTAAAAATACTCTCCAATCCTCTAAACTCTAAGAGTAACACAGGCAGTAGAACAGATAGAAACATTTGGATATATCAAAAGAAAAGTAAGACTTTTTTACAAAACTAAAATGAATTTTAGCGGCAAAGTAAATACAATCTAAGAAAATAAATTAAAAAATAATCCCCACGACAAATAGAGAGGAAGATTTTAAAAGTACTAAGTACGGCCTAATCAGTATTGAAAATGACAGTAATTTTCAATATTGTTGCCACAATTAATTTTGACTAATTAAAAGTGCTGTTGACAATCTCACTGTACAAAGATACAAGTTGAAATATATGGTCGACAATAAAGAACCCAGAATACCTTTATAATAATAATAATGTCTGATATTCTAAAGAAAAATTACTTTGTTCCCCTTTTCCTTCATTATCACTCTTTGTAGGAGGGTAAACATGTCTAGAAGCAGTGATACCACAGTAAAATTGCTGAGGAGGATATTTTAGTAGAGTACAGTTTAACATTTTAAAATGCCTGTGCTGAAACAGGGATTATTACAATGAAAGGTGGTATACTCAAAGCACATGGCAAATAACATGATAGAGAATTGTTTGCTTAATTAGGATACCCTGAAATAAAGTGTATGTGCCCAGGTGAAAAAACGCAACACCTTAACGGAGGGATTTGATCTAAAGGCAACAAATGTGTTCAAAACTTCTGAAATTCCTGTAGACTATTCTACCCTACTCAGCAGTATGTAGAGGAAGGGAGTTGAAGAGGGCTGTGTTGAATCACCTTTCCATTTTCTTTTGTGATTTCTTACTAATTCATTTATCTACAAGTGTTTTTCAATCATACAGGGAAATAAGTGGTAAAGTACTTGATATATCATGTAAAAATATTCCCTCTACCATCACCTTATAGAACCTTATGCATACAGGCTGACACTCACAGAAAAAACTTCCAGGAAGACATAAACCCTTCCCAACATTCTGCTCTTAAGTTTTGCTCAAGGAAATATTGAGGTCTGGATTGCCACAAAATGTGCATCGGACCAAGAACTGCCCCTTATTTCCTACATGAGAAACTGGTAGCTCATTACCTAGCAACAAAATCAGCCCCACTGAACTGCCTCAAGTATTTCATACCTTGACAAATAGGTATAATTGCTTAGTCTCTTAATTGAAAAAAGCCACCTTAAAAATCTCACTATCTGAACCATTTAAAGACAGCATTAACATAGCCTCCATTAAAGCACCATTTAGATGATGGACACATAATCTTAGCTCTTCTACAATTATTTTCACTAATTGCTCTATAGCAGCTTCATAAAAAAAAAAAAAAAGGATCAGTACAGTTGAACACCTGGAATAGAAGTGGATCTGTTTTGACTGCCAGTCCCTGTCCGCCCTGATTTCTTCTGAAGCTGTCAACAGGCCATCAGAAGTTGGCTGCAGCAAAACAGATGATTTTTAGAACACGGGAAGAGCTGCAAAGCAGAGCTAGATTGGCAATCAGGTTATGGTACTGGCTACAGTTTCAGAAGATTGATTGATGGGGACATGGTACACAGAGCAAGTAGTAGATACGTCTGACTCACTGGCCAGACACTGCACAGAGGCATGACCAAACAAGGATTAATGGAACAGAAAGCACTGCAGAGCAACAGTCTTTCCTCCTTCTTCCCAAAACTGCAAAGATGTCCCGGGATTTCAAGAAGCCATGGACTGTCTTGGTGCTTACTAACAATTCTCCTGAACTCATCAACTCAGATGCACAGACACATTTTAATATACCAAACAGAAGGTATGACTTCTAAAAAGACAGCCAGATAAAAAGGCCTAAGCTTGACAACTCATTCAGTGATTGTGTATTCACAATCATTCTGAAACAGTAGGTTTCAACTGGTGTCAATACGGCATGCCAGCTTCAAAGGTGAAGTCCTTCACAGCACCCCTGCATCTCAAACACAGCAAGAGGCGGTACTTGGCAGTAAATCGGTAATATTCTACGGTTTTCCTCCTCCAATTCCCAGCAGAAAGCACAGGTAAAAGACAGGAAACACCTTAAAGAAAATATACATGCTTAATTTTTTTCCCTTCATTTTTTTTTTTTCCATCAGTGAAAAAACATACAGAAATATTCAAAGCCTAAGAGTTCAGACCAGGTTCTTGTTACTCTCCCCTGCCCGTATGAGAAGGTTAAATGCAGTCACCGAACTCTGCATACCACCCTCAGTCACGAAGAACCCTCTGGCACAGCTCCCAGACCAGTAAAAAACGACCATTTCAGTCCCCAAAGCATGGAGCCTGATCCGTTTAAGCAAAACAAGTTCTACTGACAGCTGGTTTTCTTAGCATATTCACATCTGCGTATTTATCAGAGAAAAGCCCTCCAGGACAACAGTGTTTATTGCAGGATTATTTCTGTGAACACAGGGAAGACAGAACTCACTGAGTAAGTGTTTCTACCCTTATATATTTTTTTCTTAAAATGTGAACCAAGATGAACCCAGTTTTATTTTCTTTAGCATGGATGACTCATGAAGGGAAAAAAAATTACATATATTAAATTTTTTCTTTTAAGAAAAAACCCCAGAATCTTCTGATCCACATTCATGTGTAGTATGCTGACACACATTTTAAGCACTAATATAGAAATTAGCTGTTCAATCCTGCACTGACTGTCTAGATTTAGAGTCTAATGACTTTTAATAAACAGAAACCAAAGATGTAATGGACAGTTTTATTACAAATTTCATTCACATATGAATATCTAATATACTTCCACAAAAAAAGGAATTTTGAACAAGCAAGATGCTTTCTACTGACAGGTTTTGAGATGTTATGAATAACACGTGAGATGTGACAGAGACATAAAGGGCAAATATGCCGGCAGCTCCTCGATGTGCCAAAGAGTGCAGAAGCAGCCTCAGAACACATCTGTGTCTACCCAGCTCAGCTGTATGACCCTCCACCCAAAGCACAGCAGCTATCAGCGAAGGATGGAAGAGTATCCTGCAACAAGTCCCACACCCTCAGGTGGGAGGAGGTGAAGGATGAGCTGCAGACACACACTCATGGATGCTGACGAGTACCAACCTCTCAAGTTGTGTGGTCAGTCTGCGCGGTTTCTCATCTTACCACTTCCTCCAGAAGTGTGCAAAAACTGTTTTCTATAATACTACAGTAAAATGGTAGGGTTTTTTTCAAATAAATATGTATAATAAATATCCCACGTTTCATTTTAACTTGATCTAATTTTTGAAATAACTGAAAGCAACTGTTATTGGCATCTATATGCTTATTGATGCAGTGGAACAAAGAAAAAGAAGAATTCTTCAAATTATAAAATGAAAGGTTTCTTAAGTGACTGATTTCAAGTTAAGGAACCATTAACTAAATGTTGCTGCTAATGTGTTTTGAACAACTAGTACTGAAATGAATGTTGTCAAATTAGCAAGTTTTAATGAAAAAATTAAACCAGGTATAGTTATGAATAGTCATTGCTGAGATTTTTATAAATTAACAAAAATGTTTCCTGTCCCAAAGTGTGGGGTTGGTTGTTTTACTGTAAGAACTGGACTTGACACTCTGCAGCCAGATATCACACCATAATACTTTTCTACTGCACTTCTATTCCCTGCTCAATATGTGAGCTTTTTCAAGCCAACCCATGTACTAATGTCTTCACCCCAAACCATAAAGGGTGGATATTTCCCTCATTTTGGAAATCTCTTCCAGAGTCTATGACAAAGTACAGTCAAAGTCTTGCTAGTATTATGTTTGCTATACATCTAAAACCAGAGCAATCATGCTTTACAAAACCCCTCCAAAGCAAAAAACCTGTATTCATATTGCTAGGACTCAAATTTGCTGACAAGATCTGTGGGTATGTATCATTTTTAGAAAATGCAATGTGGCAATGCATGTTTATATGGCAAAGTACAAAAGCAATGAAATCTCTTGGGAAAGCAGGAGATAACTCACGTTACACAAACAGGCCCTTTGCTCTTATTTCTCTACAAAGCTGAAATGTTATTTCATATGTCAGGAATATGCTATTCCTGTTTGCTTGTTCTTCCTAAGGTGAGCAGATTTTAGTATTAGCAAAATAATTGTGGGAATTCGCTATTTTTCCTTCTGTTGAGTACTTGGGAATGTTATGTTCGGAACTATCAACTACTACTACCAGCTACTACTACTTAGTTCACTTCAAAATCTGCTACATAAAAAAAAATACAGTGGTAATTTGCTTACATGGCTTTTGTAGATGCAATTACTGCTAGCAGCAGGAAAGAACTTTTATAAGCAGAACACAATTCAAATGTAACATGCCATGGACTCAAGTCATTAAACTAATCCTCAGGGCTTCTTGAGGCTTTTTGTACTTTTGGCAAAAAGTATAAAGAAGTACGCATTGTTGCTTCAGTTCCCAAACATTGGAAAGTTAAATATCTGGACTGTCAGCCCTTGCTAAACAGAGCAGAGATTGGTTTTGGGAAAAGAACAAGAGACAACCACATCTTCTGTTATTAAAGTGCAATTGAACAAACATTAGAAACATACCCATACATTTTTTCATGGCACATAAAAAAGTAGCCAGTAGGACTAAGGGAGGTGCAACAGCTCACAAGCAGCTTTGGTATTAGAGGTTACCAGTGCCTAGATACTGTGATGAAATTGAGTTAGACGAGTGAAGTGTCTTGACTTCGGTACATCAATAACGTGCCATGGTGTGGCATGGAACTCCAGGGTTTACTGGCATGATTTGAACATGACTACATAAATGACGAAGCCATAAATACATCAGACATGTCAGATAGGTACCAACGCCCCTCAAATATTTTTCTGCTGTATCGCTCTACATCACACATCTAAAATCAGATATTCTTTAGGGCTCTGAGAGAAAATGCAATACTTTTAAGAAGAAAAAGTATTTGTATTGCTATTCTGCTTGGTATCAAGAGGTTAACATCTTTTTAAAAATACTATTGAAAGTGGGAAAATAAGCAATGTATTCATTAGCACATGGATCATTTAGACAGACATACCTGGGTGGCCTGAAATACACCTAATTATCAACATGTGACTACAACTGAGAATACATCGGAGAGTAATGGCAGCCCATTCGCTTTTAGAAGAGCTCAAAAGAACAATCCTTTGAAACATGGGCTACAATTATTCCCTAAACTAACGCTGAGCAGAAGTAGTGAATTGATATAAAATATGAAAACGTAAAAGCTACTAAGTATCATGGAGTCATGGAATCTCCTGAGTTGGAAGTGACCCACAAGGATCATCGAGTCCAACTCCTGGCCCTCATGTGCCTGAGACTGTTGTCTAAAAGCTCCCTGAGCTCTGTCAGCCTTGGGGCCATGACCACTTCCCTGAGGAGCCTATTCCATTGCCTGACCACCCTCTAGGGGAAGAACCTTTTCCTAATATCCAACCTAAACCTCTCCTCACACAGCTCCAGCTGTTCCCTCAGGTCCTGTCACTGGTCACACAGAGAGCAGAGATCAGTGCTGCCCTTCATGACGAATTACTGAATATTTTGATCCGTGTTCTGTGAAGCTACATAACCTCAGAGCATGATGCTGAGGACTCTTTGTGCACCCTGACAGTCACAGGCTGTCTGAGCTTATTAGAAACATTGAGCTTATTAGAAACATTGTCTGTTCCCAGGGACTAACAGGTGTCTAGCACACACCAGCACCTGCTTTTTAATGAGCAGCCTTGGAAACTTGTTCTTCTCGCCTGAATAACAACTCAAGTAGGATAATATTTTTGCTACTGAATCTTCAAAGAGAGTTCCCAATTCGAACTGTGGCCAGGACAGAAAACTGCTGTGACTAAAGCCCACTCTCTAACAACCCTATAAACAGCAGTCCAAAGTGAGACTCTCGGAGCTCTCAATTCCCAGGTCAGAGAACATGTATGTCTCAAACACTGGTACCGGATGGCTGTGGAGCCAACCAAAGACTGCTGGTAACAACTAAGGACTGTTGGTATTAATAGGCCTGTGACAGCAGGAAGTGCCTCTGCGTCCCAGAGCCCTGCTCCCACCTGCCTGGGCCCAGTCCTTGCTCCATGCCCAGGGCCCCGCTCCGATCCCAGTCCCATCCTGGTTGTGGCTGCCTGGTCCCAGTCCTATAACAAATGCCCAGGCCCCCACTCCGGCATTCGCTCTTGATCCCAATCCCAGTCCTGGTCCTACGACCCACGTCCAAGGCCCTGCTCCGATCTCGACCCTGATCTTGCTCCTGCTACCAGTATATGCTGTGTGTTTGCATGTATTTTCTAAAATAAAGTATACTAAAGTCTTCTGCCTTTATCTAAATCAAATCCTGTTTTTTCTTTTCTAAACTGCATCCACGAGTTTATCCAGATCAATTTGCTCTGTTGAGCAAAATGTCAAGACACCATGTTTCTTCACTCACACAAACTTTACCCCCAGGTTATCATCTTAAAACTGTGGTAGTCAGTATTTTCTATCTTTTCTTCTCTATGCAGAAGAATTATCACCAGTTCAGAGGAAAGTCACTGCAGTACTAACCAAAAAAATAACACATCACTCAAACAATGCTGGATCAGTTTGATTGTGTTATACTTGAAATGTCTAACATAGTTACTTTTTTGACACATTACAAGACTGAGATAGTGAAGGGAAGAAGCATTAAAACATTCTTAATTCCAGAAAAGGAATAAGAGAAATTTAATGAAAACAGATTGATTTCTAATCCTTACCCTTCCATTTTAGGCATAGAAATTTGTTTCTCAGCAAATCTCTTTGCCAACTGGTAAACAAATCAGTAATGTTCAACACTCTTAAAATGAAATATTCAGATATTCTCCTGAAAAAAGTAACCTATAAACTTGCAAATTCCTAAAACACAGCTAACAAAGCCCTTTAGCTGCTACAACAATATTTTATTCAAATGCATTATCTTTATACAGAGAATTTACCTTCCAAAGAAAAAAATAAAAAAATTCCCCACCCCTCGCCCCGCAAAAGCTATCAGCTGTACCATAGGAGGAATTCAAAATATACTGCTACAGGAAAATGCAGTTTAGTTGTCAGAGATTATGATGCTATGAGAATATCAGGTATATACAGAACTAGCTGAAAGAAGACCTGTCATTTCTCCACCAAACACACACTTTCAGTAATCACTATAACTTCCAGCAATTTAAAGCAATAGCACGTTATCACCTAGTCAACATTTCTCATATGTATAAGGAAAAAATTGTAAAGTTCAGAAATGAAGTAGAATAAACATTCCAGAAAAAAACCTGTCTCACTCACTGTTCAATACGTGGGGAGAGGTACAGCTTCGGAAAAACCTGAGTAGCTTCTGCATCCTCAAAACTAACAGAGAGAAGTGCAACATCTTCTCCAGGATCTTCATTCACATCCTGTACATAAAAAATAAAAATAAAAATTTAAAAAAAAAAAAAAAAAAAGAAAAAAATGGCAAATAACAAAATGAGTACTTACAAGCTTACAGATAACAACTATCAACTAAATCAAATACCAGTTTAGTTAGGAGATGCCTAAGTGAGGAATCTAAAGTGTAACCATTGTAAAACAGGCTGCAAATTTATTCTTTCTTACTATATTAGTACTTAAAAGTACTAATTACTTTAGTGATTTCTTTAAAACAAACATAAAATTACTGAGTTACCAAGTGTGCAGTAGTGTAGTAGCTCTTCTTCAACTAGGTGAACTATAAATTTCAGTAAAGACAGAGATTTCATTTTTAAGAATTCCTGGTTTAACACTAACATCAGATGCAGATGCCAAAGAACTTTTTAAAATGGTATAATATCGCTGAGTTATGACCACAAATTTTATATTTCTTATTTTTCAAAGTAGTATATGGTCAAAATTTTGTGTTCTATTAAACTCCTACTTACCCTTTGGACAAAAAACATTTTTGCAATTAGAAATTGATATCTAAAAGTCACTGTCCCCAAGTTTCCTGTCAATTAAACTCATGCATTACTTTCAGCAAAGGCTGCATACTCTATAAAAGTACTGTAAGAAAAAAAAAATGCATGCTACATACAAGTCAATGCATTCACTCTTGAGGCTTTCTTTATATCAGAACAATTGGTTACAGCTTTGGGATCGTCTAGAACAAATTGTTTCTGGTTAGGACCTGACAGCCCTCCAATTCATAAATCACATACAGTACAAACCAGTGTATTTCTGCTACACACAACGTCACTTAAGCTTTTGACCTCTAGTTAGAAAGTAATGTTAGCAGTGCAGTCACCTTCACTGAAAGCAAATAACATGGTGCCACTTGCTGCTCACAAATAAATCCTTTCACGTGTTTGTTCATATGTACACAGCAACTTGCCAAGATGCATTTGTTTTCATCCGTTTTGGAAAAATACGAGAGGAAACAGATAACCTAGCAAATATGTGCTCAAAGCAGGATCAACATGGTGCAGAGTGCCCTGCTATGTTCTGTCCTACAGGCAGCTGTGAGGAAGAAACATGCAAACCACTTAAATATTATTAGGAGAACCTGCCCTATCTGGGGAGAAAAAAAATAAAGTGGCTGCTGAGTGGTTTCAGGAAGGCAATCTCATGGCATTTGAGGCTTTGGCAGGACTGAAACTGTTAAAGTCCAGAGAGACTTGCTGCATACCAGCTATTACGTGCAGAATACAACATACCAAGAAACGTAGTGATAAGCTTCAGGGAAGAATGGGTCTTAAAAAAGCCTAATTGTCTTAGATGAAAAATGAAACAGAGCTGACAGTGTTTTCTTAAATTCTGCCTTGGTGTGCAGCTCACTTCTGACAGCTGAAAGAAAACTGTACTCTTAGAACTGCCAGTGAAACAGTCACGAGCACACCGTGGCTGGAAATCAGAACAGTTTTAACCCGAGTTTGCAGGACAACACTCCATGTGAGAAGTGAGGACAAACAATAGTTGTTGTCCTGTTGGGGTACAATCAGTTATGGTTGGGATTATATGACATGGTTGTCTGTGGACAGGACCTTGTGACCCCAATATTCCCTTAAGTGTTAAGTTTTTAAGTGGTACTATCTTCTACACTAGAAGAACCAGAACAGATTACAAAACCTTTATCAACAAGACAAACAATAACAAAATATATCCAAGAGTGCAACTCTCCCTGACCTTTTCCCCAGCATTTTATATATTTCCATCATTAAGGAAAAAAACTGAATAAGGAACAGCTTTCAATCCTGAAGCTGAGTATGGCATTAACTGGCTTTTCCCCATTAATTTGCTAATTGTCAATCAAATGAAAAGAACTATTAAGATAGATTAAACAGTAATGCTAATGATTTAAAAGATTTTATTTAAATAGGTATTCTTCAAGAGATGACAAGTACATATAATGGTTAGGTGGATGAGAAACTCAACGTGACACAGTGATGTGCAGTGATGACTTGCAACCTAGAAAGCCAATTGTATCCTGGGCTGGATCAAAAGCAGTGTGACCAGCAGGTCGGGGGAGGTGATTCTCCCCCTCTACTCTGGTGACACCTCATCTGGACTACTGTGTCCAGTTCTGGGGTCCCCAAGAAAATAAGGACATGGATCTGTTGGAGTGAGTTGAAAGGAGGGCCATGAAGATGCTCAGAGGGCTGGAGAACCTCTCCTATGAAGACAGGCTGAGAGTGGGGGCTGTTAAGCCTGGAGAAGAGAAGGTTCTGAGGAGACCTTATAGCACCTTTCAGAAGCTAAAGGGGGCTACTAGAGAACTGGGGAGGAGCTTTTCACAAGGGCATGTAGTGACAGGACAAGGGAGAATGGTTTTGCACTGAAAGAGGGCAGGTTTAGATTAGATATAAGGAAGAAATTCTTCACTATGAAGGTGGTGAGGCACTGGAACAGGTTGCCCAGAGAAGCTGTGGATGCCCATCCCTGGAAGTGCTCAAGACCAGACTGAATGGGACTTTGAGCAACCTGGTCCTGTGGCAGATGACCCTGCCCATGGCAGGGGAATGGAACTAGACGATCTTTAAGGACCCTTCCAACCCAAACCATTCTATAATTCTGCTATATAATACATCCACTTCTGTGTGTATACAGCTCTTCCAAGACCATATTCTTTTGTTTGTAATTATTTTCAAATAATTTGTTTTTACAGAATAGAATCTACATGCATTTTACAAGCTACATGGACAATAAACACCCTATTTAGACTTGCATTTATGATTAGCGCTCAAGCAGATGTGCACACACAATTTGACACCATGGATAAGACCAGTTTCTAGAATACTGTCAGGTACTTACTGATCAACAAAGTCAAAACAAGGAAAAAGAAAAACCCAACTTCAAAACAGACTAGGTTAACACCGCTACAGCATCCATTACCATGTACAGTAATATTACATTCTATCTTCTACACTCACTAGTGGCTTCATTAATATGAAGATTCATGCCAATGGAAAAAAACCACATAACCACATAAATCATCACTGTATGTGATTTGCAGGTTAAGCTGCAGTAAAATTAAATGTGTAGTAAGAGCAATAAATTGAGACATGATCTTTTTCCATTTACAAAAATAACACACAACAAACACTACTGCAACTCTTGCTGCCAGCAGTGCACTACATTATGTTCATACAGCTACTGTCCAGTGCAAATCCACATAAAGAAATTGGTATTCTTCTATAACTATCACTTGTCATATGGATGCATATTTGCGGCTCCGAGAAATGAAAACTGTAACTTAAAAAAGACCCAATCCCCCGGCATTCCTGAAGGTTTTAGAAGATGCAGTGCAGCAACACCATGAAGCTGCTTAACCTTATTGCTCAGGTGGCTCCAGATTTACAACAAACTCCCGTCTATCTGACACTATACCATTTATTCCTTTCAGACTTTGTTACTTTTATTTATGCTTGGTAGAGCTGCATTCAGCTCTAGTATGTTGTTAAAACTGCCATTTATAAAACTAAACCAAAACCACATGTCCTACAGATAAACTGTGGAAACTTTTCAACTAATAGACTTTTTTGATGTTGTCTGCGCCAGTTACAACTTAACTCCTTGAGCGATCTTTCTCCTGGTCATCTCTACAATATTGTCAGTCATTAGGCGAGAAGAAGGAGCCTCCTATTACCAGGCAATGACCTTTGCCCAGAACAGGGGCTGAGATCCTTCCACTACACCAAGGGGTGCAAAGACAAAGGTTGTTTTTGTTGTTTTTCAAACTCTGCACAGGCAGCATCTTCCCTTTTCCCATTTCTGAATGCATATTTATATAAAAGAATAGGCCAGATTTAAATAGAGCAGCAAAGTGAAAATTGCCTCTATTCTTGTTTTTCAGCTGGCTTCATAAGACAGAGTGACATCCAATTGCTTTGCCAATATTATCCCCTTTTAGGAAAAAAACAAAAAAGAGGCTAAAGTCACATCTAATTTTTTACTATTTAAATAGTCATGCTTCTTCTCCTCATAATTTGTATTTAACTCACAACACTTATTGCTAGATGATTTTATTAAACAAATTAATTTCATTTTCAAGAAAAATTGATTTTGTCAAAATTAAGACCAGCAATTTTCTATACATATTAGATGTCAAAGTTAAAACTGCCATAACACAGTGTCATTCTATACTCACAGAACTTTTTCCACACAGGACTCTACAGAAGGTTATCAGTAAAATGACTTCTAACTGAACAGAGAACACATCCTAGGCCACAGAAATGCTGAGGTTAAAAATTGAATGTAGAAATGCTTAAGATCATTAGTTAAGCACATGATAATGCACACCTTTTAATTTTTCAACAGTCTCATGCCTGATAGTAAGAATACCCAACTTCTAATGCCGGATCTTTCACACCGCAGTGCTCTAGATTTTCAGGGTGCCTTTCTGCCACCTCATTTCTATTTATTTATTTTTTAAAAAACAAATCTTTTCCTCATTTCAGAAAATGTCCTTTCAATTCAAACAGGAAAAAAATGGATATACTACTTAACACTGAAAATAAATAGTTTTCTTTCTCAAAAACTGCAAGGGGTTTCCTATGTTTACAGAGTACTTTGTGCAGTGGGGATTGATCCTTGATTAAACCTCCAAAGCAATGTGGTGAGAAAAGAACAATAAAAAATCTAGAAATTTTCAACCCACAGGCTTTTTTTCTATTGCAGAAATCTAGCGACAATTTACAAGAATAAATAAACTTTTCATAAACAGAAAGCTCATGGTATTTGATTCTAATTTACCCTCTGTCTGCTCAGCCAGCACAGATAAAAGGTTCAAGTACGTATTTTCAAAACTCAAGAATGAGAGGCCACGTGAAAATATAAAGGCAGCACAGAACACACGAAAATGAAAGCTTTAATGCATTTAGAATTTTTTCCCCAAAAAATACTTAACGAAAAGACTTTGGGTATTACAAAACCCCAAAGAAAAACTTAAAATCCTTCTTCCAATTGTATCAACACTGCCTAAACAATCATTTGTTAGTTCTCCATTCGTATTAATCTCAATTTACATTCAAATGCATCCTTCCGTGTTTACAGCTACTCCTTTTGCAAGATACTTAACCTTTTTGCAAAGTTAGTATGAGTTGTTTATGAAAATTATCATCAAACCCACTTTACATACACCATCCAAACAGCATTGTTTTCTTGTATCCTACCTACTGTAATTGAAAACTGGGAATTTACTGGAACTGACAATTTATTATGAGTCAGATGGTTGATAGCCAGTCCAACCAAAACATCTGCTCCACAAAGTCACAATTGCTATAACCCGTTTCCTCTTGTGCCTGGAGTCCAACCAAGTTGTACATTACAGTTCCTTTTCCTTAAAGATGCAGACTCTGGAAAATCAGTCATTACCTTTTCTTAGTTATCAACATAGAATTGCCTTGCAGCCTCTGATTAGAGTATACTTTTGAGAGGAGGCATTTTTGTATTTGGCACACAAGTGCAATTCCCTGCACCAAACAGCAATGCATAAAGCGGTAAATGACCCTAGTCATATCCTGGGCAGCAGCAGGACCTGCCTTTCCATGGAAGTGAAAGACTTGAGAGGCAGAGGGGATGAGATTGGAAGAAGAGTGTGCAGTGGACTGATGCATAATCAAGGACGTGGCATTAGGAACTTGGTTTAGTATGAGTAACAAGAATGAGAAGAAAAGGAACTTAGAATTTGGCAGAAAGAATGGGAAGGTATGTGCAGGAAGAGTACTGGCATGCTTTGGGAAGGACAAGCCACTTCTGGCATGGGGGATTGTAGGAAATGAGACAAAGAAGCTGGGCTTCTGGTAGGGCTCTTAAGTTAGTACTGCAAGTACACACAACAATTGGTTTGGGGATAAAAGTGAGGGAAGAAACAGAACACAAACTGTTCAACCTACTGGATGTTCCTTTGAGAAATGAGATGCCTCACAGACCTGACAATATGGTCAGGTAAAATCTGCTTCAGGTTACCAGCCCCAGCTGCCTGCTCCGACCTCTTCATGGAGGTTTCTGACATCTCACCTCTCACAACTCCTCAATAATTGTTTTTGTGAAATGACAATTGAAGGAATGGAAAACTCCAACAAACGGGAAGGGATTGCTTAAAATAAGCAATGAGTAAACTCAATTTACAACTCAATGATGTAATGCAGCTTGTGTGGGGAGGTAGAATAGAAAGGCAGAATATGGAGGAGAACAGTGGACTGAGGAAACATTGATCTTAGCACAAGCTGGCTGCAGATGCCAAGTGAATATTTTAACAGACACTTACTAGACTAGGGTACCACTGAGCCCTACCAAGTTGGTCAGCTTCACTGAAGTCGAGTGTGAAATTCCTATTTCAGGATCCTTTCTGCAGAAAGAAAGGTCTCCAGAAAAGACACGCATGAAAACAGTATGCACTCAGAAAAGTAATTTATGTTAAGGTAAAACTTATCCCATGTAATTCCACATGATACATACCTGTAACATACTTAAGAAAACCTGATCAGAGAAATGAACAATAGAATTTGTTTTTGAAGCTGAAATGTGAATTGCATCAGAGAAGAATACATAACATTTGTATGTTATGTTTGTTTCATTAATAATAACAGGCTTCTTGCATCACAAGAGTTAGCAAAGTTTGGTCTTTTCCCTCCAAATGTCTGAGCGCAATAACGTGAAAAACAACTGTCAAATAAAGCACAAGAAACTGTTGCAGTTTCACTCGCCAGCTTCGATACAAGCAGTTACATGTTCGCCAAACCTTTTCCTTTGTCTAATGTTTGTTTTTTTAAAAAAAATAACAAAACACATTAGGGGAAAGCAGGTTAAGGAATGTGGAGTGGCAAATGAGACTGAGAAATCTGCTTCACTCTAGGGAGAATATATAATTATTCCAGGAAATTCTTTCTCCTGTCTTCCAGGAAACCCACCAGGTCTGATCAAGGAGTGCTGATTCTTTAAATAGGATCTTTAATGAAAACAAAGGCACTTGCATGCACTGCCCATGGCATCAAAGCATTCCAAACACAGCCCCTCTCCCAAGGTAATGCAGTAAAACACTCACCTCAGTCTGGGCAAAGCACATGTTTGAGCTTAGCATCATTCCTAATTCAAAAGTTACTTTGCAAAATCTGAAAAGTAAGCTTCTAGGACAATATCCTGAGTTTTCTTCATTAAGCAAAATAAAATAAATAAATATCTACTGAGCACTAAAATTATCAGCAAGACCTCTAAGTATACTGTTGAGTACTGCTAACTGAACACGAAAACAATGGATGTTACACAAACAATGCAACACCCAGGGGTCTTTTAATTGTCATTGTTCAGTTGGGTTTTTTTTCAACTTTTACATAGGAACCTGTTTTACCTATACTACCTTTTTTTATTATGATTGTGGTAATCTACCACCACTTTCACAATACGATCGACCGTCAGCGTTAGGTAAAGAATGCCATTAGGAAAAAAAAACTACAAATGGTTAAAAAGAAAGAGTAACATTCTTCTCTGTGAAAAGACATTCTAGATTCACAACTTTCAAGATTAATGTAATTTAAGATGATAAAAATTAGTGTAGTCTGACAGTATACAAAGTTGCAGTGACACTTTCAGCACACCAATGCCTGTTTGCTTAGGTCTGAAAAACAATCTCAGAAAACAAGGAAGATTTCTTCAGAGGTCAAAACCATGTTCTGGCAAGTTTGGGACTCAAATTTGAAATAAATAATCTACATGTGGCACAGTATAAAATTAATACTGGGTGCAGTGTAAAATTAATATTTTTGAACTGATTTCAAGCAAGCTAAAATTTTCTGTACATTCATTTTTATATGCAAGAGATACAAAATAAATTTGCAAGCAAGGATCATTCTATCATATTGACTGAATCTAAGTCCTCACTGAAGAACTGTATTTATTCATTATGTTTTGGTGACAGAACAGTAGAGAATATTTAATATTTTTAAAAGAGACTGATAAGTAAGATGCTCATGATCTTAGATTTCAACTCATCCAACAAAACTTAAGTAAAAGTACATTTGCTCCATCTATTCCAATATCAGGTAAAACAAATAAGACTAAAACCCAGTATTTACACAGTTTGGAATGTATCTGCAAGTGAATTAAAATTTAAATTTAACACCCCCCCACAGAATAGGAAGAAAGGTTAAAAATCTAGATTGCTTAGTGGTAACCCCAGACCTGATTTTTCTGTGCATTCATGGAAAAGCACTTTTCTTTCCTCAATTTATTGAACACTACAGAAGAGTGTTGCTTAATTTTTGTTTTGTTTGCTTCTAACCTGTTTTCTAAGTAGAATGCTTAGTTGTTAAATTACAGTAAAACCCTACAGTTTTACCATTACAAAAGTTAACCTGAAAGACACACCCATGGCCCCTCCCTCCCCCCCAATTACACTGGTGAAGTTTTGTAGGCAGGAGAGAGATTCCAACACCTGCATATCTCTCCCGGAACCTCATGCAAAGTACCTCGAGGTTGACAGGAGCACCTGCCTCTGCCAGCATCAGCTGATTAAAAGGATGAATAGTTTTCAGAGACTGCAAACTTAGTTTTTAACTGTTCTTCAGGAGTGAACAGCAGTTGCATCCACTCAAACCAAGCTCATGTTGCCGTGTCTTGACAAACAGCTTTTTGTCTGTAAACCAAGAGCACCACAAAAATGGTTCTTGATGATCAAGCTCTTACTTTTTTTACCAACAAACATTCCAGTAAGCTACTTCAATGGCTACTGGCAGAATGAAGGACAGCACAACTTGAGCAACTGTATGAGAATCTGGCTGTAAGGATAAGAGTGAAAGTTTATGTTTACTCATACGCATGTATCCTATACAGATGACTCTTCAAAGCTTGATAGTAAACAAAAATCGACTTTTTTACAAAATGATTCTATGTATGGTCAACATGCTCTGAGCTCCTTAAAAAGTCATGTTAGGAAGTTATGGGTAAACAAAGCAAGCAAAGGACAAGTGGTATTAAAATTAATACCATGACTAGTAACACCAGCATCCTAAATCAGGAATCATCAGGGCATCTGGGTGAGGCAGAGAGAGTGCAGAAAGAAGTACTTTACTCTGTTCATCTGGGCTTTGCATATTAGCGACAGACACATCAACTCCGGGCAAGCATTACATTCAGTTATATGTATTTATAGTTCTGTATGCATTTTCAGTGCATGGATAACTCTTTTCATCAGTGTTTTAAATGCTTGCTACTTGAAATTTTCATTAAAGAACAGTTCAAGATTTATGATGTAGTTATATAATATATTCTAGGACTGTCTGGGTACAGACACTATTACCTTGTCATGTGCCAAGGTATTTCCTTGCTAACAATAGTCACTGAAAGGCATTTACTTCACACATATCTCTGCATTGCTACCTACGTTTTACACTTTGACTACCGAGAAGAACTGTTCTAACAACTACAAATGCAAATCAGCATCCACCTTTGAAGGATGCTTACGTTCAAAGATCATGAGACAGGACACTTTTTGTGTATCTATTTAGTCTGAATTACTTGAAACACTATAAAGTGCATTTATAATATTTCCAAATGCAAAAATACACTTTCGATGCTCTCAGAAATGAGGAAATAGAAATAAAAAGAAAACATAAAATACTTTCCAAAATCTCCTAATAAAAGTCCAAATACTTAAATAAAGGACAAAGAGATCATTAATACAGTTCTAAATAAAATAACTTTTCTGCCAAGCCAACTTTCGAATTGCCAAGTACAGCTCTTCTATACATGCAAATTTGTATTTTATGTATGCAGATTGACAAAAAAGCCAGAACAGATTAGTATACAGGGATCATGACTGAAAGAAGATTCAGAGGTAACACATTTGGGAAGACTGTAATGTACTTGTGCAAGTAAGGAACTGAGGAACAGAGCTCAGTCTTAGAACAACAGTCTTAGACAACTGTCTCTTGACTCTAACAAGAGTATTAATTTAAAGATAATGATATAGCTCACTGATACAATTAATAAGTCTCAACCAAAAAGGAGAGCTAAACTTAGAATACTGTGCAAGAGACATCAATCATAGGTATTTCCATAACCATGTTGTGGTTGGAAGTCAGCATAAGCATTTATTTCTTAAATCAATCCAACTTTTTAATAAAAGCTTTTTCCCCTGCTCTCCACATATTCTTACACGTTTCTGGTTCAGTGAATACCTCTGCAGAATCAGAAATACTATAGATTACATGGGTCACAACAAGAACGCCAGAGTAAAGCCATATTTTGAGCTACGGCTTCAGTGAACCACGAAGTGCCGACAAGATTTCACAGATGAAAAAGTGAATAATCAACGTGTAAGGTAAAAACAAGCAAAGTTAAACTTGCTCAGTGGCCTAAGTCAAACTTGCTCAGTGGTCTTTCACCAGTATAGCTTAGCTCTGCTGACCTAATGTAAAAATACGGAACATTTTGTTTTAAAAGAAAGTGTCAGTATTAGAAGTATTAACTATATGAGCTGCTTTGTCAATTGCTGCTTCCTGAAAATAAAGAATGTTTCTTATCAAAGTCAACAGGACCTTTGATGCACAAACTGTTATTCTGCATTCCCATGTCAAGAGTATAATATCTGTATTTCTTTTCCAAAGAATTCTATTATCCTCTTGCCTCATTATTACATTTGCATCTACAGTCTCTTAAAATAAGAGTGTGTGTCTGTGTGGGGCATTCTCTTCTTTGGACAAAGAGTATGGAAGTCAGAGCATCCTGTTCCCTTAAGCCCTATTTACAAACATTCATCTTTCCAACATACAATGTTCTTGGTGTGCACCCAAGTGTAAATGTATACAAATGTCTCAAAGAGTAATAGCACATTAGTGTAATAAAAATAAAACTTCTGCAGTAAGAAGAGAAACACAGCTTTTCTCTCGCATTTGTGCGAAGGTGGATCCTGATACAGGTTATAAGCAGGACACTGTAATGAGGGATAAAAGCTTTAATAGGCAGAAATGGTCGTGACAGTGATCCTTCAGGATTCACAACTGTACTGGTATGTAAATCAGATGCATAATGCGAGGAAGAATTCACAGGCGTAGTCTCTGTTCTGTATATAATAAAAAAAGTGATGTTCAGCGTCAAGAGAGGTCTTTGGAACTTAGTGTGTGAGACAGTAACCCTTGTACTTCAGCATACTGCTCGGGTTAAGGCTGACTCATCTGTTGTTGTTTACCTTGCCCAAGACAGTGCCTGAAACACGGGATGTCCAGTTCAGATGTGGTCCCACTGAATTAAAGTTGTGGTTGCTAGAATAATACATCATGTATTTCCAGATGAAAGACTGACTCCACCACTGACATTTCCCTGATTACTGACTCAGATAAGATCACCAGATCTTTCCCCCTATCTGTTCCATCAGTGCATCCGTCACCAACTTAGGATAAAGAATTCGGAGAAGTATAGATAAACTTTTTTACGGTGTTTGGAGCTGTGTTTCAATGCAAAAGATTAATGCAAAGGTCACTAATATTACCACCCTTGAATTTTCAAAGTCTTTCCTCACACTGTCTCATATTACCTGTTCCAAGTTTCAGGGATAATTCTCTGTAAAGGTAATACTTCTTCCAATGCTGTCACAAGGCTCCAAAACCCTTGCATATACTCAACAGCTTCAGTACAGCATCCCAGCATGCACAAATCAACAGGGAAGAATATCCTCTGTTCTTGGCCAGATATTCAGCTTTCTGACCATAAAACTGAGGAGTGTATTCTTTGGCAAAGTGGATGATCTCATCACACACAACCAAGACTTGGATCATGACAACAGAGTTTGAACTGGAAGTTTCTTACCTTCTCCTGTAGGAGAGGGCATTTAATTGTTGCATTTTACTTTTTTTTTTCCTTGTTCTTATCTTTAAAACACTCATTTTAAGAAATTGATTACATTCTTTTCAGAAGTTTTTTGAAATAATGCAAATTTATGTCCAAACTTCACAACTGGTGGGATTTGCTGGGTAGTTATTCACTGAGTTTCACCCTGCAATTATGAACAGTTAAGGTTTCATAGGGGACCGATAGACAACAGTAATTTTTCTACTCTTTCCACTTCTTCATGAACCTCAGTTCCCCTACAGGCATCAGTTTCAAAATAATTTAGTCCTTTATTTGTGTTGTGTATGTACACCTACAGCGTGGCCCACTATGACACTTATTTGGGGGCAAAATATTAAGAATTTGAAGAAGAGCTTAACAAAGCGTAAAATTGGAAGTCATTTCAAAATAGCATAAGAAAACCACAGTAACTTCCAGCCAAAAAACAGAGAAGCCAATACTTAAGATGTCTTTGTAAGAAAAGAGATTAAACAGATAATGTTAAATAATAATATTTAAATTCTTATGTACATTATTAAACTGTAAGACTGAAACCATCAAGCTTTTTCTACGAAGAAGCCACTTGGAAAACAGTTGTGTTTATCAGTGACAAAACTGCAGTCAACAGCATTTTAAGGATCAAGGGAGAGGGAAGATACAAGTCACACACATTCTGGGAATTCTCTAAAATTGCCAAATTCAGGTCAGTTTTTCTAATTAATCCTGCTACCATCAGCAACTTGATTTTTGCAAGTCTATGTAAAATTCTACCATATTGATATCTTGTGCAAAATTCCTCTTTTTTATAATGTTATGGCATTTATCAGGAAATATCATCTTTTACTTTTAGAAGTAAAAGCTAGAAGCCTATTCTATCTTGCTGTTTTCTGAATATTAAGACATTTTGGCACAATCCTTTGACTTTGTATTCTGCACCTTCACAGCAATCATAAAAGAAAACCATCTACCTGCACATTCTGCCCCAACCCTCACAACCACCCAGTACATCAATTTTTACATCTTTGAAAATAGAAAAATACACTATGGAATGCATGGAAAATATTTTAAGCTAGATATCACCTCTATCTTCAAATAAACAGGTTGAGAAACACTGCTTGAACCATAAATACAGTTCCAAGTTTTAGCCATGAGATAAAGCAGTGTAAAAGTCTACTCTAATTAAGACTGAATACATTAAACAAAACCACTACTAGTATAAATATGTTCCTTTTAGGATCTACAAGTCAGTCAGCTGTTAAGAGTCATAACTGAAATAGCACACAACATCACAGAATGAGCTCTAATGTAAGATCTTGTAAAGTATTAGGGAACAAGAAAACTTAAGAACCGAGTGTAGTAATAGAAATAGACTGTATATTTAAAAAAAAAATAAAAATTAGAAGGTATCCATGAAGCATGTGAATACTTTGTCATCACAATAAAAGGAACCATTAGGCACCAATACAGAAATCCAACACCATCTTACTTTTATTTTACAGCTATGGAAAGAATGGACCTTCCTTTGTATTAACTCTGTAGTTCTGCAGTCTATATATCCACAGGATTAATCAAAAAATTCTGCTGGCAAAGCGATAGCCATATGTTTCTTTTATGTGCAGTTCATTAGCAATATAACAACCCATGTTTCAGTGAAAATTTTAATAGACTTAACTTCTTCAAATAAATCTATCTGCATTTTCATTTATACTTGTAAAAGCAAGGACAAATAATCAATTTAGTGATTTGCTTCAAAAATTGTTCTAAATTTTCAGTTACACCCAATACTTACCTAGACTTTAAAGCCAGTAAAAGACACTGCAATCCTAGCATCTCTGAAAACAGCAAATTCTGGAAAACAAATCAGTCTATCTAGAAATACAACCTCTACTACCACTAGTTTAATTCTACAATCTAAATACAGCTTCACAGAGTTACACACACTGGGAATGCACCCTCATTTTTAGTTCTGCTGGGTACTTCTTTCAAAGGTGTAGCTGTTTGCTACAGTAAAATTTACAGTATTTTGCTTAAACTGTTTTCAAACAATTCAAGAAACAGAACTGACTGAAACCGATGGTAAAGTGTCTCCCAGCTGAGTATTTTCAAGAATACTATTTCAAGAGAAGATACAACAATTTATTAATCTTCATCTTCCTTTGCACAACGTTATCTTTGCAATGATAAGCTCTTCAGACATAGCCATGGCTGGCATATACAGGTGCACCTACGCGTATGTACATGTACAGGTTCTTTTAAGAGAACTTACGCTCTAGTTACCAGATGGCCACTGTAGTAATTAGCTCAAATGAAACAGAAGTGAAGATCCTTCCATTCTCTCACTTTTTTTGCTGCTTCATTTGGGATTCACACTACAGTCTTGCCAAGTTCTGACCTTTCAGCCCAGACAGTTACTCACGTCATGAACACAAACTTCCCATTAACTATGAAGTTCAAGACTTTTCCCTCTCCAGGCAGCATCGTTAACTGCTCGGTTCTCAACAGAACCCAGTCCTTCTACTTATACTTGGCACTACAGCAATCTCCAGAAAGCTCTGTCTTGACCAAGCCTTCATTTCTCTTGAGTGGTCCCCAGACTCTGTGAGCAATGGTAAATAGAAATTGTTAAATATTCTTCGGAAATAACGACTGTCCCAGCTTCCTGTGAACACCTGCTTTTTAGCCCCTACAGTCTATGTCAACTATGTCAATATGAAAACTTCTAGAGTCTTCAGAGTTTTCCAGCAGGTCTGCTTCTGAAAGTATTTTGCTGGGCTTTAACACTCTCCCAATGGTATCAATGGCAATATGTATACACACATAAAAAGAAACTTTCAACATTTTCCCTCTCCTCCCTAATCAAATTGTGCCATTCCTTTTGTCTTCCTCCACATTCAATTCTTCACTATCCTAAATTAACTGAAGGACTTCTTAAAGGTTTTTGTTTGGCTTGGGGGTTGCTTTTTTAATATAATTTTATATTTTATTTCCATGGCATATGCCACATTTCTGGAAACAGATGTATCAAATGTTTGAGCCCTTTCAGCCCAAAATACAAGCTGGTTACTCAACCATATTAATCTTCGCTTTCATTCAGGACAACTGCACTTACTTGACACTAGTTCCTGTTAAGGGTACCCTGAGTCCAAACAGATACGGTTATAATAAGTGGTTGGTTGGTTGTTTTTAATAAACATAGAAGAGATACCCTTTTCCATGAGGATGAGTCAACACGTGCAGATTTGTATCTCTTTTCTTCCCCTAAACCTTTAATTTCATTCATTTTGAAACGAGTTTAAACCCCACTGCATTAATCAAGGATAGAGTGTTCCCATATTAAGAGATACTCTCTGCAGGTATTTTTGTATCTATGAAATTGGTTCCAAGATGCTTTACATTAAAACTTTAATCTTCATAAGATTACTATAATTATTAGTTTCACTCTAATAACTGGGTTTGTGGCAACCACATGTTTGATGCTCTATTGTTAAAAGAGGAACAGTCCCTTTTATAAGTTAACTATCTGGAAGGCAGACGTATAAAGATACCAGGAAAGTCCAGAAACAAAATTAAACATCCCAGGTTTTTTTTCCTAATGTTGTTTGCTTTGTATTCTAATTGACTCATTTTTTTATAGCTCTCACAAAAAATTATCTTAGAACAAGAAAAGAAACTAACTGAAGGGCATTTTTTGTCACAGCCAGTTTCACTGTGGAACACACTGATATGTGAGGTACAGTTATTTGAAAAGAGGGGAGAACAGAACAGACACACTCAGACAATATAATCACTGATGCCACGTTTCCTTAGGAAACTGAGCTAAAACTACAGCTAAATGAACAAAATGGTTTATCTAAAATATGGTAGAAAAACCCCTGACACAAAAATGTATAAAGAATTCCTTCATGAAAATGTATTCAGAGGATGTCAGCAGTACTCTGTTCTTTCTAGAGGCTATTTCCAATTGAAAAGCCATTCTTGAGAAGTTAAAATGGAAGTCTATGCTGTTGAACAGGCAGATAGATGGCTGAGATGTCTATGATGGATGGATATTTGCAGCAAGTCCATAATATGCTGTACATAAAGTTCAATTAGCCCAAAAAGTGGAGGCTCAAGACCGATGGTGAAAGGACTGCTGCTCGTGCAGCTCCTCAGACAAAGTCATCCTTCCACTTTCTGAGAAAACAGTTAAAGACAAAATGTTGCCTTGATTAATAGAAAGATGAAAAACAAAACAGGAGGTAAGTCTGTAAAAACTCCTCATGTGAGAGAGACCAGAATTTAGATTACTCTTCCTTCATTGAAATGATTTTTGAAAATAGAAAAACTGGACATCTGTTAGGGGAAGGAGAAATGAGAAATGCAGAGTGGGCACAGACACTTCTAGTGCTCATCAGTTCATAATGTACTCCTTGAACAAAGCAGATGAGCTCTTACTGCTTGAGGAATAAAATGAAGATGATATTATTGAAAACTTCATTCAAAACCTACTTATGCTGGTGATGATCCACACAATTAGAACATTCACTATCTGACCATAGCAAAGGTGCTACACCTCATATAATATTTCACAGAGTCAACAGCTGTCCCTTTGTTTCAGTTCAAATAAAACGTTTTGGTGCACTGTTTGTTAACGTGAATAATACAATCCCTTCTTCAGTTCTGAGAAACACTTTGTTTCACTATGCTTACATGAAGGGACCATTCTCTTCCACTGGAACAGGCTCCCCATGGAAGCGGTCACAGCACCAAGCCAGACAGCGTTCAAGAAGCATTTGGGACAATACTCTCAGGCACAAGGTGTGATTCTTGGGGATGGTCCTGTGCAGGGCCAGGAGCTGAACTTGATGATCCTTGTGGGTCCCTTCCAACTCAGCATATTCTGTGATTCTCTAAATCCCCATACTTTGCGACCTGCTAACTTGATTATACAAAAAGCACTGGTGGACTAATTGGCAAGAATATAGAAATGTGTTTCCTTTGAAGATCAGAGATGCTGTATCAGATTAGATTTTGAAATAGGCAAAATAGGAGGAAATACTCTGCTGAGTCTTCGTAATACAGAAGTTCATTTCTAGTTATATTCCATGAAATTTCCATCAATTTAATACAAAATATGAAGTGATACTACTCTTCCTCTCTGTTTTCAAAGGCAAAATGCATTATCCAGGACAATAAATGGGACCACAACTTACTGTCACAATGTGGTAGGTCAGTCATATAGCACACTGACTTTTCAAGCACTTTTCAACATTTAAATATTTCTACTGTTTTTCATTTATTCTGTGATGCTCATGATGAACTACACCAGCTTAGAAGAATATGTACATTCCAAATGACTTAAACCACTGTTCTTTAACGTAGTGAAATTGTTGTTAATGCCAAGTCCAATAGGAGATCCTTTTTCTTGGCTGTGATTCTACAGGGAACTTAGGTAATGGAATGAAAAACTTGAGCTTTGAACAAGTGCTGGCACAAACCTAGTTGCAGTAACCAGAGCAACCTTAAGCAGTGTTGTAGTTACCTGATGTCTGCTCACTCGACTACCTTTTTATGAGCCTCATGCAGTTTGTGAATATATATCTTTGCACCAATTTCCACTTAAAGTTGGATTTAATTAGATAAACTTAGGACATTACAGTCCTCACCACAAGTGATGTGCAACATTATTCTAATGAAGAAGTTTAGTAGATATTTGCCAACTTTGACAAAATTTTTGTTACTGGATATCGGACATATAGTAAATACTAATCTTTAATTTCAATTACATTATAAATTATGTCACTTCATATATTTTGAATCAGTGAAACACTTCTGTCTCCCTTCATATTTTCTCAAGACCTAACTTTTTTTTTTTTAAACAAGGAAAGTTAAGTATCTTCCATATTTCAGCACCTGAAAAAGTAATGAAATGTGGTCTGAAGATACCCAGCTGTGATACTGAGAAAACTAAGTTACCCTCATTAATTATTAAAGAAAACAAAACTCAGCAAGAAAGGTAACAAACTTCTGACACCACTACCAACAGTAAGTTAGCCATGAGTAAGACTGATGTGCTCTGGGACCTACGGTGTTTTCTGTCTGAAGGCAGCACTGCGTCTGTAATCAGAAGATAAACAGGTCTTAGACAACATAGAGCTTCTCCAGGCCTACAGAAAATTCCAAGGACTTTGCAAACAATATGGTAGACATGATTAAGATACCTTCCAATACTACTCCTGAAAGTCAAGACACCTCATATATTATGCTTTTCACTCGGATTAAATTAATAAAGTTTACTAATTAAATAAATTTCATATAAGGAAGGTTTTGTTCTCATTGATGTACTGGGGGCTTAGCAGGTTCCAGCACAGTTCAGAGCAGGTAAGGAAGAAGATGAAAGTCACTGTCTTTAGAATAGCAAGAAACACTCAGCACTAACCAATCAGACCTCTAGTGCTAAGGGTTGAGCTCTGTGATGAGAAAACTTGGCTAAATAATGACAGGTTTCGCTGAAGCTATCACCAAACAGTGATACTGAAGATATCAGCAATCCAGACACCGGCAAGAGGCAACTCAGCACTGGGACTACCAATGCTTGAGTATTGAATCATGTCAGTATCGTAATAAAATGTCATCAATAAGTTTCCTTTATAGAGCACTGGATTATGCACAGGGCAGCCAGAGGAAGTCAGAAAGAATCGAGCCTGTTCCTCTGCTCAGGATTGGTTTGATTAACCTGACACCACAAAAGCTTGAGCTGCCGTTTACATCTAAAGACCTGAATGCTCACTTACCAATGAAGGCAGGAAGAGAAGGACACCTAAGTCTCACCACTGAAAGCCTCCTTCACGTTAAATGGATTTGATGCATGCCATTGCTCACATGGAGAGACTAGAACATAATTTCCACTGTCTTCTGCTTCCTTTTAACATATTAAACTGACATCAAATAGTTTAAATAAAGCAGCACAAAAGCATTTGCAAAGTACTTATCATTCAAAATCAATCTTAAATTCATAAATACATGCCCCTTTAAGCTGATAGTAGCAATTGCAACTATTACTTAAAATGGATTAAAACAGTATTTAGAAGATAACCTATGACTAAAGCAAAAAAAAACTGTTTAAAACAATCATTTATAACCTTTTCAGTTTGTTTGAAATTAATAAAATTGCTCATTTCCTCTCTACCTCCAGCACTGCTGTATCAAAGGATATTACATGAAGACTTAAAAACATCTACTGAATGACAGCTCCCTAAATTGCATAAAGTTCAACCATGATAAACAAATACTCAAATGGACAAAGATTAGCACATGGAACAGCTTGTACTCACCTATTAATAAATATCATACTAAATTTAGGTTGACAGCCACAACTAAATTAGCAGATGAAGCAATTATTGTATTTGATACTCCATGGCTTAAAAATCACAACTACTGGAATCTATTTCTGGTCTGTCACTACATGACTCTAGCAAAACACCATACACCCATTTCCCAATTTTAAAATGTGGAGATTAATACATCTTATCAGTGATGTTACAGGGCTTAAGTCCATATTTCTAAACTGCTACATTCTGATTGCAAAGTTCTCCATCAATGCCACAGAAAGGAAACCCATTAATCTCAATTCCTTTAACTACCACCATCTTTCTGAACAAGAAAAAAATTCAACTTGCAGAAGCATTTCCAGTATCAGACAGCTATCACTAACAGCATAAAATTCTTTTAATAGTAAAAGAATGAAAGAGTAATTCATCAGGTGAGCCAAATTTCAGCCTGATGCTTTTATAGGAATAATAAATCTCTGAAAACAGGATTCATAATATTGATGCAGAAATACTGAGACAAACTCAAAACTATTAACGGTGCAAAAGACACCACTTCAAATGCTTTTACCTGCCTGAACCAGTTTTGCTGCTTTGACACACCTACAATTCTTGTATATATTTATCCTTCTGAAACACAGAACAAGCACATAACACAAAGAGGCCTTTATATATAATGCCATATAATTACGCTTCACATTTCAGATGGTTTGAAAATCTATGTTTATGAATGTAGTTCTGTGATCATGATCCTGTTGACCTCAATGAGGGCAGAGTCCACCTCATGGAATAAAAACCAATCGTCTCTTAACTGGTCCAAACTGCCCCAACTGGGCCAATTAGACCAACCTTTCTATAAAGGTATCTGAAATATTTGTTTTAAAAAAATTGAACACAACTAGTTTAACAATAGGAGACATAACACTTCTTGCATTGATCACTTTTCAGCATCATAAACCTCTTCTTTTTTCTAACACAAGCACAGGGAAGTGAAACTACTAGCTAGTCCTTTCCCACAACATGAAGTGTAATGAATATTTCTTTGCAAAACAGGGAAGAAAACCCATCAAGCATGAGGTACACACTTGGTCTTCACTCCAGCCCAAACTTTGGTTTAAAGTTAGAAATCAATTCTTTTTTATGGTAGTTGGGTATATCAGTGATTCCTTGTTTCCAAATGACTTCATTCTCATTACTGAATAATCAGTTACTCTGGTTAACTCTACTATTATTTTCAGTATTTGTGTAAAAAAACCTGAGAAGCAAGATTTAGTAAAGCCACATCATCATTCCAAAAAGTTATATGGCAATATACATTTCATACTGTGTAATTTTCTATCAATCTATTGCTTTGTAGGTGCTATTGATTAAAATTTATGTTATACATCTCACATTTGCAACACATCTAACTTTCTACAAAACACACTTTAGGAGAAATACAACAGAAAGCAGTAAACTTTACTCTCATTGCCCTAATCCTTTACAGAAAACAATAATAAAAAAACACAAACAAGGAAAATGAATCCTTTTACTGCTCTGAAATTAAAAGAACACATTAAGCACAAGCACACTTACTGAAAACTTGTCTACCTGCTTTTCAGTATGTAAATGCCTTCAAACCCCTGGAATAGCTGTACAACCAATAATTTGTTAAAGAAAGAAACTTAAAACTGCAATAAAAATCAAAACATTGTATCAATTTGGAACTGTATGCCACTAATAAGTTTTAAATATTTCCCCCTCATTTTACATATGAAAACCCAAGAGACTCTATGACTTCCTCTCTCCGCATCAAATTGAATCTATTTAAGAACCTCAGTGGAAACCAAAACAGAATATAAAATTGGTGTTTTCCAATCCGTCATGATGGTATCTCACCATGAGATAAAGAAAGAGAAGACTCTCATGCTCACTCTGCAAGAGAGGCTTTAAAGATATTAGCATGTTTTGTCTTTACAATGAATGACATGTGTTGCACACTAATGTGTAATATACCAATCTCCGCATCACCCACAGAAACAAAAGAGCACAAAGGACACATACTGTCCTCACGTTATGCTCAACTGTTTTGGTCACTTAAAGATGAGGCTGAGATTAGGAATTCTGGCATTAGTGCTAAACTTGAAAAGGAAATGTAGTTAAAAATGGAATGCAAATTGAAAAGCAGTGGCTGTTCACTTTTGAATTTCTTTTATGATTTCACCATCATATCATACAATGTAATATTTTCCCACCATAAATATCAATGCCCAGAAATTTGCCATCTTTCTCAAAAGAAATACAAAGCATATTGAAGAGCAATAAATAAACATTTTGCTAACAATTACATTTGTACACTACCAGGATGGAACTGCTCTGAAAAACCTCTCTTCTCTTCATATGCTAATTCCTGGAACTCACAAGTTTATTTACTTTTTCTTTATTTTACAGGCAGGCTTCTAAAAAACTACAAGTGATAACAGTCTCTACGTATGGTGGAGGAATCAGGCCCAGTATGCAGAGAAAGATTTACACAAATAGATGAAAAATAAGTAGGTGTCTAACTTTTTATGCTTCTGTTCTTAGAAAAATTTGAATTTTAAATCCAATATTCATCAAAGCTAAAACATTCATCATTAACAATATGTAGTTCAGACTACTTCTTCCCCTGCCAACAAAATCTTTTTTTCAGACACAATATTCCTTCATGTGCTATTTGGAGGGAATTAGGGAAATATTTCTCTGTAATAAAAATTCCTTCAGTATTTTTTTTCACTCTCTTCCAACTTATACCAAACAAGAAAGCATAACACACATCCTTTTATGGTTAAAAAGATCCTGACTGGGGTACTTAATGTTCTTGGACAAGCAGTGCCCACATTACCACAACATTTTCTTGACTTAACACAGTTTGAAGATGAGGATGATGCCTTACATGCTCCAGGCTGAATAGATTTGTTAGGAAGACATGTCCTGACAGATATGCTTAAGAGAATAAGGTCATTGATTAATCAAGAAAGGAGTCCATTAAAATATGGAATTAATATATTTGCAGATGGTTACTTAACAGGACACTGTCAAGGTATTTTTGTCAATTTTCGAATATTCCCTTCTTTATCAGCATTAGTAAATGCTCTGTTCTGTACCTGTCTAGCTTTCATTGTGTTAGAAGCTGGCTTGCAATTAATGGCTTCCTTTAAAAAAAAAAAAAAAAAAAAAAAAAGGTAAATAGTCCTAAATTAATAGTTTTCTTAAAAATAGTAAATTGAGCATTTCCAAATGCTTTGTTTTCCACATAATAGTTTTGAAGGACCTGAGTGCACTTGTGCTCAGGATGAACAGGTAAATATCTGGAGACAATACTGTCAGAGTTTCAAACTAGTGTTTTCAAAAGTTTACATGCAGTAAGCTTCCAAAGTATTAATCTCAAGAAGAATCTTTTTCATTGTATTTTTCAAAGAACACAAAATTAGAACACAAAGATGAAGAGATAAGACTTGTTTCCACTCTTTCTCTGTGATTCAAAAAGCACACTAATGCGTTTTGTACAGCTGTAAATATCTTAATTGGAAGTACCTTCCAAAATTGACTTAATATGGTAACGCAGAGATTATTCATCTTTCTCTACAAATTCTGACTCGTTTTTTTCTGTCCAATCCCAAAATAACTTTTGCATATTAAATGAGCAGTTAACAGTCTTTATATTGAAAACTTATTACTGATCCTCCTAGCTTACATTGAGAAAGAGATTTCCTTCACAGTAACCATGATAATCATCTCAGTGGAGGAAGAAGAAAACCAGATGCACTATGACCTACCACAAATGTTCCTGCACTGATCACTTGACTAAAGATTTATTTTTAAACTGTATAATCCCTTAGATGGGCATTCTCAAATTGATTTAAACTCACAACACTGACAGAAGATGAGGTTGCAGGAAGGGGTTTACAAACAAATTCAACCAAATGTCTTGGTGCTAATCAAGTGTAAATGTTCTACTTGGGCATTCATGCCACTTGAGCAAAATTGTTCTAAAACTTTTTGGATGATGAAAAGGTTTTGAATGTCAGCAAGTCTTTTATTCTAATGCACACATTGTAATAATTTTTCTCCCTTTTAATTTGGTTTCACATTCAGTGCATACATAAGCACCCTTTCCAAATGCCTCCCCACTTTCTTCCCTCCTTTCCCTGTTCTGTTTTTGTTCTTAAAAAATAATTAAGTTCATAGAAGCCTACGATCAGCAGCAGTCCAGTAGAGGAGAGACACAACTGATTACTACACCAAATACTGTGACAGATAAATTCAGTTTGCTATGAACAGCAGCAGCTGAGGTGCCAACCAGTGAAAACACGTCCCATCTTCTCATCTGATAAATTGCTACGCAGAACACATGGGAGAAAAAAATGGAATAGCATAGACATTCAAGGAGATTAGAGATTAAACCTGTACAAAATGAAGCTTCACTATTTTTACTGCTCACAAATCTGGTTGTTTTACTTAGAACCTATATCTGTGTGTGCCAGAAAACTGCTCCAGAAGAGGAGTCCTACTAAGCAGACACTCACTTTCTGTCTTGATGAACTGCTTAGCAAAATTAATTATTTTCTTTCTTTAAATCCCATTTATACAGATCACTATTACAGTTTTCCAAGTTCCCCAGGAATGCACCCTTTCAAAACGAATAGACTACAATTTTTTTCAATGGTACATGGATCTTCTCTTCTCACTAGACTTCCAGTGGCTCTCAGTTCTTCTTTATTAAATCATCTTTTTTGTGCTATACCTTCTTTTATATTTAGTATTGGACCACTATATTAATATACTGTTTATTCATCTATAGTTACCAGAGTTACTTACCTTCTGATAACAGTAATAACATTTTGACATCACTTGCATGTAAGTTTCTACACCATTTTTCCAGGACAGATAAATTTATCCAGCTATATTCAAAAAATTCATAAATAAAGAAGCCAAGAAAAAAAAATTCTGCATACTGCAATACTGCCTCAGATGAGTCAGAGAAATAATATATGCCTCCAAGTTGGTTTAACAGGTATAGTCTCCTAAATCTGATACTATCACTGCTTGAAGGCCTGTAAATGAGACTACAGTTTGATCACACATCTTTTCAAGAAGGAACTGGCAACATGTGGTAAACAAAAAAAAAAAAAAAAAGAGAACATTCTAGCTAATATGTTGCTACCATACAGTAAAACTGATGCTGCAAGAACACAACCGTAAAATGCCAGTCTTGTTCATTACAAATTCAGCTGCACAGCTCTCATGAAACATTTGCTATTGCAATCAAGATAATCACTCTGGTAATTTCATTCCAACATTTCCTTTGTTTTAGGAAATCTCATAGAGCCTGCAGTCCAAAAGCATCATATTATTAACACCACAGTCCTTTATTTCTACCAAAAAAGTAATATCCACCTATTAATTTCTTTATCTGAAATACACTTGCAACAATGATTTCTGATTTCATATTAAAAAAACAAACAAACTTGAAAAAGCAGTTTGAGTCGCCATGTTAAAATGAATATTTAATACAAAATAAACTGTTCTTTTGTTCAGTAGCTCTTGTGCAGTTAAGGTTAATTATATGAAACAAAGTCTAGAAATTACTGCCATTTCAACAGTCTTTTACAGACATTGTCAAAATACAGGATATACATTAAATGATGGAATACACAAAGAACTCCATTCTACCTAGAAAGTAAGTGTTCCATGTGTAAACAAAGTTGAAACACAGCCTCAAGAATATAAAATTGAAATTGTATTTTAGTTTAAATATTTCTCACACAGACAGTCCGCAAGCCAGATTACATGTACTCCACTCTTCGCTCTGCCATTTATTTGCTTTCTGACCTTTTTATTTTTTTTTAATAAATGAAGCAGTTACAGTGCTTTTCTTTCATACAGAATACAGCCTGGTTGAGTGAACTTCAGAAGAAGGTATAACAGAAGTTCCAAATATCATCAGAGATACACTCCATTTCATCAAGTTCTACAACAACTTAAGAAGAGCCCGATCCTGAGAAATATATACTTGCAGTGAGTTTATTGCCAGTGAGGCCAGCAGCGTGAAGGGTGCATCTCGTTCCTTTTAGAAATGGAAACCAAATACTTTTTATTGCTTGAACCAACTGCTGGAACTCTGAGCCCTGCTCTTTTTAATGCAAGGGGTTATTTGAACTACTTAGTTTGGTGAGGGGGGAAAAAGCAGCATACAATTTTCCACTTGAAAGGTGACTTACATGAGTCAATATAACATTTTATTTAAGTTTTTGTCCAAATGTTAAGAGGTGTCCAAAATCACCTTAAAACACTCAAGAACAGTAAAGAACGTTATGGAGGCACAACATAAAAATCCACACTAGTAGAAAAATAGCCTAGGAGAAAAATCTCCGGCAACTCTGAAGTCATCCAGCTCTCCCTGCTGAAAGGCATAGCTGGTTTTCCTTCAAGAAAAATGTGTCAAAGTGAACTGGACCTAAATGTCTGCTGTTTGCAATCGTGATGAATTGTGAAGGTTCTAGAGAGAGGGGAGAGAAGAACACCATTCTGGTTAAAGCCTTGGACAAGCTCTCTATTCACACCTTGTATACACCTAGCTTGTATACACTTGAAGCATGCTTCAAGTCTTGTCCAAAAGAGGTGTTTTATCATATGTTACAACTTCTGTGAACAATATATTAAACAAGAAGTTGTGAGATGATGAGTTACTATTTTTGTCTAGCCCATGCAGAAAAAAAAAGAAAATACCTTTATGTATATCAAAATGTTAACCTGTGTCCAATTTGACGTACATTTCAAGAGCTTATCTAATCACTTAACAATAATAAAAGGAAAATGAAATAAGATTTATTACTTAAAAAATGCCATGAGTATAGGTGAAATGAGATAGAATTAATGATTTTATCTAGGACACATATTATAAATGCTAAACAATGAAAATAATAATTTGGAATGAGCGTGTTTATTCTTTGTTAACCAACACATTGTCCTCAGGGTTTTGCAAATGAGTAGCTGATTATTTACATACCATCAGTCAGTCATCAGTTTTAGTCAAGACATCAGTCATATTTGTCTAATATTTTTCTAGCCCAGAAAAGATGTTACAGTAAAACACTATCACTGAATATCTGATATCTCCAAATATATAAAGACATTCAGATATATTTTTAAAAAAAATATATTTCAGCAGTTTATTAATATAGCTACAATAAGCAAATCATTAAAATTACAAAAATGGCAAGAGCTGGAGTAGCATTATTTGTTTAACTCTATTCAGCTATTTTCCTTTAGCAGAATTTCTTCCTATTGGTATTACGTGGGTATACCTAAATATTGTATGTGCACTCCAGACAGTTCATTACTGAACTCAAAACCAACACTTAATTCACAGACATCTTTTTGCCCAAATTTTGATGTACTAGTAAGCTGCTAAGGCCTAAGGAGTGCACCTAATTGCACCCAGTGAAGCCAAATTAATGCTCCTCCCCACTGCCCCTTCTCTCCCATGGACGTGATGTTTGCAATGATTACAGGTCCCAGCACATGAAAGACGTACAAGTTCTAGCACGAACACTTAAATCATTAAAACAGAAATAGAGAGTCAACAGGTCTAAGTTTTATTTCTTGTTCTTTCACTGCCTCACTGAGACGCTGCTGGACAAGGCAGTCTTTCCTTTAGCCTTCTGCATCTAAAGTCTCTTTCCAAAACAGAAAATACCAATATACACCTTGCATAGACAAGAAACTACTTTCCTAAACAGAAGTTACTACAGAAATTAAATGCTTGACAGAAACATGGCACGTTATTCGTTAGCAATTGGCGGACAAAATGCTGTGCATGGAAGCAAAATGGCAGACCACCCTAGATACCTTACAGTTTTACTTTATGTTTCATGGTATTATGATTAATGGCATCATCAGTATCAATTAGACAAACATAAAAGTGATGGACCATTCAACCTCAGAATGTTTACTGCTGAGACTAACTGATTCAGCACTAAATCTCTGAATTTTTTTCTTTTTTTTTTTTTTTTGGCTAAAACCTCTAAACCTATGAAACCAAATAAAAGTAAGCAGTGTTAGACACTCCACAGTTATTTTTCAGGTACATCTTTAAAAGACAAACAACCAAACCTCCTTTTTAGACTGACAGCCATCAAAGCATTTTGTGTATTTAAAAGAAAAAAGTTACCAGTGCAAATCACAGAATACAAACTCAGAATGACTAAGAATCATATGAAATCATTCACAGACATACATTCATGTTAGTACTATTCTTTCCTAACAAGACAGACGTAGTCTAGTAACCTGTAAGCCAGAACAAAAGAACCCCAAAACACTAAACCAACCCAGCCACTGTAAAAGTAAGCAACTGGCACTTTTGTAAACAAAATTTACTTTAAAACCTCAAAATATGAGCTACTGTAGGACTTAAGCCTTGATGTGAAGCCTAAGGAAGTACCCTGAGAGCAGAAGGGGGCTGTGGGCTCAGCACTGAAATATCCTTAAAATCCCACCATGGTGCTTTCTGTACTTCTGTATTTGCAAATACAGATTTGCCGGTTCACGATTTTTACAGATTATTGCTACATTCAAATTCTTCGTGCTACAGCTCGTCAAATGTTTTTCCTTCTAGAAGAAACGGGAATGGAGGACTAATTAAAAAGTTTTAAAAAATATAGATCCAAGATCCACGTCCCAGTTTAGGACCCCTGTACAGTGCTTGTTCTACATACTCTGGGTGGACCACAACAAATAAAACAAGCACCATCATTATGTAATAACCTGCAATTATTTTTATGGCTATTGAATTCCATTCTTCCTATGCAATACATAAAATGCAAATGTCAAGCAATAGTACAAATTACAAGCCCTAACAAGGCAGTAAATCTGAACCAAGTCACGCAACACACCGTGTCTATAAACTTTCCCACCAGATGCAAAAAAAGACTTTTAAATTTCAGAAGTCATTCTTTTAGACTTATTTTTCTTTTTTTTTAAAGGAAATTAATGAAAAATCCCTCTTTTTTCTAGTCATCTCTGAACAGCAAATTAGTAGTTCTATCAAATTAGAGAAAAATTCACAGAAATTGAAATCAATATATAAGCTTTATCATTAGATGTGATGGCCATTTCCTTTAGTATTGCATTATAAAAATAAAATGTTTAAATATAAGATAACTGTTATCAGAAATACAGTTGATTGGAGATTATGATTCACATTAAGATCATAACCTATAAAAATCATCAGCTGTGCAGAATGAGCTGTTCCAGTTGACAGATCTTATTAACAAAATCTTCTAATAAATTACAGAAAAAGATGATTTAAAAAAATTGCTTTTGGCTGTCAGCATATGGAGTTTAAGGTGCTCCTGACACTAACATGTCTTATGTGGTTTTAATGACTAGATGCTACAAAGAAATCATGTTGTTGTGGAAAAGTTATACTAATAAAATTTAGTGAGAATGAAGGAAACGGATCTGTTTACAGAATTCAAATATAACACGTTCTGATTATAAAATATAATTTTATATAGAGCTTTGCTTCCCTTAGCTTGTGGGCAGACGACATTAAGAATAAAATCATGAAAGGATGACTAATTAAACCATAGTGTCTATAAGCATCTCTGAAGCTTCACTGTACTATAGCAGTTATCACTTCACTTTTAACTCTCCAATGTCAGAATCAGTAGACAAAGCAAGAGGGCTGATCAGTTCTGCAAAACTCTGTAAGGTTAATAACACAATTGCAGCAGTACGACTAGCCAAGGAGAACAATACAGTGGAATACGTAAGATCTTACACTTGTACCTACAGCAACAACTGAAACATCTTTAAAAAAAAAAAAAAAAAAGCCAAACCAAAACCCCCAAAATCTTTACACCTGACAAATTTTATGGTTTTCTAAGCTATAACAAAAAACTAGACATTTAAAATATTCAAACACCAAAAAAAGTCATTATTTTCTGATTCCACAAGAGCCAGAAACATTTTATGACAGGAAGACTTCTTTTTTTTTCCTCCCATCTTATTTTTGGCCTCAGTCAGTATGTAAGCTCCACTGCTTGGAGTTTTGCATGCTTCTGGCTCCCAGCTGCTACTCTGACACTGGCCAGTATATCGAAGCAAAGGAACTCTTCTAACTGGTACTTCATTAGTACTTTTCAATGAAAAAAGTGGACAGCAGAAGTAAACTGCAGATTACTGGGCACAGGCTGGACATCTCTTATTGATAAATGTCTTCTGTGCACACAGCTTACATTTATTTTCACAGCCTCTAAATCATGCAATTTACTGGCTTCAGCTACTACAAACTACACTGCTTCGAATATTGCCAGTACTAACTTGCACAGACCCACTTCTAATCTATAATCTCAATGGCTCATTATAATTGTGTGTAATAAAGTTTGCCTTTAAACTAAGAAACCCAGGCAATTTTTGATGATCCAATATTCTGTTTAGGTAATTTAATGCTGATACAATATGCAATCTAGTGAATATCACACTGTCATCCACTTTTAAAATTTAAACTGTTTGATCCGAATGCTTGCATACATCTCAAGATACGGAATACATTAAGGAATACAATTCAGGAAGTTAACTTTCTGCCTCTGTCACTAAGTCTTAAGTATAACGTTAATGGCAATCTGTATATTAGCTTAAAGGACCTCTGTGAGAAGCATGGTCCAAGTATTGTGAATTACAACAACTATGTATTATTTCAGGATTATCTATCAGCCTTATAAACCTCCAGGTTTTCCAGTTGGTAAAAGAAGTAAAATGACACCTGGCACCACAAGCTCCATTTGGTACACAAGTTCATCATTCTATCCAATAAAGAAGATATAAATATGTTATGGAAAACAGTGAAATAGTATATACTGCACAATACTCTAGGTTTCTTTGAGAGAGCATAGAACAGCATAGAACAAAACACAGAACACAGGACAAACTCCTGCCACTGAATTTGTGACTGTAAGACACTATACAGCAGATTTTAGTTAGCCAGCTACAAACAAGATCAAATGAAGTTTAAAAGCAAAAGAAACTATTATTCTTTTTCAGAATAGTTAGCTCATTTTTTAAACAGCATTAGTATTACTTTTTATACATGCATATATTTTTGTTTTGGTACTTGCAGCAATTTAACACAAACCTTCAATGCTGTCAAATAAATCAAAATGCTAAATCATAACAGTAAAGAAACTGGCATGGAAAAAAAAATCTAATTCGACCCTTCATATTACACTTTTGTTTGTTCTCTACTACAGTTGATTACTCAAACATACACAAGCATTGCAGTCTTTTCACAGTGCTTGGAACTTGGTCTACATTGTAAACAAAAGTTGCATTGAAGTCTTTTAAGAGACTTCCAAATGATGAAATCACAGTAAGGAAAAAAACACAAATATGTTCTTATCTTTCAATTTGAACTTGAGGATAAACCTTTTCCATTGACAGTCTTAACACAACTGTTTGGCCCCTGGCAATGTGTCTAGACAATGTCTGTTATTTGTTTCAGTTCTAAAAGATATGCACTAAATACAATGGTCATCACAAAAAAAAAGCTTCCCAGAAGAAACAGGTCTGCATTGCATATTGCTTTTACACTTGAATCGAAAAAATTACTGGAAGGTTGCTGGTCACAGAATCATAACTAAATTGGTCCTGATATTAGCTAATCACCAGGGCATGACAAACAGGTACATAAAAGTAGGAAATGAGTACTTCAACAAATCCATACAAGAAGGTGGTGTTAATTAGGGAACACCTTCCTTAGTCAAAAATCTAACACCCCCCTCCCCCCCATATAAATAGGAAGAAAAATACCTAAACGTCTTGTTTTCAATAGCATCACTGGCAACGTACTCTCAAGTTCACTCATACTGTGCAGTCATACTACAGTCACATAATCCGGTACAGTTTGTAAATTACTGGGCTGGAGATTTTTAATGATTTGTCATTATGAGTACACACGTCCTTTGCTGACAAAAACTACAGAGAACAAACGTACTTTAAAGAAAACTACAAAGAATGAATGAAGGGTCTGGAGCACAAGTCCCGTGAGGAGGGGATGAGGGAGCTGGGGTTGTTTATTCTGGAGAAACTGAGGCTCAAGGAGGACCCTATTGCTCTCTACAAGTACCTGAAAGGAAGCTGTAGACAGGTGGGGCTTGGCCTCTTCTCCCAAGCAACATGCAACAGGACCAAAGGAAATCAACTCAGCTTGTACCAGATGAGGTTTAGATTGGACACTGGGAAAAATTTCTTCACTGAAGCAGTGATTAGGCATTGGAACAGGCTGCCGAGGGAAGTGGAGAAGTCACCACCCCTGGAATTTTTCAACTGATGTGTGGATGGGGCACTTAGGGACATGGTTTAGTGGTGAACTTGGCCATGCTGGATTAACAGTTGGACTTCATATGAGAAATCTTTTCCAACCTAAACAATTTTATGATTACATGAAAATTTGGAAGAGGCATTGTAGATGCTAAGCTATTACTCTCATTATTACTGTGGTGTACACAGTATCTGTACCGAGGCAGAAATGTGAACTAGAGAGTGGCTCTCAAAACCAGTATGTAAATACCTCCATTTATAAAATATTGAAGCAAAAAATAAAAATGTTGCAACCAACAGAAAATAATTTAAGTCAAAACAAACGTGTTGATTAAAAATCCAACTGCACAAAAGGGAAAGGGAAAGTATAATAGCAAACAGGTACAGAGGTAAGGATTTTCCTTAGCCAAAGCCAAATTCTTTTCAAACAGGAGAACCTTAATGAAAGACTTAACATAATGAACTTCGCAGTAGTTTGAGCCACCACCTTGATTCTGCAAGTTGTTTCAGCATTTAAAATTTTCACTTATGTCAAATGGATTTGGGTCAGAAAACAATGTAAAAGTGGACACAAAGGTCCACATTCCATTTAAAATCTTTGCAATAAAGTGTAACTTTCCAAAGGAAAAATAATGAAAGGGTATCTTTACCTGAATGTGCTTTTGAAGTGAAAACCAACAGTTCTTTTTGAAGAGTTCTTTAACATGAAATATAAAGAATGATACTTTTGCTTTCAAATGTGAAGAAATATGCCAAAGTTATGGAAAAATATTTATCTGCTGCAAATATTCCAAGTTATTATTTAGTTTTTAACTGAAGAACTTTTACTGGAGTTTGAGGTTTCAGAAGAAGAGACAGTGTACTCTGCATCACTCTTATAATCATTCTCACTCTTAATACATTCAGCTATTTCCCTTAAAATGCACATACACTTGAATTTAGTTTTAAATTCAGTGCAGTGAATACCTAGTAATTTCACCTCTCTAGTCCACAACAATTATGCCACATCTTAAAAACTTTTATTCTTTATAGGGAGAGTACTCTCACCACCACTGGTACAAAGTTGATGGTGTAAGACCTTATGATTCCAGAGTGTATTCTCAACGACCCCAAAGATTTTGTAACACTACTGTGATCTCACAGCTTACATCCTCAAACCTGAGTATTCGCTTATGACGCAAAGCTTTACAGTCACACTTGTAGTCTAATTACCTCCTGACACCAATAAAGATTTCAGAAGAGCATTACAAATCATTGGGGTACGAGGAGTGATTGATTAGGTAAAAATAATGGTCTTTAAATATTTCACTGGGTTTAATATAAGTAGTATTAATTAAACATCAAAAAAAAAAAGATACTGGAGAAAGCATAACACAGGTTTGAACTTCAGAAATCATTATAGAGAAGCTACTGCATGCTATAAGGTCGGCTACACACTAGAACATAATTCAAACACATTAAACTCTGCAGTAAAACATTAAGCTGTTAATACACTATCATCTTCAATTACTGATTGCTCTTCCACCTTTCAGAGTGATATATTAACAATTATTTCCACTGCAGTAGATGCTCTATCAATCATGTACCATAATTCAGCAGGTGGTATCGAAACCAGCATAACCAGCAGATATGATTTTATTGCAATACATTAAAAGATCTATTTATGTCAAAAGTCTCATGCAAAAAAAAAAAGATATGGATAGCTTAAAAAAAAAATCTGATTTTTTTTTCTAAATAGCTTTATGAATTTGGAATAGTCAGAGCATAATTATTTCAACCACATCTGAGTAGTTCTGATTCTGCCTGCTTTTATGTTGTTTATGTTGTTGTCATATGAGATGACATACATATAGCTGATAATGTCAGAATACAGGAAACTAAAGACAGCAGGGGTATAAGATCCACTGCCTGCTACAAAGCACACTCTGTCATAATCCAAGCTGGATCCTGAGTCAAAGCATTCTTTTGCTGTCAACAAACACTGGAGGAATAAGACAATATTTCTTCTCCTGTTGCTACTCACTCAGACTACATATCACCTTCCTACTACAGTTATCCTGTCAGTATGCATAGCAGAAGCCTGACTAAGAAAGCTAAGGATTTCATCAGTAAACTGTCCATCAAGAAGGACCTGCTGCTGTAAAAATCTAGGTTATTACATACAAAAAACCCCATTAATTTTAAAACCCCAAAACTAAGAAATTAGAATTTTAGAAATGTCAAAATAAAGGTAGACTGGGAAACTTTGATTTTGCTACCTGCTGTGTATATCCCTTCACATCACACTATATATGCATGCCAAATAAATACATGTTTTCCTTCAGACTAATGAATCACTCAGTACTCAGGATGAACAAACCTCCAGGAAGCAGTTGTGGAGCACTAATGATTTATCCACAGTATATCAACCTTGTTTAGAGAGGGTGGAAGATGTTTAGCGAACATGATAGGGAATTACAGTAAGGAGGAGTATGCTGTCATGCATTAAAACATTACTCTTTAGGAACAACAGTAGAATCTGTTTCTATCACAGGGTTTCTACATGATGACAGTTACTTACATAAGTCATACACCACTTTCCAACCCCCAAGTTTCCCCAGAGGCTGAACAGAGGTAAAAGACCTGTGACTGAAGTTAATCAACATAATGTTTATGCACTTGTCCTGAAATTCTTGACCCACTTAAAATTGTTCCTAGAAAATAGAGCACTTGGGAGTTCTGGCAGGTGCAGACAGAGTTCACATTATACATTCTCAGTCTCCTTTTTTTCAACAGTGTCTTTCACAAGCAAATCACAGATATCCTTCAGTCCAAGTGAACAGTTGCTGCATCCTGCTCCTTAACACCAACCTTCCCAAAAAGGCCTTGGCCAGTCAGACCCTCTTATGTCTGACTGGAAACATTTCCATCAAGTCAGAAGAAAAGGCCCTGATGAAAGACAGCAGCTGGGAGAAGAGATGCTGCTACGAATACAGGAACAAACTGAAAACATCTGGATGCTTTTCAGAAAGTTAGGAGTGGCTCATTACTCAAAGAGAAAACAGCCTACAGAAGGTAGAGAGATCACAGGATACCTGTCTCAGATTGCAACCAAAAATTTCAGTCAAATTATAGTCGTGCCTACCTTTATTTTCATGGTTTGTAGCTCAAGACATCTGATTTGGAAAAACACTGAAGACGCACAATTGTGATTTAACAACAGTTGAACACGGTTCTAACAATGAGATGAAGAGGAGGTAATGGGATCCACACTGACATTTTCATATCAACACAGTGGTTGCTAAAGAATAAGTTGCTGTTGTTACTCTTTGCAAATATTTAAAAGTAAAAAGCTAAGTAAGAAGGCAGACACAGTTTAAAGGAAAGATGGATGCTGGCAAAATCAGCTGACTCAAACCTTGTCTGCAGTGGAAGTTCTGGCCCTTCATTCTGACAGTTGTGATAGATAGAGAAACAGATCTCTTATTGTGTTCTCTGAACATAGTAACATTGACCTTATGATGGGCTTCCACTGTAGCTGCTTGAAAGAGAGACTGTCCCCGTGCTGTGAAAACCACTCATTTCAAATTATTGCATGTTGGTAGTTTGTCAAAAGTTGGTTTGGTTTTTTTCTTTCTTTCTCCTCTTAGTGAAGAAATAAATACTTTTTTCCTGACTCACAAATGTACTCTGTAGTCCTACTTTTGAAAGCACCTGGTCAAATTTGTGTTCATTGTAAACAGTGAAACAAAGTAATCACTGAAGCTTTCAGTTCTAGTCACCAGTATTTGCTTTCACTCCCTGTTAAGAAATGGTGTATTTAGTTTGCTTTTCTGCTTCTACTTTCAAGACTACTGGTACAATTGAGACTGTTCATTGAACAAAAACAGCATTTACACGTCATGAAATTCCACAGACTCATATAAAAGATTTTATTTGGAAGCATTTAAGTTTATTCCCCAAGATAATAATATCTTGGAGAGGGTCAAGAGTTTGACATGTATCATAGTGTGCAAAAACCCAGAACATCTGCATTGCAGTCCATCTGCTACAGCAACCTAAATCCTTCAAGATCCTTTAGACTGATAAGTGTGTATCGACTAATTGGAAAAGTGGCACATAAAACAACAGTATCTCCAACATCACATTCCCAAAACATAATCTAAGCAGATGTAGAAATGGTGGACTTACAAACTCTAGGAAAGCAGGTAGGTGGGAAAGTCAAAATAGTTACTAAGATTTCAATAATTCATACTCTCACAAATACTGTCAACTTAGACTTTCATTTTACCTTGAGAAGGTATGTAGGAATATTGCTGAAATCGACAGGCAACTTCAAAAGGAAGCGAGCTGAGAATTCTCCAGTCTGTGGAAAAAAGGTAACACTGATGAGATCTGGTGGCTAAAACAGAACCACAAATGTTCTGATGAAAAATGAGTAAGAGCTCATAGCAAACAGAAGGGATGAGATTTAAAACAAAATTCCTGAATAGAATTACGGAAGAGGAAAAAAAAAATTACAGATTTCATAGGTGCTATATGACAAAACACCTTAAAACCCATAAAATATCATTGCCAGTAAGTCAACTGCAAAAAGTAGTTAGAACAAAACAATGTGCACGACAAAAATCACACTACACTTTGTTACACCCTAAATATAGATGTATCTTGGCTGTACTCATTTCCAGACAAAGGTCTGGCGGGACCTGCAAACAGTCTGAAAGCAAAGCTAAAATCCTGACAAATTTATTAGAGTTTATAGATATAACAGAGGCATCTTTACAAACACTGCAGATATGCATAAAAGAATTTGGGTTGAGAAAGGTGAGAATGTATCAAGTGTCCTCTGAGTAAACATAAAGAACTGAATTAGAGGGTTATAAACAATTTGTTTTCAGAATTACGTAACTCTCAACACCTAGACAACTGTTTACTGAAAATTTGCCAAGTGTCCCCTATACATTGCTCTTTTTTCATGTGTAAAGTGTATGCAAAGGAAATGGAAAGGATTTCCTTTCTGTTTCATATACTTAAAACCAGACTTTGACCACCTGGTCATGAAGCAATGAAGTTGACTGTTTTTTAAAAACAAATGCTTGCCTGATTTCTTCCATATTAGTTTTTTGTTATCTCTACTTTTTGTTCAATAAAGTAGGCACACAGCAGCTATATTTGTTCGGTAGGCTGAACTGGCAGCAAAGGAAGTGTTAAACATTCATTTTATGCAGTTAAGTACAAAAAAATTGGGAAAACTTTGGACAAGTTAGCAAAACCTTTAACACTACCCTATTTTTGATACACATACGCTACTTAGTTATATGTTGGCATACAATTTTTTAAAAAACAGCACTCCATTTTAACAAGCAAAGGGACAAATCAAAGCTGCATGAAAATTCAGCATTTGCTCTCCCACAGTAACATATATACACTGCTTTGCTATTTCCTGAACATAGCTGTCTGCACCTAATTTTCATTTTAATATTTTAAATATTTTGCATAGTGAGAAGAAAAATACAGATGTCAGATAGATACCTTTTGGGCCTCTGCCTTACTACAAGCAGTAGATGCCATCACAAGAACACCACACAGCTATGAGGACAGCTTGCCAAAGGCTACAACTCCTTAAGAGGAAAGCATTCAAAGTGTCTTGTACTGGTACCAAAAACTTGTCATACGTCTTTGCAAAGCAGTCAGTACTTTTGCCTCCCCTGTCAATTAGCTGTGCTCATCCATAAACTGCTTTGACCTCAGCAAAACAGACAACATGAAGGTTGTCACTGGCCATATACTACCAAACCACAAGCCTCTGTAATGATGGACCACATCAAATGCTATTCATACTGATTCAGAAAAGAACTGGCTGAATAAAACCCTGAAGGAAACCAGCTTGCCGATGCAGAAGCCTTTCTGAGAAAGCACTGGAGGTCAAAGCCAATGGAAACTGCCTTTCCAAAATGAATAGTAAGCTGCTAAGCAGGGCAGTTGAGGAATATAAGTGATCGTTTGCACAGCACATTATTTTCTGTGGTACTGACACAAAACAAAACTGAGAAGCAAAAAAATTCCTTCATTTATTTTATGACTAAATTAAGCAAAGATTTCACCCCAAGCAATTAAGCACATACGGACAAAGATGCTGTATTAGGCAGATGTAGAATAAACAATGCTAATGTCAGTGCCAATTTGTTTCTGGGTCTATCTACCAGGCATGAACTAGAGATAACTCATTTTACCTTTAAGTCACCAAACAAGAAAAAACAGGAGCTGGAACGGAACCGAAATCTTTCCAATGGCACCCTTTCAAGTTATATCATTTGCCATAAGGGTTTGTGCGATGCTGGACTGTAATCCACCCTGCTGCCAGCCAGCTCAGAACTGCCCTTAATATTTGTCCCTGGTAGCCCCATGAGACAGGCAAAGAAATCGCTCACAGAAACACTATGCAACAAAAAGTGAGTGTATATTAAATTCCAACTCTGAAACCTTTCCTGATGATACTACTTGTAAGGACAGATGCCAACTTTCTGATGTTATATTATTTATAAATATCACAGAAAAATCACCAACTTCTTATGCACGTAAAACATGAGGACTGCTGTGGTGACAGTCAAGGTGCTTGCTTTTTGTTCAGAGTGAAATGGATATTATATGCAGCACTTCTCTTCTGGACTTACAAAAAATGCCACACAACATTTCCCATAAAATCCAGAAATTTCTTCTGGTAAAATATGGAGTCTGATGAACTGGGATAGCCACTGAACAGATGAATGGCGTCTAATAAAAGCATCAGCTGCTCCATAAAGCAGGCTTTCAGTCTAGGTCTTTCATGTCATTCAATCAAGATTATTTTGCTAAGTATTACTTCCAAAAGTGTTCTGGCCAGGCAGGGAGCAGGCCCTGTCCATGGTGCTCGCCTACCCAGCCCCAACCAGCTGGATACAGTCATCAGTCAAGAACGATGAATTTCTGGCCACAGCACAGAGAGATTAGACATTTAATGTGCTCCTGCACCAGCTGGTACTTTGCCAACATGAAGCTACTAGGCTAAATAATAGTTTGCCTATTTGTCATAGATGTAGAAGATCACTTCGGGAAACTGGAGATACCGAACAAAGGTATAAAAACAAACTTCTGTTCTATTTTGGGACACAGTGCTAAATTCAGGCCTCCTCTTCAAAGTTGTTTTAACTCATACACCTAAGATGATTGCTTTCACAATACTTTTATTTCAGAAATCTGCTGAACTATTATTGTTTCCTGATAGACAGCAACAACCTGAATTTCAGTGACTTTTAGGCAGAGGAGATAACGGGCAGTTTACCTCCTGCTCTGGAAAAACACTCCTCATTTGCTGATCCTCAAGGCTAACAAAACAGTTACCAAGGACAGGAAGGAGAACTAGACAAGTTAGTTTCCTAGTTTTGTTTTAGGACACTAATAAATAAGCCTCTGTCATGTAGATACCAGGTTCATGGCATCTCCAAACAGGACTCAGAAGAATCTTCCTGACAGAGAATGTAAACTTCGAAAACAAAGCTATGGAAACCTCAAAAATAACTCTGCAATGATGAAAAGGATTTGACTCAAAAAGTATTTAAGATTTATTTTACTGGAATACTTTCAACTAAGACAGCATTTTAATTTTATTTTTAAAAGTTCTTTCTTCAGTCACCAAAGACTCAAAAGGCTTGAGTAGATATTTCTTTCCTATGGAAAAAGGAGAAAACTCCTAGTTTTCTATCATCCTGAGTAGAATTTTTGAAGCTGGCAAAAACTATGATAAAATCTCAGTACAGTTCAGAAAGTCTTCTGTACTTCAAAAAACCACTGATAAAATTTAGAGATGTAACAAGTTGTTTATGGTGCAAGCTATGAAGAATAACATTTATGAACATTTAATTTTAATGAAATATTCTGATACATAAACATTAAAATAAAGAGATTTTAATTTCTCTGATAAGAAAATTTTACTTGGGTTAAAATAAAAAAAGCCTAGATGACTTGTCATCTAGAAAAGAAACACAGATGAATGTAAGTAGTGAGTTGTAAAGAAAACATCCTTGCATCACCTGTAACTTAAGGATGATTAAAAGTGACACAAAGCTGAATTCTAAGCCCTGCTAACAGGAGTGCTGAATTTTCATCAATTTTCAGACTGCATCTATTTCAGAAGATACTGCTCCTGAAGGCCAGTTTATCTTAAGAGTATGCTACTTCTGAAAGCAATAGGGAAACATGTTTCATCATAAACACCATTAGATCCTTCCTGACATATCTTACTCCAAACTTCCCATGATAAATATATTGCCAGTGGAAAAAAAACCTGATTTTTGCAAAGCTTACTCTTTTGCAGAGATGGATTAAAAAAAAAAAAATCAATTCACACACAAACCAGAATGTCTCCATTGCCAATGGCCTCATTTTAGAAGGCTGAGATGGCATACACAGAGTGTTTCCATACAGCATACCACATTTCCCATGCAAGGGATATAGCTTCAGGAAACAGATAAGCCATTTTATTGTCTGACTGTCCTATGAAGGCATGGCCCTACAAACTCACTGCTCTAGCCCATCTTGCCTCCTTTTACAAAAAATTAGTTGGGTTAGTTTTTCCTCTCCAGTTTAGGTTCCCAAAACTCTTCAGCTTAGACAAGTGTGAGAGAGGTATTGTCAACTGCAGCTACCAATTAAATCAACTCAATCATAATGTATCATAACCACACCCTGATACATCCTCCCCCTAAGCAGGCTGGTTGGCTGTCAGGGTGTCATACCAACACTCTTATTCTACCTTTCAAATCTTCAGAGCTAACTCAAACTTTCACCTAACACTGTACAGGCTTTTCAACAGTTTCAAAGTTTTCATCTATAAATCAGATGAACGAACACCAGGTTCAAAAACAGTGGCTCACCTGGAAATCTGGTTCAACCAAGGTACTAGAATCACAGCAACGTACAAAACAGGGAGTATAGAAAATGAGCAGGAGCCAAATAGAGGTTTTCTCCATTGGAAACAGAAAGCACGACAATCCACAATAAGAACTCCAGTTTTCCAAGGCAAAAGCTGTATTTGTTAAAAGCATTTTAGCTGAAATAATAGCTTACCCAGTTGTTTTTTTTGCCAGCGTAGATTTCCATGTTTTCTCCATACTGGGGTTCTTCTAGTAAAGTCTGATATTCAAACATGAGACGAGAGCTCTCACGTAATCGACCACACTGAAATTGGTGATACTGCTGCACAAGCTCTTTCACAACAAGCAGGAGGCATTCAGGGTTTGATGGATTCCAAGAAGCTAAATTCTGTTGAATTAGAAAAGAACGGAGATCAAAACTGTTCACAGCAACAGAAAGACAAGCAATCCCCATTCCATACTGATATCAGAGGCACATATGCATGTGGGAGCTTTGTGACAAAGCTAAACCATAATATTAAAAGCAAAGGTTCTATCATGCTTTAGAAGAAAACCAGGTGAAACAGCAAAAACTTTATGTCAAATATGAGACCTACCATAAACAGGGCTATTACTAGGCATATATAGGTCTGAACTACCATTCTGTTCTTTCCTAAAATTATACTGTTGCATCTGAGAACTTGAAAAGTTTGAATTATGACTGATATGAAACACACAAGGATTAGGTAAGTACACCCTGCACAGTAACTCATTCAAAAAGCAGTCAACCAAGTGAATATGCCAAATTGACACCAACTACAGAAACTGCTCTGCTTCACTATTCAAATAGTGGTTGTAGTATTCACAGTGATGGAGCAAACGGGTTCTCTTCCCTTGCCTCGACATTGTGACTTATTTCACCTTTACCATCTCTTCACCAGAGTTACCTTGACTCACTTCCTTAACACAAATGCAGACACAAGTCTTTTCAATGTGCCTGGTGGAAATTTTTATTACAAGTTGACTATATTTCAAGAAACACAACTAACAGAAATAAAAACAATAATACAACCAAGATAACTGTCAGCACCAGAGTAGCAATGTTATCACTCAGTTGAACTACTCTTAACATTGGCTTGGACCAGTCTTCTGTGCACAGTAAGGTTTTTTCAGGAAGGTATTTACATGTTACAAACCACGCCTAACATGACCCATGTTGCATGCCTACATCTAGTTGACCTACAACAGACTTATGTGAAAGGCAGATGAGGACTCACCCTGTACTCTGTGCTCTTAGAGCATGAGACAGTACTGATGCAAAAGCACTTAGGTCCCCATATGCTTCATACATGGGTGGGTCCTCAAGAGGGTCTTCTTGAGACAAGCTCAGAGCATGTTAACGTTGTCATGTGGTCATCTTTGAGTATAAGCAAAATTAATCCGTATTTCATAGAAACACAGAACAGTTTGGGTGGTAGGGACCTTAAAGATCGTGTAGTTCAGGGGATGGACACATTCCACTAGACCATGTTTGCTCAGTGTCCAACTTGGCCTTCAACACTTCCAGGGATGGGGCACCCACAACTTCTCTGGGCAACCTGCCCCAGTGCCTCACCACACTCACGGTAAAGAATTTCTTCCTTATATCTAATCTTAACTTAATCTATTTCAATTTAAAGCCACTACTCCTTCTCCCACCACTCCACGCCCTTGTAAAAAGTCCCTCTCCAGCTCTCTTGAAGGCCCCTTTAGGTACTGGAAGGCTGTATATCACGTAGACATTTGACAACAAACTCGCTACAACAGGATTTTAAAGTGCATTGATTGTACAGTGGACATTAAGAAACTCAGAATTGGCAAAGATGTCTGCATTTTACAATTAAGTGAAGATATAATACAGTAGCTTCACATACAATTCCTTATCTGTATCTGTACTCAGTGTAGTTACAGACAGCATGTTACTTTTGTCCTGTAAGTTGCAGACATTTCATAAACAAATTATATGCATAATTTACATTCTTCAGCAAGAACAAAAAAAAAATCAATGGCCATGTTTTGCCTCTTCAGTGAAAAAACTGCTTTGGCATGCAGCATTTTCTACAATAAAAGGGCAGAAAACATTTCTGTACTTTGAAGTAGATATCTGAAGTCTGCCTTGTATTCAAACATACAAAAAATGGTATTTCTTAAGCAAGGTTACATAAATGAATGAATATGGATAAAACCATGTTCCCCACAACACACAGGCTATTCATATTTTGTGTAACAGCAAAAGCAGTAAATACAAGGGAATGGGTTGCACAGAGAAGTCGTTGAGTCTCTGTCCTTGCTATCCTTGAATCTCTGCCTTTAGAAGCTACCACAGTGCCACAGACCGGACATTTGACCATGGCTTGACATAAAAGTACTCTGCTTTTCCCCCTCCTAGACAGTGGGAACACCTACAAAACAGGAATATTATCAGTGCCGTATCTCAAAAAGTAAACTACTAGTGTTCCAGAGTAACTGGTGAATGGGGGAGAAACTAATTGTGTTTCATGTAAGTTCCTCAAATACATTCTACAGAGTGACTGAAAGCCTTGTCTTGCCTTGTCTACTGTCTACAGCTGGTAAAAATTTATTCCCAACTTGAAACCATTTAAGCTTATCCGATTCTATAAAATACTAGAGAAAATCTGCCAGGTAGACAGCATCTTCTAGGAAACACATTTTCTGTCATGCAGTCTGAAACCAGACTGAGTATAACTTTAAATTTCCTGTTCCCAAGCTGCTGTTCAAATAAAGCATTTCCAGAAAGCCAGAGGATGTAATATGCCAGTATGTATTGATATCAGTCAGACAAGTGGGAATAACCTTTCCTCCTAATGACACTGGTATAACACAATAGAAATGTTCTGTCAAAGGAAATGACCAACAATATTTTAATAGCTGACCTAAATGCAACTGAACCTTTTGTTTTTTAAATAACGTTATACTACTTAACAAGAAAAGAGCAAGAGGAAATCCATTGTCAGTTTTGCAGCACAGAGCTAGAGCAGTGCTCTCTTCAAAGAATTCAAGAACACTGCTTATTCTGTATTGCCTTAAAGCTACAGGAATTTAAATGAATGATTCGACTGTAGAGTCCTTAGTAAACAGCTTTCATTCAATAACTAAAGTTTCAAAGTATAAAGTGGTTATAAAAATAAATCACCTAGGGAAAAATTCAACTACACATATATATATGAATTACAACATATTCTCACCGGTGAAAGAGTAAACATACAATGGCTATATAAATTTGCTGTAACAGGAGTTCTGATTTAAATAAACAATTTTTAGCTTTAGAATTTATTATTGTATTGCTTGTTATTTGGCAATGGCCATTATATTTCTATTCATTTTGTTAACTTGGTAGAAGGGCTGCTCTTTTCAGAAGACTTAAACTCATAAATTTTAACACAAACACTACTGAATACAGTGGTGACATGTTTATGTATGAAATTTCTTTTTACGTATCTTAGTGTACCTTATTTGCCCTAGGCATTACGTTCATTCACTTGAAAATACTTTTAAACAATTTTACTGTGATCCAATTTCATCAGTATGTCAAAACATGTGCTACACTGTTCTCAGTTTCAAACAGCACCTTATTTAATCTTCCCTCTATTTTTGAAATCAAAGACAAAGTAAGCAACTGCCTGTAACATATACATTGAAACCTAAGGTAGAATTTTGATGTTTGTCAAGTTTATCCCTTTTAGAGTGTCTTCACTGCTACAATTTCAGCATTATAAAGATTATACTGAGAACACAGAAGTATTTGTAACTTCAGTTGATGAGAGCAGTGTCCCTGCAACAGGAAGCTGACCTCCTTCTTTAAAGGTAAAGGATCTTCTAAATAAGATTTTATTTAGTGATGCAGTATTGTATTCACTATTAGACTTGGGAAATCGTTTTAATCAGCAAAATCTTAAACTAAGGGCTTTGAAGCAAATAGAGTAGTAGCCTGTGTGCTCTACTTTCTGATTGTTTGCCTGAAGGCTGCATTCCAGCCCCAGCCAATCCAGCTTTTTAAGAGACTGTACTGAAAAATATTTAAAAGATAAGAACAGAGTGAGCTACTGCTGTTTGTGTTCCACAGCTTCAAGTTCTGTTACAAAACTCCAATCTTGTATGAGAGATAAGCTCTGAATGCAACTTCAGAATTTATTTGTTAGAACTTTAGAAAAACCTGGAAATACAATGACAGACAGACTGCTGAAGCCAAGAAGGTATGAAAAACACAATTAAAGAAATAACGGGCAAATATGTATAGAGGAAAAGATTTGTTACTTTCTCTGGCTTCTGTCAAAATCTCCTCCTGCCTTGCTCACAAATTCATACTTTCACATCATTTTACCAAAATCATGTGCATGCTGAAAAGAGGTTTTTATCTGAATTTGCCATAAAATTGTAACTTAAATGAATTTTATGTCGAAGATAATGAGCACAGTGACTGGGGTACTGACAGACTAAGTCACATATTTTACTCAATAAATCCTGCCTAATTTCAAATGAGATTTCTACAGACTTTCCAGAGAGTTAATCAAATATAACAATCACTAATGCATTTAAAATAAAAAAATCCAGACTTGGATACAGTTCCTTGCCTTGTTTGACAGTAGGTGTCTCTAAGTGAACTCTGCAGTGCAAACTCACTAAGTTACTCAATAGTTAGCCAGCCAGACTGAAAATGGCCCACTGTACAACAATACAGTACAAATCAATCCAAACTGTGTATCTGCAACTAGTTATGCATTTGTGCTAATCTCATGTGAAGGCTTACATGCACATCTCAGCTTGGTTATGACCATTTTTAATGTTATAATTTTTTTCAGTGGATCACTGAAGAACTTACCTGTCATTTCTGAAGACACAGATGGAGGCTCAATTAAACAATTCTCTTCTGTCTAGACACTGCTTGTATGTATCTGCATGATCTCCACTAAAACTAGGAGCAACTTCATGTTTCAGATGTTATTTTCAACATTTTAGTTTTTAATTTCAATCTTTATTTATGGTTTTTGGCTTGGCCATAGTGCAACTTGTGTAAGCTTTATTTTCCAAAGAGATAAACTGTCACTTCATCTTAGGAGATACTGTGGACACAAAAGCCTGGTAAATGTCATCTGTGACAAGCGGCTAATTCTCATTGTTCCAATTAGGGAACGAATTCAAAATGATCACAGAATATGCCGAATTGGAAGAGACCCAAAAGGATCATCGAGTCCAACTCCTGGCCCTGCACAGAACCATCCCCAAGAGTCACACCATGTGCCTGAGAGTACAATCCAAACACTTCTTGAACTCTGGCAGGCTTCGTGCTGTGCCACTTCCCTGGGGAGCCTGTTTCAGTGCCCAACCATCCTCTGGGTGAAGAACCTTTTTCTAATATCTAACCTAAACAGGAATGAATTCAAAATGGTCTACAGAAAAATGGAATGAGAACTTCCATATGATAGAGACCAGATTCCAGAAGCATCATTGCCCACACAGCTGTAGCTACTGTCATATAGAAGATAACCAATAACTATTTACCTATCCGTGAGTAAACAATTTAACATAAGTAAGTTAGATATTCTTTTGTGGCAGAAGTTTCCCAGAGAATAGCTGACTTTTTCCCTTATTGGACTACATTTCAAGAAAAGGACTTTGAAAAAACAGTAATCTAGACCTTAAAGTAATCAACTAACACCATGTAGATCCACTTAGTTTGCTCTCCAGCTCATGTTATGTTATGCGGCAGATGAATGGAAAAATAATATTCATTTATTATACAGAGATAAATAGACCATAGGCATCCATTAAATTGTGTCTACACTGGAGAAATCCAAGTGATTCAGGAGTTCTGATGAACCTCCAGATATTAAGTTAAGCAATCTCACTGAAGAGCATTGATTTTCACTAAGAAGCGTAACCTCACAGATGTTTTCAGGCTGCAAAGTCAATCTGAGAATTCCCTGGCTCTTGATACTGCCTCCTGACAGAAGCTGGCTGCATAGTAAGCGAACAGTTTCATAGGGAAAGGTTTTCAGAAAATCAGACATGACCAAAGAGTTGAGAAAATTAATTCACGGTATAAAGAGGCAGAGTAAACCTGTTATAAGGCCACCCACAGAGTGCAATTTAAGACATTTCAACAGAAACTCATTTAAATGAGTAGCAATGACACCAACTGGATTTCCAAAAAAGACAAGGAGAATTTGCAGCCAGACGGTATCAGTTCTAGTGAGATCTTCTTACAGGTGAGGCAAGTGAAAAACCCCCCAACAAAGGAGCTTCTCAGCTCTACTAGCAAAGACATGCAGAGTTTAACTTTCCAAAGTAGCCATACTATTCAACTTTTGGCAAAGAAACCACATTTAAATTTTGCTCTGGAACATTTTGTGCTTTGCAGTCTTTCTTTCACCCTTCCAAAAAAGCTAATGAAGAATCTATACAAGGTACTCAGTGTCTGTGATTACCTATTCCACCCTTCTTTTGGATTACAATGTACTTCATGTTCCATAAAGCTGATAATTCATAGTCTCCTTCACAGGTTATTGCTTATTTCACAACTCCAGGCAATGTCTGCAGCAAACTATAATTCTATGCTATCAGAAAAATATATGGTAATAATTTCTAATTGATCTGAAGTTGTTTTTCTTTGAAATGTGTTTAAATATCCAGGTTGCCAGAATATCTTCCAGGAATGTGATTCTAAAGAAGACAGATTGTAACTGTTTTTCCTGGCTATACTACAGGAAATAACAGCAAGATCTTATTTTAAGTTAGTGTACTTTTATATTTCTAAGCATGAAATTAACTTTCATGAGAAAATGTCAGTAAACAAAACCTCCCAAGCCCATAACAGTGGTAATGCATTTCTATAGAATCTTTCATCCAGAATTATCATAAAGAATAATGTTAAGTACAGATTTGCATTTTGTTTATATCTCTGCATACCACATGCACACAACTTTCATCCTACAGTGGCTAAAAATCAGTACCAACTGAGTTTTTACCTGAAATGAGGAAGATCACACTTTGATATCAGCACTTATCCTCCACATAAATACAGAGGAGATATGGGTCCAGTGGTTACAACATAAGTCTAGAAACTGGCATATCTGGTTTCAGCCCCTGCTTTGCTGTAATCTTCATAGGCCACCACAGGAAAATTGCTCACAGAAAAAGACACAGGATAATTATCTACCATATGCTCACATCTTTCTATCAACAGATATTTTTCACAGTATTTGCAGGGCTGGAGTGTTATAACAACTTCAGAGGCTTCAGTTTCTTAGCAGCCAGCACTTAAACATCCTACAGGCTGCAGCTTCATATCAATCACTGTAAACCTACATGCCATCTACTTGTCATCTTATTTTCACAGGTTCTTCATATCCCTCTCCCCCAGAGCACCACTGGAACAACTTTCTGGAGCGATCTTCTTGAAATGATCATTTTTGGGCCCAAGCAAACATGAAAACTTAACATTTCAGAAAAACAGTTCAACTCAGGAGCACCTCTGCCATTGCAAATACAACCAAAGAACTCACAGACCTTGGATGCTCTAGTAGCTACTGTGTATAACAGATAAAAAGTTTGCACAAACTGAAGCTTGGGATTGTCAGTACTTAATTTTAATTTTTATTTTTAGCGAGAGGCTGTGAAAACTGGATGCAGAAATTACAATATCTTATAAATGGTTGGTTAAAATCCTGAATACCTGAAGGCCTTGAATTAGCATGAAAATCCAGTTCAGGAAAACAACATACTAAGAAATTACTTCTGCTTTCAGAAAAGCACTTTACATCTTATTTAAATTTTTTTTCCCTTTTTCTTTTTCCACTGGCTACACAGTGTGATCCTTGATTAACGATCTGGTACCTAAAGCAACTCTAAAATAAATCCCAGCAAATCTGACACATGGAGAATACTCAGTTCTGCATTCACCTAGAATAAATGAACTAGTACCAATTCTCTCAAGTACCATTCACCTGCAAAAGGAATCAACTCAACTTCCAAAAGTTACTATAAATTTTTCCTGTTCCCTGCTGTAGGAGCAGTTAAGAGGCAGTTGATCTCGGTATGTTAAGGGTGCTCTCGAGATGCAGAATCTGTGAAGCTGAGCCCAGGAGAACATTTTTAAGTTGTCCACTCCTCCTGATAAAGTCTGCCTGCTTCTCCCACAGAGCTTTCTTACAAGACAATCAGACCCTTAAAAGCACACCTCTCTCAGAAAGCAGATGGTACCTTTACCTGTTCTGAGAAGGAATTTCTTAAATCCCTCAGCACATATAAACTCCAGCATAGGGAATCCAACACACTAATCATTAGTTAATCCATGTAAGTTCACTGCATTTCTTTCCCTTGGGAGTCAGTTACCAGAGGAGTATATACTTAACTAAGACATGGCAAGTAAAAGGAACAATGGATGAAAACAAGATTAATTTCCACACAAGGCATTACATACATGCATCTTTTACTAAAGACTTACTTATCATGCTGTGATGGTAGTGTGAACAACTCCTCAGACCCTCAGTGGACCAGAGAATAGACCACTCTTAATGCTTTACCTCAAGAGTCCCTTTTAAATAGCAAGTCTTTTACTCTTATCAGCTCTTGTGGTTTTTCCCTTCCTGTCAACACAAATAATTTTAGCTACAGCAAAAAGGCAGATCCTTCACAGCTAATGTTTTGGACAGCATCCACTAACATCCCTTGAGCATTTACTGTTGGGTGGCACATGCAGAACTGTTTTCTTCTACCATTTTTTCTCCTCCCAAAATCCTATAAATTAAAATAAATATATAACATGGTGGATCTCGCTGGCCAAGCAGTATTGCCATCTTTATTTTCACATTTGTACTACAATTTATAGGGCCTTGCAAATACAGTCCCTAAAGAAGACATTTACAAAATACCATTGTGTAAATCAGAAGACATTGAAAATCAAAATTATTTCTCTACCATACAGGGCAAATTATTGCAAAGTAGTTACCTCTTCTCAAAAAAGCAGCATAAGGATACTCATTTGGTTCTTTTCTACAGATAAAAGCTGTATCTCTGGGAAGACACGTATACAAAAAAATTCATGTAAAGCTGTATAAACACTTATGGCAAACGAAAGATTCAAGATGCTGACTAATTTGAACTATATTTCTGTAGTTATCTCTAAAATAGAGCAGATATGCCTGAGGATCTGAAATGGAAGATAACAGGGAAACACAGACATAAAAGCATGTAACGAATGAATAAAACAAAGAGAGGTTTTGAAACAAATATAGGTTGAAACTTAGACCAGTAAAAGGGAAAGAAAACATAACTTGAGCCCTCCTCCATTTGGGAAATGAACAGATCTTTTAAAAATTACTCTGAGTGCAAAGACATTTATTTGCCCCAATAGTATCTTCTGAAGGAAAGATCCTGCAGGGCACCAAACTTAAACTAATTCCATTGCAGAAAAGTACAAATTATAATAAAATTCACAGTATAGAATGTAATCAAATATGAAACTGCATTATCAGACAGAATGGCTATTTCTAACTGACCTTCTGTAATCAGTTAATTTAAAAGTCTGTTCTGCTTGCGTATTCATAAGCAATGACCAACTTTCCCTACAGAAAAATGAATTATAATGGCACAACAATGTGAACTCAACGGGCATACTACATAGGACTTAAAAGTATTCTCAATTCAGGAAGACTATGCTAGAGTCAACCTTTTCCCTCAGAAAAACCCCACCCAAACCCAAACAAATAAAAACCCTTGCAAACGTTTATAGAAAGCTAAAAAGTTGTTGCCTTTAAGACATGTCATTTCTTACTGTTCTAGAGTTCTTGTAAGGAAGAGGACTGTATTGTGCCAGTAATGTCACACCTAAGGGCCAGAATCCTTTAATTTTCTGCCAGTTTCTCTAACACTATTTTTTTCCCAATTTTTAAGAAAAAATTGCTCAACTAAAGTATCTTATAATAAACTGAAGCAAAAAAATTAGTCAAAACTACATTATCAGTTTGCTGGTTTACATCAAAAAATTATAAATACTAACACATTATCATTGCACTCCGACACTTCCACATAAAAGATGTTCTACTTTCATAAGTCTGGCTTGGAATATTGAACTTCACATTTTTGGTATAAACTAACTATGACTTGAAAGTGAATGAGATGCTTGAATTCACTATGCCACACTTACCACTAGCAAGGACTGTATATCCTGCAAAGCAACTATATTATGTATCATAGAATCACAAAATGGTTTGGGTTGGAAGGGACATCAAAGATGATCTAGTTCCAGCTCCATACTATGGGCAGGGACAGCTCCCACTAGACCTGGTTGCTCAATGCCCCACCCTGCCTGGCCTTGAACACTGCCAGGGATGGGGTACCCACAACTTCTCTGCGCAACCTGTTCCAGAACCTCACCACCCTCACAGTAAAGAATTATTTATATAAACATACAAATAAATGAACACATTTAGCCATCAGTGTCTGGTAAGTGGCAATCTGAAGCTATGCTGCAGCACAAATTTTTTCTCTAACCACACTCCACCTCAGAAGTCCTCAGCTTGCTTAGATTGTAACAGGTAGTAGAAGAGTTGCCAGACAAAGCTTCTTAAATGATAAATGGTGAAAAGTCTCTGAAAGTGGTCAGAGTCTCTGAAAACTATTAGACGAGTTAAAGGAGCAGCTCTTGTCCTGTCTTCATGGACTATTAGTTGCCATTGTGAAAACATCCAGCAACATGAACAACTGATGTTGGGAGGGAGCAAGTCACAGACCCAACGGAGTCACTGCCTACAAGAATAACTGCAGATTCAGTGCCTGCTCCTCAAAGAATATTCAAAGGTCTTCCCCATCCCAGTTTGTTACTTAAGCATACAGTTCAAAACTTAGATTTTTCTCTTGTTTGTTTTGATGGACTTCACTTCCTTAAGGCAAGATACATTAGTACAAGGTACTAATATAGACTGACTGTATCTCTGATGCAATATTCTCAGAGCCCACAAAATAAGGGGACTGGAGGACCATAAGATGTTAAATGGACTTCCAAAGGAAATCTTGAAACATTGTGCCCATAAAGAGATCGACTGACTAGCACTATTGCAGTTATGAGTTCACACAAACTGTGACAAACAACCTGAAGACTTGGAAGGAAGACCAGGAAGACTGAAACAGAGAGTACCTAAGTGGACCAGTAAATGGAATAAAACCCAAAATTAAATTAAGGATATTAAGAAACAAAACTACTAAGTTTGAAATATATTCAGATTTCATTTGTGCAAAGGTCACTTGCTGAACTGCATAAAAATAAAGTATATTGGCAAAGTTACCTAACAGAGTTTTGACTATATACAGTCTACAATTTTAGGCACAGGGTAAGCTTTGGTTTGTGTACTGACTCGCTAACAGCCTGCTCAGTTCTTTCTCACATCCAGGATTGGTTACAAGCTTTTCCCACCTCTAGCCTTTCCAGTGACCTCAGGGTCAGAGAACAGTGAGGCTGTGAAGGTAAGCCAGTGATCCCTCATGCCATGCAGGAACTCCAGCAATTAAATGTTGTGAATGTTCATACTGCAGAGCTTAGCTAAGACTAACACCCAGCTATATAAGCACTCCTTCACCTACCAGAATTTCAGGATATGCTCCTAGGGGAGCAAATGAAAGAATACTCATTGAAACACGCAGCTTGGTTCTAGCAAAGAGGCAGCACTGTTTCTCAAGCCTGATTGCAGCTGTTGCCCACCCAAGAAATTAGCGAATTCATTATGAAGTCAAGATTAATTGAACATGAATTCAAGAGAAGATCCAGACACTCAGGAGGCCAGTGCTCTGGAAACAGATATAAACCAAACAGACATAGCTTGAAGGAAATGTAAGCCTAAACATCTTTTTCAGCCTTAATTACATTAAGATTTAAGCATCCTGTTATTCTGGTCCAACCTTCTGGCCCATCTAACTGTATAGTCATGAAAAAGATGGTCAAACTCATGTGACAAATGAAAGTTATCTTTATTTTTATCTAATACAATGCTGTGAATGGAAAGCCATAAAATGTTTTCTCCCCCTATTTTACTACTGCACAATGATTAAGTCCCTTATCACAAAACATTTTCTCCCATCCTGCCATCCTTCAGTCAAGTGGTCCATTCATATTCCTAATGTTCTCCAAAAGCTAGTGTTTCCTGGACTGAAATACTATATTTTAAAAGCTAATATTCTAGATTTTTCATATTCTAGGGAGAAATTGCATTATCAGATAAGTGCCAAAAAAATGAAAGGAAATGTTTCCCTACGGAGCCCTTTACAGAACTAATGGAATTAATTTTGCCTTTTACACTAGCAAGATTTAAGCAAGAATCACAAAACTACCTGGCTTAACAGATATTTTCTTCCCTCAAAATTAAATAAGTAGTTTCAATTTGTAGATTTTTTTTTTTTTTAAATTTCTGGATTCACTAGGTGAAAAGTCCAGCCAAAATGTTGCAACTAAGTAAAGCAGAACTTGTGACCTCAGCATATTCTTTTCTGCTTACACTTTGAGATAGAAAGCCACATTTTATAAACTGTGATAAGAAGTGCTGAAGTCCTGGAAAAAGTAAGTTAAATATATGCAATGACTTCACATTAATAGAAAATTACAAATTAATACAAGGCAGTTAACTCCCCCTCCCTATAAATAAATTTATTAACAATACTGGACAAAAAAGACAAATAAAATAAAAGACTTAAAGTGAAATTAAGAAGAACTAAAACAAGGAGAAAAAGAAATAGTTTCCCAGTGTAGAAAGGCCCTGAAGGAAGTAAAGATGGAAAGATTACAGGATAAAACTTATTTTCTGCCATCCTCCTAATTTCTTCCTGCTGAACTGTATAGCCACCATCTTCACCACGTGGCTACACAGACAATACTAACACTCGCTCTTCTGAGCGCAGTATGACTTCTTAGAAGGGCCTTCTGAATGCTGGCTGCACTCAAGCTGGCCAGGCCACGCCAGGAGAGGATTCCAAGACAGAATTCTCTTTTGGAGATTTCTCCTTTTAAACCCAGTACTTATTCAGCTTGGCAGGGGGGTTGACGATGATCTGCAGAGGGCCCTTCCAACTCTAACTACTCTGTGATTTTGTGAATCCCTGAGGAACTGTGTGCAGCTCAGACACCAAAACTAGATCAAAATACATTCAAAATTAGATTCTTTCAGATCTGGCTTACAAAGGAACGTTGCACTGGCATATCTCTATTGTTTGAAAAATTGGACAAAAATTTATACAATAAATGTCAACAACACCAGTCACAAGGTCCTTCTTCTGGGAACGTTCCTGAATTAAATTACTTGTCTGCTGGTATAAAATGTGATTTTTTTACCACTGCCTATCCATACCAGACCAATCTCAGCAAGGCCACAGTGACTATATGAATGTGTACATCAATACATGTGCACACATACAAACAACCCCCATATATATAAATGGGTAGGGATCAGTAGAAAGAGAAAGGAATAAACAGTTTTCAGAATTCATGTTTGTTTTATAGTATTAAACGATAAATAACACTGGATTATAAATAATCAAAATACTCCTTGACATATAAAAGTCAGGATATGAGTGAAAAATAAACATAAAAAATGGGAATATAAAGAAGTTCAAAATAAGAAAAAAACCCTCTTCTAATAACATGAAGTATCTAATTCTGCATTCTGTTTTTCTTAAATTCCCCAAGTTCAACTGAAGCCAAAGTGATTTAAGGCTTTCACTCCCAGAGCAGCAGGCTAGTGGTCCAAGAATGAAATCTTGTGCTGCCATCAGAAATTAGAGCAAGCAGAAGAGACAGCAATGCTAAACCAGTTCGACCCTATCCACACATTTCCCAGACAAAGAGAACCCACTACTGTGGCTTTTAATTTTAAAATTATACACTCAAACCATGGTGGTCATAGCCTTACGTGGGGCTTTCATACTAGAACATATAACACCTGCATCTTTGCTATCAATACAACTGACAAGACTTTTCAGAACAAAATAGTTCAAGCAGCACTAGTTAATACAAAGGGTGTTTGGGCTTTTTTATAGTTACTGTGAGCAGAAGAACAATTGACACTGTTAATCATCTCTCTCATGCACCTGACAGTAAATGAAGAGCACTTAATTGAAGAGGGAGATACTTAAAGGATCTCTTCACTACCCATTGAAAGCTAACTCAGCAAGCAAGAGAAATAATGATTAAGACTTTGAACAAAGACACAGAAAACAATATAACCTTCATGACAGCATCGTACAGCCAAATGATAAATATGGAGTCTAATAAGCACAAATACAAGAACTTAAAACAAACACTGGTCTACGCAAGATATTAGAGCATGACAGCCAATACACCTGAGTAGCAAAATTAGGTCAATCAATTCCACAATGACTGCAATCTGTACTCAGTATTAGCAGTCAGACAAGGGGAAGCAATCTTTCCAACGCTAGGTACTGGCATGAGAACTGCAGCGACCCATTCTCTGAAATTCTGTGATGACAATGTCTTCCTCCCACGCAAACGCAGCACAAAGTATTCCCACAAGGAATATACCATACCCTAGCCCACAAGGACACACTCAGCACTTAGTAGGTTTCAGGAAATGCTCATGTCCTCTTGTCTCCATTCCCACTAAGGCTAATGAAGCCTTCGCAATAGCGATGGGTGGGCAGAATAATTCTGGGAAAACTAGGTGGAAACCCAAATCCTTGAACTGACACTTAGCTTGCACACACTGCTACTGTCTCCTCATTGCCAAACAGAAGATATTTCAAAAGCATTGGAAAAATGGGGTTAACATTTTGCATAAGCACTTCAGTTATTAACTGGCTCACATTAACAATCAACTAGGCTAACATAACAAACAATTCTTGTTACTCAAACTGGCGTCATTGTAATGAGCTCCAAATTAATCTCATCCGTACACAATCACTAATCTTGTTGTGTGCCAACTGAATTTTTAATCAGAACGGAGTGAATCATAGGTTGTTTTTAAAATACATTTCTAATACTTGTCATCCAAGATGAATAAACACTAGAGCAGGGAAGAACTTTCCTATTTACATTCTGAGAAGCTGATTTTATTTATGCCTACTAGACACTCAGGTATCAAATGCATTCAACAAGAAAACATTTTTAATGAGAATAAAAAATAAAACTGTTTATTTCTAATAATGATTTGAGCATGAACAGCATCACCAACCTAAAGCAGCTAGCCCTCAGACTGTAATTAATACTGTATGACAAACCAAAATAAACAGATCACTTGCCCCTCTGTTGAGTTGCTCCATAATGCCTACATCATTCTAGAAGATCAGCACGCACACAATCAGACCCTGCAACCAGCACAGTAACTACTTCTGGTAAAACATGTAATGAAGCATGTATTTTGTGGTGCTGAACCTGAGACTCCAGTAGAATTTCAAACCCAAGTGTTTAATAATTGTGCAAGGCACGAAAGCAAAGATGAGTTTCAACAAGCATTTTCAGCGTGATTCTGCAATTGCATTGTCAAGGAAAGAACACAGTTGACTATCTCTGCTTATAACAAGAGTGCTCAATGTCTCACCCCACTGCTGAAATGCCGACCCAACCATTTAGGAATTCTCTGGGGGTAAAAAAAAAAAAAGATACCATGAACTCTTCATCTACAGCATCTACTTTTTAAAACACAGTATTTCTGGGATCTTGCTTTAGCTGTCTGGCTAACAGCTGCTTAACTGAACACCTGTTACCACGCTCAAATGAAAACCTAACTCGAAGGTCTGCCCACGGCCATGGAAACTGAAGAGTGACTGAAGTGATCTGCAATGCAGCCATTCAAATGTCTTCAGGGAAGTCTACTGACAACTTCTATTAGAGCCACACGAGCTTGTGGAATCTGGAGTACCTGGTTCTTGTTTCAAGCTAAGCATAATGTCTGACTCAAGCCATGTAACAGCATGTGATGACTTCTTGGAAAACAAGACACTCAGGCAGACGAGAGCAGTGCATAAAGGCTCAATGTCAGAATTCCCACAGATCCGATGGCACATATTACTTACTTGGAGACTGTACTCCTCATTTAATAAAATCTACATGCTTTTGTGCATGGCAGATTCTGTTTTGATTGCCTGGAATTGTTGCATCAGAAGTATCCGAAGATTGCTCAAGATTAAGAGCATTAAATTACGGTCAACACGCTAATCTGTATTTTTCTTCTACTCAGTAGAAAGATACGTTAAAGCATTAAAGAATTCTGCTAATATCTTTGAATTTGATTAAAATTATCTTCATTAAACAGCTCTCACATTTATGGAAAAGAAGGGAGCTATTCAAAGATTTAGTACAATAACCAAGTTATTGTTAATGTAACATTCTGAAGAAAAGCTCTATAAACCACAGGGAACATTAAACAGCAAATGCAAAAGCAAAGGTACACTATACAGACCAAAGCTGCAAGGTGGAGATAACACACTCCATACCATCAGATGGACTGCAGAATGACAAAGGACCTTATTAAAAGTGATTACATTTACATAGCGAATGCTATAGCCAGGCATAATGACCAAACTAAAACAAAAACTGTTGGCTTTCAGATTTCTTCTTTTGTTTGTTTTAATTAATTTTTGAATAGGCTGGTTAATATCTCATTAAATATCAAGAAGCAAATGGCTCTTCAAGTTGCTTTCCAACAAACAGAACAGGAAGTTTGTTCTGTGCTTAGGCAGAAAAGCAACACTCTCCAAAGTAGCACCATTAACGAAGAATGTAAAAAAGAATGAAAGAAAAATAAGGATGTTTTTATTCTTGCAGGTTTGCCTGTGGATCACGACTGCTAGTGACTCCTTTTCACATGAGAAATGCAGCACCGTACCACTCTCAGCAAGCTTCTCCATCTGAACAGCATTTCTGCAAGATGCCCAAAATTGTCTTTATTTCATATCTCATTTGCTATTTATTTCAGTTTTCCAGTACATTAAGAAGTCTTCCTTTTCCTTTAACGTCAACTGCAGACAGTGGTTGCTAATATGACCATTTTCTCAGGAGATTGTAAGAATGTGAAACAAAAGAGGAAAATAGAACTGGTAAATTAAGGAGTGTGAAAACAATTTTAGAATTGTCATAGAAAGTAAAACCTTTACTGTAACCGAGCCTAATGAAATAGATGTTCATCGGCACCATACCTCCTTCCCAAAGGAGTTTGTGAGCTTAACAGGGAAATAATCAGGGAAAGAAAAGAAACATAACATTCACCTTTTAAAAGTTCTATTAGGTATGCTCAAAATAATTATTCGAATTAATACTTTAAAGATTTTTATATATAACTTACTATGAAATGAATAAAGGTAAAACCAAAAACCAGCATTTGCCATGTCACACATCAAAGGACATGTTCAACTCTGAGGCCACTGCCTCGCACTCCTCCACCATGGCATCTGTAACACTGCACTACAGCCTCTGACTTAGTCCAGGGAGCTCTGGAGACATGACCATAAAGCATAAAAGGGGTTGCATCAGAGAGGACTGTGCAAAGAGCCCCTCCACTAGGCAAAGAGAAGTTCAATTAAAAGACGCTTCCCAGGTTCATGTTTCTATCAGTGACTCCTATATATTGCTACACACAGCCTTTAAAATTAAAGATCTCATATATATACATATATTATATATATATATATAATTTATATACATATATGCAGTGGCTGCCATAACATACTACCCGGTTCTATGCTTCCTCATGAGAAAACTAAAACCGACATCGTTACACAAAATTATGCTGCTTTTTTAAAAATAAATGCTTTTTAAAGACACAATTTATCAATCATTTTTTTCCAAGACAGAACATCTAAGATGGTCAGATATTAAAAAGACATATTTTAAGAGATACTCTGAAAAGTTATTGTAAAGGTAATAGTGTCTTGATTAAAATGCTTTAACACACACCACTCCGCCATTTATGGATTCATCTTTAAATCACATTAGAAAACAAAGCGTTTATACTCACATAAAAGTGAAATAAAAGGTAGGTTTCTTCTTTATTTTGCATTGTTGGAAAATTTCTGTTGCTGAAGCTATTCTAAAAAAGTCAAGTTTGCATGGTGTAAAATTCTCAAACAGTAAAGTACTTACATGCAAGGCAGAAGGATCAGGCAAAAATTCAGCATCCTCTCCAAAGATAAAATCTGGTGGTAGGTCAGGATAGTGAGCATTGAAAATTATATCCCCTGAAAAGCAATAAATGAAAACACTGTTTGCACTTTTACATATGTGCTTATAAATAAAAAATAATCACATATGACACACATTTTTAACACAGAATTTAATAGGTACATTAAAAATACTTCATGTACATATCTATGTAATTTTCACAAAATTTCACATGCAAGATAAGCATCAGATGTTTTGGGGGATGAAGTCAAATTCCTGAGGCACAGCTTCCTCCTCCTCTGCAAGCAATGAAACATGAAATACATTTTTGCTTTGTATCCCAAATGGCATTGCAAACATTATTGAGGGTTGCCTCAAAACACCAAGTTTGAAAAGAGATCTTGTTTTAATAAAAAGTACCATATTTAGATGGCTGTGTTTTGTTTATGAAGTTAAAATCAATCCCAAACTACTAAGGCCCACGATTTTCAAAATACCAGAGCTTTTAAAACTTAGTAGCACTTACTCCCTCTTTTCCTTGCCACCCCCAACTCTTTGCAGGAAGAATACACAGTTCAACAGGAACCATTCCAACTATCCAAATTCTGGCCAAGAGAAATGCAGTACTACACATATAAATGGAGAGACTAAAATTAACTAAAAATATAAAACTTCATCACAGCTTGACACTGAGCTGTCATCTTGCCAGTGTCACAAGACATCCAATTAATCACTGATGCGATAGCTTAAAGAAATTTGGGTTGCATTATTTCACTGGCAAATATACTTCAGAGTTCATATAGATGAAGAGGTGGTCATATGGATCCGAGCTTTTAAAAAAGGCTTTCACAGTTCAAGAAAAAAGTTTTTAAAAAATAAAAATAAATGTTTCTTGCCTTACTTGTCTAGCTCCCAATCACTCTTTCTTCTTTATGATGATACAAAAGAGTAATTGAGTTTTTGCAGATTTGTGAGGTAGCAGATATTAGAAAAAAAAATAAGACAGTACCTACTATGTGTTACCACTTGTTTGAAATCCACACAGCAAAGTAAAGCCAGTGTGGTAAGACTAATAAACAATTCTGTTCAGAAAAAGTTAAACCACTTTTTATTTCTTAAAAAATTATGAATGCAGATCTGGAAAAAAGCATTAGATGAAGAAATCTTGTAAAGCCACATGGCTGGCTCAGTGATATCACCCTGTCAAGACATTTAACATGACAGTTTTAAATGCTAATATTCTGTAAACTTATCTTGGCTTTAGTTGGAAGCAAGGATGTTGTAAAGATGAATTGCAGAGGATGAAGGTTCATGACCCAGAAGCCAATGGCCAGTCTGGGGTAGGTATGCTCCAGAGTATCGTTCCAAATCACAAACTCACTGATCATGCGACTCAGTAGAGCACAGTGTGGGTTTCTCCTGTCCACACTCCTACTTTCCTTTCACAACTGTCAGGAGCACGTGCAAGTATGGGGTGCAGAAAATAGCAGAGGTCTCCCAGTTGAAATTCTCAACACACTCAACATAAAAATCAACCTTTCATTTAATTTAAAAGAAGAACAAAACACGCACCAATCCTGGAGAAAATGGCATAAAATCGCAACATGAAATGCATCTTTATTAAGCAAGAGAAAAAAATTACTAGATTGCCTAAACTGTAATACAGCAATGAAGAATTCAGAAAAGTTGATGTTTACTAGACTAGGTAGTTCCTATGTCACCATAGTGCAACCCTTTTCTTACTTCTGCTGCAATTAAAACGTCATGTATGGCTCTTTGCAACAACCTCACCAATTTCTACCAGTGAATTCGAGGTTATGTGTTGAAGGAGATGCACCTTAATACATTCTTTAACTGAGCTTTGAAAGAGGCTTGTTATGAATAACTCAGAACACAGCACAATGAAAAAGCTTGGCCTGTGACTTAGATAGCCCAACGGTGCTCTGAAGGAAAGAACTGTATATCTGTTTTTGCCATGCTCCTATGTGATGATAAGTAACTCATTTAACACACACTTTCCATACTGCAGTTGCTGGTTGCATGCTTTTCATTCTCTGCATTCCTGCTCTAAAAGAGTTGATGAAATGGAGCGCATATACCAGCAGCTCAGCTCACTAGGAGCTGCACTCCAACTACACACATACTACAAAAGGCTGCTTAGAATAAAAGAATCAAAATAACTGCATATTTTTTAGGTTATACCTCCATATTTGAGTAGCATAAAACTATTACAGAATGTTAAATCACAAGATGGCTTCAAGACTGCTCAAGTAGTGAGATTGGCAATAAACTGTATTCACCTTTGCAAGCTCTACAGTCAGGGGGGAACCTCAGGAAAGCTGTGGCAGTAGGCGCAACATGGAGGTTCAAGCAGGTACAAACTCTTTCCCTTCCCAGTGTTTTCAGTTCTACCGCAACATGAAGCAAACACTGCTCACAGCATGTCCCAGAACATCATCACATGCAGTGCTTAGTGTAACAGTAACTTAAAATTGGCATTATTAGTTCAACACACGAGGCAGTAAGCTTTTACAATTTGGGGTTCAGGTCAGCTCCATATCCCATGCAGTGATTCCTGCTGTTGGATAAGAGATATTTGGAGAAGGTACGCTCTCTGTGGTCACACTGGGGTTGGGTATATCATGTTGCAGCTGGCCAAACCAACCTCTTACCTACCTCACATGATCATATTTCTTCTTTACCACCTTCCACCATATCCCTTCTTCCATTAAATATCAGTGGCATATCATTCCTTATCCACAGTGAGTGACTAACTATGCAGATATTTTGGTTGAAAAAAGTTTTCATGACCTAATGATCCCAAAGAACTATTCAGTACAAGGGAAAGAATTCAGAGTAAAAAGTAACACTGGTTTTTGATTTTCTGTTATTATTACTTATAATTGATAATATTGCTTCTACTTGTTCAGGGTAAATATGCCTCAAATCCAAACTCCCAAGTCCCTTCAATAAAAGTCATTTTGAGACCAAACATAGCAACAGGAAAGCCAATGTGTACATCAAGATTATTTTTCCCTGTAGTGTAGTCATTTTCCAAAAGGCCATACATTACATAGCTACATAGGCTCTCCAGGCTTCACAACAAATAAAATTAATATTTCAATGCCTGTTAATCATACAATCACAAAACACTATTGCTGAGACCATACTCAAAACATTTTACAACCCCAAGGAAGCTAAAAGTGATGATGCTGTCCTTATATTCTAACTAAACGATAAACTTATCATTCACACTCTCCTTCCTACAGTACTACAGGTTTTTATCCAAACGCAAACTCTAATTTATTTTGCTACAATCAAGTTTCACATAGGCTGGGTGACATTTTAATAAAGACAAAGAAGTTCAGAACAAAATTCCACTTCAATGGTAACAGAAAAGAGCAATGGTTCTCTATCATCAGTGGCTTTCATTCTGGAAGTCAAATACAGCATCTTACTATTAAAGATCCTAAGATCTGACCTTCGAACAAATATTTCACGTATTTAAAAAGGAATAAAGTGTCCCCTCAGTCAAATCTTATTCTACTAAGTCTTATTTCTGTCATGAATCCAAACACATTCAGCTAGTTCCTAAAGCAAAAGAAAAAAGAATCTTTTTTTGAACCATATCAGACATCCATCCTTATCACCCCTGGCCTCTCTAACCTTTCCGCTCTGTGATCTCCCCTTCCAAATAGTTTCACTTATGTCTTGCTTAATTTACCATCTTAGGACAGAAAAAGTAACACCTTTGACTCTAGAAGGCTTAAGCCTAAGGAAGGAGTTTGCCCTATTCTCAACTATGAGCATGAGCTATTTTAGTAAGTCACGTGTTCTCAACTAAAATACACCATAACAAATGAGGTTACAGATTAAGGGAAACATCCTAAATCTGAGTTTGTTAAATACCACAATCCAGAGAAATTAAACCTGCAGTTAACAGTTTGCGTGGCAGGGTTATGACGCATAAATAAAAAATGCTCCATTACACTCAAATAAAAGGCATTTAAACAATCACAACAGCCAACGCAAGTCTGGTTTCACTTCACACAAATATTAACGCTACTCTCTGCATGAGTTTACAAAATATAAGGTGTTAAATATTTTGAATCACAAGCTAACAGTTCGTCTTGACCTAGTAAAAATATCCACTTTGTAGCAAGTACTTACATATATACTTACAGGATATTACCTGTGGTTTACCCTTTTCAAATATAAATGTGCCGGGGTAAATAAAAATAACATTTTTAATCAGTAAAGCCATTTGCAAAATTATTGTGCTTAGAGTTTGAGAATGGTTACCCTTTTAACCTGGCAAGAAAAAAACACTAAAAAAAATATAATCAATATAGTCCTGCATTCTGTCCCCTTCTCACCTAAATGAAACAAATACTCTTTTCCTTGCATCTTCAGCACATGAGTATGTAGTTTTTCATATGTTTCAACTCTGTTTGCCCTTATTCCCTTGATGGAAGGCAAACCATGTGGTGTTCCACAGCGCTATTAAGAATGACCATTCCAGTATAAGAGCAAGGCAAGCAAAACCTTCACACCCAGATCATACTTTTCTCATTTCTGTAGATACACCAGCCAATAATTACTTCAGTGGAATTATATTTCCAATTACATACTACTACAGAATTTAAAATTGCTTCAATAAAGTTAAAGCCATCAAATCAAAGATAAATTTAGAAGAAAAAGGATATATCATACTCTGCTGCTTTTCATTATCCAAAAATATTACTTTCTTTTCCTTTTTTTCTCCTCAGGCAAACAGCATTAAATTTTGAAATATTTTACTTCACAGAATTTCAAAAGAAAAGTTAATATGCTCCCAATACACAAAAAGATAGAAATTTTAATACTTAAATCCATAATTTCTTTTAAAACACATATGGGCTGTTCTTTTCTCATCTATTAAAATGTATAAGCAAATCTAACAAAGGATTAAGACTTGACTACAAGCAAGACAGGTAGGTCTTACTCTGAAACCAAGAATTTCCTGAAATCCCTACAATTGCTTTCTACTGGCCCATCCTACACACAGTTTTTCTCCTCCTGGTAACTTCCTTTTGGGGGTACTTTTCTATCTTTTTTTAACCACACTATAGGCAATACTGAAAGATGTTATGCTAAGAGTGCCACAGCATTAACATCTCTGCTTAACTAAAGGCAGCAAAATCAGGAAGCAACACACCAGTTAACTTCCCGAACTCTGCTTCTGAAAGGATATCTATCTTCTTCAGTTTCTTTTGATGCCAAGAATTTCTAAGTCAGCACTAACTAAGTAGAATAAACATGTGTGGCCACTGCCACCCGGAATAATACGAATCTGAATGGAATTTGTTATGAAGGAGATCAACCCATTTGGCTTTTAAGAAATCCAAATGCAACTTGATCATGAAATGGATTCACAATTAACAGGGAAAATTGCTGAAGCATGAGATCAAATCTGTGAGCAGAATCAGTCTTGGGAAAATACAGGAAATGCTCCTGTTGAATATTAAAAAGAAAAAGACAGTCAGTAGAATTATATTATCCGTCAATTCAGAATGCTAACCTGTCTGTTCTAGTAGCCACACAAATTGTAGACAAAAACTACTGATCAGTCTCTTCTATAAACAAATTCTTACCTAAACCAGCCATTGTTAATTGTCTTTACAGATACAAAACTCAGTTTCTCCCTACAACCTGCAACCAAGATACTAAGTCAGTGCACCCAGCAGTATGAAAGGATCTAAATGAACTAAACTCAGACCTGCCCACCTCTCACTGTGTTCCACCCTAAAGATTTTTGCTGTACAGGCTTTAAGTCAAACACAGTAATATAGCACCTATAGAGCCTCTTATTAATTGGCTGGCAAGAAAGATTAGCTCTTGAAGTGACAATACAAGCTTGTTAAATTCAAAACTATTACTACTGAAGGAAGATACAAGAGTAATTCTATTTTGGTGCGGTATTTGTGCTGCCAGGCTATTCTTCTCTCAAGCAAAGGATATTTCTGAACTTAATATATGCAAATCAAGGTATCAGAAAACAAAAGGCAAAAAAGTCATTATTAAAGAATCAAAAACATTTCAGAATAGAGGGACAATTTGAAAGAAAGGCAATTGATTGTATCAGAAAACAAAACACCTTCTCTGTACCTCTCTGACACTCCGGAAGAAATCCCAGCTACTCCACTACATGCAAAGCTGAAAAAGACCCAGTGTCCACGAACTTGGTTCAACTGATTAATCAAGTTGTTTAGTGTCATCTGAGATGCCTCAGGGCACATTTACGGCAGCTATGACATGCTTTTTCAGGGAGATCAGTGCCCTTTGTGTCAGGAGCTAAAAAGAAAATCAAGGTACTCTAGGGAACCTCAGTTAGACGCCTATCGTTGGGCTAGTGAATCAAGTCGCAGTTTTCCCATAAAAGAAAAAAATATATAGGAAGATTTTGCAGGATGTTAATTTGATTCTTGGACAAAGAATTTGATTCTTGGACAAAACACGCAGGTGTGTGCGTTTTTTTTCCTTAACTCAACTAACAAATGCTGCTGTAGGAGAAAAACAGGAGCTGTAAGACTGTACAGAAAGAGAAATTATGTTCTTTTGCAAGGTGGGCAAATCTGCAAAAGTAGAATAAAAATAAATGAGCTGGTTTCCAAGATGAGCAAGTGTATCAGGACAATCTCAGTTACATGCAATTCTGTAGCTGAGTAACTTTCTCAGAAATGTTAGTACTAGAACTGAAGAGGACAAAGACAAGAACAGATAAGAGAAGAAGGGATAAGATATTGGCAGAAATAAAAGCCAGGCAACCCTGGAGAAGTTAAAACAGAGACACTGGGTAGGTCAGAAAAGGAAAGCTGAAGGCAAAGGATAAATACATTTAACCAAATGGACCGTGCACCATCACCAGTACGTGCAGCCCCAACAGGAGAGAAAAGCAGGAAGGAGCGAAGCAGCAATGCACAGTGGTAATACCAGTGTGGAGGCCTAATGTAAAATCTTTCAAGCCTCTGAAGATACTTCCAAGGTCACTTCTCTTGATGCAGAAATACACTTTTAGTTTAAGAAATACACTTTTAAGTTTAAGACTTACACCTGCAAAAACTTCTGGCATTTACTTGCTCAAGAGAAGCCCAGCACACAAGGAAAAGTGTCAAAAAACCCACAAAAAAACACAAGTAAGAGAAAAGTGATTATCTAAAACAGGAAAATACTGTTGTACACTTTGTATTCAACAAAGAAATAAATATAGCAAAAAGATTAGACTGTCTTTCGACACTCCCATTAGGTACATTCATTGGATAATGAACAAGTTACTAAAGGAAAAAGATTTATTCTTCCTGTCCTGTAAAGCAAGACTCAAACAAACTTTAGATAACATATCTCCTGGAAAAATCTGTGACACGTTGCATGACCCAGAAAAACACACTTGCCATACAGGTAAGGATATCACCTAAGTATAATGTGAAATACAGCAACAAAAAAGTCCTTCCTGTAAGAGCCTCAGCTGAACCACAACCTGTGTAAAATAACCGAATGGTGCACAAAACACTGACACCATGCATTGCAGCAACATGGTTTATGGGTATCTTAAATCTTACAATAACTTGCAAAATCATTTTTACAACTGCCTATTGGCACAATAAACAAGTGTTTAGTAAATAAATTTGCAAAGCAGCCTTTAAAAGGGCAACAAAGAGGTCAGGCTCTTCTTTATATTTATCTCTTTTGTTGTTGTTTTTAACTGCTTCCTTAAAATAGAAAGCCACAGGAAGACTGGATGAACTTACTGAAAGAGTTCCATCACAGGAATAAAAACAGATGAGCTTTTGTACCATATATTATGGGCAATATTCTTAGATTACTTAGGCAGCAATACTGATTTCCTCCTTTTAAGGCCCATAACTAAAATGAGTAAGAAACTAACAAACAGAAGAAAAAAAAAAAAAGAAAAATTAAGCTTCAAATGAGAAAAAAGCAATGTTCTTTGGGATCAAGGAAAACAAAGTGGTGGCAGTAGAACCCAGAGTTATAATCCACTCACATAAAACCAGTGAAAATCAGACAGACGATGAAAATACTAGAGTTCAAGAGGCCACAGAGAACAGTAGCATCACAAGGGCAACACATTGTTTAATCACTGTGAAATTCCAGATGACAGCACTCAAGGTCAGAAGGGAAGAAGGCATCAATGCCTGAAAAAGAAAATGTGAAGAGCACAGGAAAAAAAAACCCAAAAACCAGATTCTTTTAGCAAGCAGCAACGAAAGCTTGAGCGAAAAAGGAAAACCGAAACCAAGATATTCCAGGGTTTGCTAGAACAAAATTGTAATTTGATTCTAAATGGTGTATTTTAATTATTAATATTATTCAATAGAAACTATTGCAGCTTGTAACTGTGCTTATCCTGACAGTTTCTACTGACATCTGCCTTAATGTTTTATCAACTAAGACCAAAAATATCTGCAAGAGTTAAAGAACACTTCACCTCAAAATACACAAATACTTCTCCAGATAGAATACGGAACTTTACTAAGCAGATGCTGCTGTTCAGTTAGCAATAAAGGACAGCTCTGCATACCACACAAAATCAGTTTTGTCCTAGGAACACAGATTCAACCTCTTACAGGGTATTACAGACACTCTTACAGAAATTAAAACTCAAATTTTAAGAGCTTTGAAAAACTCAAATACAGATAAAAGCACCGGGTTTAATGCAACAACACTGAGTTCTGGATGAATTAATAAAAACAATATGGCTGTCTCAGATTTTAATTGACAGCCTAACAAGAGCAGGCTCAAGTTTTCTAACCATTCTCAGCATGAAAACGAAAAAAAAAATTATTTCCTTTAGAGAAGAAAATAAAGTAAAAGTGTCTGCCTGAAAGCATCACTTCAAAATTTCTGAAGTGTGATGGAAGGCAATTAGTACGACAAACTAATTCATCTTGAACACTGACATAGTATTTTCTCTGGTATAAAATTGTGGGTATCTCCAAGGTCCCTGGCTGGAGCTGAGTGACTGTTCAATGTAACATTCCAGCAGCTCTGAATACTTGCAAGAGTAAGGTGAACGTGACATCTAAAAAACCCACTAAATAGCCAACAAGCCAATCTTAACTCACAAGATGCTTGCTGTTACCGACGCTACCAAAGCAATTATTTTACACTACAGGTAGTCAGCCCCTGCCTTGCCTGCAAGTACACTTTCTCCTTTTTCAAGGAATTGTGAATTTTCTGGTCTTTTGCAAAACAGGACTGTAACTATGCAGTTATACTTCCCTAAAGCTGCATACCAGCAGTTTTCAACACACTAGGATTCATGCTGGGGTGTTTGTGCAGTGGCAGCGGTTATGATTGATGATATGCAAAGACCTAATCTGTTGCAAAGAGGATGTAACACAAACCACAAAGGAACTACACACTTCAGCCTGTGTTTGGTACCACATACCGAGGCCCCTACACTGGAGATCCTGAACATTTTCAGCCAATCATTTTATTCTGGCAGATTTCACAACTTTCCTTTGCAGAAATATTCTGTCCTTGAAAGATAACATATCTAGCAACAGTCTACAACAGAGTATCTAAATATCTCTGGTTGTACACTATGGCTGTCTTCCCCTGCCATCATTACAGATCTAAACACAAAATTATTAAAGCTTTCTTGAATCTCCTTACATCACTATTTATTCCACATGCTGTGAGACTGAATGATTCACAGGATTTTCAAACATTTAACACTGAAACACGGAGGATTATTATTACTAGAATTCACTGCTATTATTAGATACTTCTGAAAAAGATACACTTGTTTACACCACTCTCAGTTGGTCTTGTTAAAATATAAAACCTGGTTAAAATGTGTGGTTTGGTTTTACGAAGGTGGAGAGAGCAATAGCATCACCTTTTTTTTTTTTGTTTAATTGCTTATGTGATACTAAAAATATAAGAACTCAGGGGAAAAAATAAAAAGCAGATTTCTCAATACTGACATTGAATGCATAGTCCATAATCATATTTCTAGGTATTTTAACAGGACTACAGCCATTTAGAATATTAATATAGTCTGCATGCCTATAAACTTGCATATGGGCATTTTAATCTATTAATTTTTGTTCATGAATTAGGAACACTTCTAGCCTCTACCTGAAATAAGACTTAAAGCTCTCAGAATGCACAAACAGGGCCCTGTGTGGTGATAAATAAGACAGTCTCATAGAAAATACGACATCATTTTCTAAAGCATGCCATCCAGTGAAGCTTCTTTTGACTGCCTATTGATCATAGTCATGAAACAAGGCTCAACACATTGCAGAACACATCAAGACTCAACAGGTTGAGTCTGCTACACAGTATAACAATTTCAAATAAATGTTCTACCTCATAGGGTAGTTGGCTTCATATAATACAGCCATTACTTATTAAAAATACCAAATAAATACAGGGACACATCCTTTTTCTTAAAAAAATTGCTAGCTAGGAATTAATAGCCCATTTTTATCTTGTGAGAAAGAACAACCAGTATTCTTGAGCCCTGATCTAATACATTTAGAATAGACAAAATAGTCATAGTAGGCTGATACATGAGCTTGGCCCCTCTCTCGAACACATGAACAAACTTCCAGATCAACTTCTGGTAAAGACAACTTCCCTTACAGGTGCTGAAGGGAAGCTTTAAGAACTTCCAGTATATAAGAAGTTTAATTTTACTGAATTCTATTCATAAAGTATAAGAGCTTCCAATGCATGACATAATGACCCAAAAAAATTACTGCAGAAGAAATGCAACTATATTCTTAATATTTAAAATGTCTTGGAGAGCTACAGTCTGTGTATAATGCAGTCCAAATGGATACTATCAAAGCAGTGTTTTAAATGCTTATCGTTTCTGTTCACACCAAGTACTTGCTTCTCCAGATAGCATATTCTGACAGACTCACAGGATAGCTAAGGCTGGACAGCACCTCTGGAGACTGCCTAGTCCAGTCCTTTGGTTCAGAGCAGGGGAAACAGAGGAGATTGCTAAGGGTCATGTCCAGCTGGTTTTGGAGTATCTCAGGGATGGAGATATACAAACTACACAAGGTCCAAGCACAACGTGTTCCACTCTTTGACAATCCTTGCAAAATAGTTTTTTTTATAGCATTTGAACGGAATTCTCTGTATTTTAAGTTGTAACCATTTCCCTTTAGCGACCACCACTGAGAAGAGCCAGACTTCTTCCTTTCCCCCATCAGGTATTTATACATATTAGTAAGGCTTGCCCTGAGCCTTTTCTTCTTGAGAACCTCTATCTATCTTGGCCTCCCCTTGCACAACAGATGCTCCAGTTGCTCTAGTCATTTTTGTGGTTTCTTGCTGTACTCATTCCATTATGTCCATGTTTTTCCGGTAATAGACAGACCAGAGTTGGACACAGTACTCCAGCTGTGGCTATACCAGAGCTGCCCTAAATCTATAATTGCCAAACTTTGAATTTACTTCATCTGAAATTCTTCATGCTGTCTCATATTTCAGTTGTTAGAGATGAAAAACAACACAAACATTTTTTCAGCAGTTCAAGTGTTCAGAAAATTTTACATTCTAAAAACATACAAACCCAAATTTTATTCCAATCCTTTGAAGCAAAACAAGCTAAGACAAACAAAACACACACTAAGAGTGGGCAAATAAGCTAAGTATCTACAGATCCTCTAAGCATAAGGAGGATTTAACAATACCACTAAATCAGAAAAATCAAATTCGCATTTCGCTAATCTGGTCAATTATACCAGTTATTGTTCAAAGATACTTAATAAAATAACAGAATGGCATCTTTTATTGGAGCTTAACAAAGAATTCTTCCTAAAAGAGACAGAAAGAAACAACACAAAGAAAATACAAATCATAAGCAAGTCTAAAAATGGTCATGAGATTGTCTTAGTTATAACATTTAGAAATACATATAGAAACATACAGAAATACTAGGGGGGTGGGTTGTGACCTTTGGCTTTTACAACTCATTTTTTCAAAATTGTACTATCATGGAAGGCTGTGAACTTAAATACGAGATATTCTTCACAGTTGTATGTTCTTGGAGCTGAAGCTTTAAGAGAAAACAACACAGATATCTCAAAACTCATGAAGTTAGACACACTGGAAATCTTAACAAGATATGGAACAGAGAAAGAAAGGCCAAGATGCAATAGCAGTACTTTTTAACTTACATTTGAGCGTTTCTCCAGCATAAGGAATGTGTAGCTTAAACCGATCACAGCTGGGTCCAGGGGTCAGGGACGTACAGCTAAAAATGAAGACGAGAAGAATGTGCTAAGCAGTTACAGATGGCAGCAAACACTAACATTATTCTACAGGATACAAATGACTGATAGTAAAGATGTTGTGACTACTAAAAATACTCATCCTTATGATTAGGGGAAAGAAGAAAAGGTGAGAAAGATGCAGGAGGCCCATCCTCTTTTGATCAACAGTTCTCACAACAGCATAAGAAATTTAAGGATCAGTGCCAACTGTCTCCCATTTTATATGAAAGCATAGAGGCAAAATGCTCTGGTTTGAGTGTGTTATTAGAATGGTATCAATTAGTCAAAGTCATCACGTTCTCTACTTTGTATACAATTTTGCAGGCCACAACTCTCTGTGTCACAGTAACACGGTTACATGCTCCCTATCCCTGCCACCCATATAACTGGGATGAATCTTAATTTTAATACACCAACATTTACTCATTTTTTACCTATGATAACATTAAATTTTTCCCTTGTGGAAAGTATGACTTCAGGTAAGCAAGCTTCATAATCAGGTAGCTGAGGTTATATAACAATTGAGCATGTATGTTCATCATCTGTGACTCTCCAATTTATCAGGAGCACTGAAACAGCAGTTGGGCCTCATGGTGATATGAGAGCATTTTATGAACAGAAAAGTCACTACAAAACTGTGTTTCTAGGCCAGAGATGACCAACTTTTTCATATCTTTTAAATCACATATCAAAAACCCCCCAAACAAAAACAAACTCTCAGCTGCAAATGGAGAAGCAGGGACACAAATTGTTTCACTGGCAGGAATTGTCCTTGAAGCTTTCACCGTTGTGGGCTGCTGTGCATATGACAGGTCCCAGGAGCAAAAATACTGGAAGCCCTTAGAAGTTCACTGTTTTATGTTTCTAGGGATCCTGCTAACTCTGAAATCTTCTTGCCACCCCAATATAATTGAGAAATTTTTATAGCCCCAGCACAATTGCTGCAAGCCACTTAAAGCTCAAAGCCATACTGGCCGACACTAGAAAAAACAGTGAATGATAAGAAGGTAGGCAAAGGTAAAATAATTTGCCCAAAGTTATATATCAGATCACTGGCAGAGCTCTTAATACACACCACTGAAAATATAATGAAACAAAAACCACATGTACTGGGCCATACACATACTCTAAAGAAAAAAGATGGGTAGGCCAGAAAACAAAACAATTCTGATCCTACCTTCGGATCCCCCCTTATCGGAAACAACATGGTAACTGCTGCAGCTCTGTCTTACTGCACGGGAGGCATCGGGGCAAACGGAACAATCCTAATTCTCACTCACAAACTCAAAATGGTTTGGAGAGGTATTTCTCCAGGATGCTAGCTCTATAGTCTCTTTTCCTCTTTCCACTTGCAAGTTCAGGAAACCACATGCACTAACTTCAGATTGTTTTTACTCAGTGAGCTACATTCACTTTTTACTCAAATTTATGCCCACGCGTAGCTTCACCAAAAAGAAGCAACCACAGAAGTACAGAACAATTAACTTAAATGAATTTTCCATAAAAATACTAGAAAACATAAGGAAACCACTTATGTGCACCTAGAATCTAAGACAGATGCAATTAAGAGCCAGATGCAGTCAACAGCCTACACTGATTCAACGAGAATACGCATTTTTTCAGTATCATTACAGAAATTATATAACTGTCCTGTCAAATAAAAGGGAAGAAACACATCCTATCTTCACTTTAGAAAGGTTTTTGCAACGTCTTATGAGAACACCATGCAATCTACAGAAACATAACTGAGATTCTATAACTACTATCAGATACTGCAGACTTGAATGGAAAGCAAGTTTCAAAACAGTTCACATCTTGCTTCGTCAGGGAAGAATGCACTGAACTGGTTTTCTTTTTCTGGAATACTACTTTGCGTTTTATTGGAAGACTGATAATGGGAAAGAAACAATGTTTATGAAACCTGTCAATGATACAAATGTGAAAGGGAACACAGCATGCTGGACAACAGAGACAGAGCTGAAAAATGTTGTTATTTAATGGTTGTTTTTATTTCATGGTCTGTACTGCTTATTTTTAAATTACATCTAGGTCGGGCTTAGCAAGAACAGTAAGCATCACCAGGCTCACTCGGAGTAAAATCAGTTTGAGAATATAAAAGATTGGACCCCTAGTGCAACAGAAAAAAGAGAATGTAATTTTTTTCCAAGCTGTGTTTTTTAAGTAGGTGAGAACAGCAAAATGGGAGTGCCCATTCTGGGGGTGTTTTAATGGCTGTGAATGAATTTAACAGCTAAACAGATATTATTATCTACTTCCAAAGTATTTCTTTGGCTTACAACATATATAAGGCCAATTCTAGGAAGCATACCAAAATCCCCAAAAAAAGCGCAGCATAAAAAAAACCTTTTCAAGTTCTAAAATATCTCTGCAACAACAGTTAGTATCTAATGAAATTTTCTTTCAAAGTATCACAGGTCACAGTCTGAGACACTTTTCTCAAATACTATCAAAATTACACTGTTGTCAGCTTTTCAACAGACGCAAAAATTTCTGATCCTGCAAATACCCTACAATCTTTTCTTTTAGCACAATGGGCCATTTGGAAATACTTAGAGAAAGTATAATATTCTTTAACATTAAAATAAAAGCCTGATTTAATGGTAAATGTCCCTAAAAGCAATACTAAGTACTTTTCCTATATTATTATATTGCACTAGAGATGTTTTTAATTTTACTGGTCTAGAAGTGATGGAAAGTGACGGTATTCACAGTTACCCCCCCCCCCCCGATTGCTCTCGCTGGGCTGCACAAGAGACTTCAATAAATGCAACAGGCTGAGCAACCAAGCAGAAATCTTACACACATCCATTTCGTAGGAGGCAGCTTCTTTTTAGTGTAAACAGTAAAAGAATGAAACTCCTATCAAAACTTTGGTCCAAGTAGCAGTCCATGTCTGCCCCTATTTCAACAGAAAGCCACAAGTAATGGCCTGACTACGGACATAATCCCCTGCCTGAATTTCCTTAACAGAGAGAATCTCCTATAATTATACACGTCTGACCCAGAAACATGACCTCTATCTTCTCCAAAGTGTAAGACTTTTGTCTTTTGGAAATGTGCTCCTTTTACTTAATCTGGTCCACATAAACATCACACTTGGAATCACTTGTAATTTAAAGTTATTTGTTATCCTGTCTTCTCAGGGAATGACAGAATAGTAATACTTTATGTTGAAAATTAACTTCAGAAGCTAACTCCATGGATGTGTTATCTCCCGCTTAAAATCATTTTGCCCTATCCAAAGGGGCTGTGCTGAGACTTACAGTTGGAAGCTGGTAGATGGAACTGCGTACACAAGCAACCACAGCTGAATACAAACCTTTCTCTTTTGCAGTAGGTTTAAGCTGAGTTCCTTGAGCAAATACAGCAGATTAAACTTCAGTTGAGATATATTACATCCCTATGGAATAAGTATTCCAAGTGGGAGACAAGTTGTTGAGTGTTTGATGCACCTTACAGCTGGGATTGTCTGTGACCTATTGGGAAAAGATTTCTTTCACAGTGAATAAAACTAAACCAGTTCTTATACAAAGAAAAAGTCACCGTCAGCACTGGATGCTTACTTAAAAGTGTTCAGAATTCTTTACCACTCACAAAAGAAAACCGAAAAGATTATCCAAGAAAAAAAAAAATCAGGAAAGTCACTCAGTTTTCCTGTTTGGAATAAAGCATCAGCCTATAATGATAGGTATAGTACAAGTTTGGTTTTGTTTTTTTTTTTTTTCAAAATTAATTCTGCCTGATTTAGAAATGCAGTTCTGAGTTTAACAGTGAGGTTTTTTCTTACACCAACGTGTTTGTGATTAAATATTCTATTGAACTGACACTTTTTCTGTTTTGTTTAAGCTAAAAGAAACAAAGCCACTTTGATATTTCACAGGTCTGAAGCCACAATGATAAAGGAAGACTCTGATAACCTTAGATTTCAACATGGTCTTTCTATCAACTAGTCTTCTAAAACCACCACTTGAAAGCATTCCCAAGACAAGCAGTTTTAAATCATTTGGGCTCTGATAAGATCTTATCCAATATTATGTTCTGTGCCAACTGAAAGGGTCACAAAGAAACAAGAGCACAAGTGTTTACCACCTTAATCCTTAAAGTCAGGAGATTGGTTATTCTACCCAAAGACTTTAAAAAACCAAACCAACAAACTCATCAACACCCCTCTCCAAATCCACCTCTTTATATCCCAAAATTCCAGTAAGAGGCTTGTTTTTTATACCACTCCTAAAATCCACTGCTTACAACCATATAAAAGTATAGCAAACATCCAGAAATGCCATCAGAGGTAGCTCTATTGAAAAACAAGCAATCTCCTTTTTATTTCTTCTTATTTTAATTTGTGATATAGGTATAAGCCCCAACAGTCACATCAGATTTATTTCATGACTATCAAATTCCCTGATCATAAAGTATGCAATGTGTTTAGTCATTTTTCTTTCACAGATCACAGAGAAGCTTTACTGCCTTTACTATCTGAAGACAAATCATCAATGAACCTTACTGTACAACAGCAAAGTAAAATTAGACTAAGAAATTTAGCCTCTATAATTTCAGGAACTTAATACTGAGACTGTCTAACCAGAATAGTCAGAGATGCAAAAGCTTCTTTAATCTCATGGTGCTTAGGCTGCTATGCTTGCCATTCTGGAGGATCAGTACTGTTTTGGATAACAGACAACTTTTATTTGCTCACCAGGCTGTTGGTATAAGAGCCAAGAAAGCTTCACACTGAGTAAGGGATACCCTGATGGAGAACACTACTAAAACCAACACAAATAAAAAGCAATACCACAAAGTCATTTGTGACCACTGGCTGTATTCCCAACCCTTCACAATACACCTAGGATATGTTTCCAGTTGCTCCTATATATACTGTTACATATATCCTATAAAGATACTGTTAGGGAAAAAGGAGGTCAGATTCCTTTCATAATACAAGAGGCTAAAGAAGAATGAGTATTATTTTAGGAATGACAAGACACAGTTCAATCAGATTTAGAGGCTGAAGGTTTTGTCATCGAGAGTCAAATATAACTCACAGGCATAGATAGGTTCATCATTTGTTACTAATAAGAGGCAGCAAACTCAAAACTCCACCCAAAACTCTGATGTGGCATTTGGTAAGAAAAACACCTTAATGTTAAACTCCAGTAGAACAACCTTTGTCGATGCCTACAGATTCCTCTTTCCTCCAATTTTTGTAGATGGAAATCTGCTCCAGTGTTCTTTGAAGACACAGTATTTCATCCCATTTAATTAAGAATTAATTGCAGAATTCACAACAGATGGGTAAGTCATGTACAGAGGCACTAAGAAAAATTAAAGTGTATGGAGGAGGGAGGAGAGTAGAAGGAAGGCCAGCAGGTGACAGGTTTTTTGCAAGGATCAGGAAACGGAAAAATGGTGAAAATCATGTTTTAGAGAGTTGACACTGATGGTGAAAACCTGCATCATGCTGCAGCTCCCTGCAGCAATGCACAAAGCTTAAGAGGCTCCCAGAAGCCTGTAAATACACAAGAAGAGTACTGAGCAGCTGCTGATGAAAACGAACAGATCCAACCAAAATTCTGTCAATCGGGCAAAATTTGAAATGGAGAGATAGTCTAGTCAATCAGTTTTCATCTTCAGTTCCCCTTCTTTATATATAGATATGTATCACACATATGAGAGAGAGAGACTTGCACTTAAAAGACACACACCACTGCTTTCGGAAAATAAAAATCCAGTTACATTGTGAGTAATCACTACTTACATGCATCTTTTAAATAAAATATTAAAATCTGAAAGTCAATTGATAATTGTTCAAAGAACTTTCCAATTAAACCCACTGTTTTTAAAAAAATCACTTGTACCCTATCTGGTTTCTTCAAACTTAATATAAAATTAATATAAAATTAAACTACAGACAAAGACTACTTTTGGTACTGCAAATAGATGATGTTGTTTTTGAATATTGTTAGCATAGGTGATATTCTCTAACTGCAACAGCATTTCAATCCATAGTTATCATCTGGGAAATTCCAAGGTGTCTCCAGATATGTAAACCATATCCTCAATAAAACTTTCATCTACTGTAAGTGCTGATTTTCTTTTACATATATTTGAGTTTTCTTATATGAAGCTCATTTTTAGAAAACAGGCAGAACATACACCCTAGAAAAACAACCACTCACTTCCCTTCTGTATCCACAGACAGATTTGCATCTTTTAAAAGTAAAGTTCAAATAACTATTTAAAATCAGTGCCAGCAACCTTCTTTCATTAAAAACACTACACAAAATCATCTAGTGACTACTATCTGTAGTAAAACAAATATTGCAGCTGTATATTAACAGAAAATGTAATTTTCTTCATAGAAGCGACAGTTTGCCAAAGCAGATGTCACAGGTAGGGACCTTTTCTAAAACTGCAAATCTCCTTCACAGCTTCCCCAGTCTTGTGCCAGGAGTTCTGCATCTCCCACAGTATGGTTGCCTCTGCTGGAGACAGATGTTCAGTCCAGCCTCCGTGAGGGAAACACAGGATGATAAAAAAACATTTTTAAATCATCTCAGAGAACTTCTATATTAAATTAAAATACATAAACCCCATATATGACTCCGAGTTTTTTTTTTTTTAGTGTCAAACTCACCGCTCATTTAGCCTACAAAGGCTGGATTTGGAAGAGCTCTTTTCCAGCCACCATAGCAGGACAGGTTGGAAAGGGGTACCACAAAAAGAAACATGATGCACCACATCTATTATAATTGCAAGTGTACTTGAAAGAAAACTCTGAATAACAGATTATCTCAAAAGTTTCCATTCATATAATCGCTACAGTTAGGGTAGCAGCTCATTATTATTTGGTCTCAGGGAGCTAATTATGACACTATTTAAGAAAAATTATTAAGAATTGACAAAGGAAAGTTTTCAACAAAAGATAGTTTACAAACGTACTTGCAAACATTGCTGATAATCAAACTGATTTCCTTTGTAAGCAAGATCTTTTATACTCTGGTAATTGCACAGAATTCTTTTAAAAACTACATATGGCACACACACGCTCCCCAAAAGTACAAAATAGAAACGTAAAATGGAAATTTTAACGAATTATCAAAAAATGAACAGAAATAAAGACAATTGCAATGAGATAATGCTAATAACATATACTCCAGTAGAGTATGTTTAGGTAAATAAACTAGTGAATTCACAGTATCATAAACTACCCTTCTGTCACACGTTCAGGCAAGGAAAAGTCACTACTTCATTATACTGTAAGACCAGCTGTATCCCAAAGCCTTGGAACTCATATGCAAATTTTTAGAGAAGAGTATGAGGGAGTGGCAGATGCATCCTTTGGATTTACTTCATTTCCCTCCCCTCCTGACAGACTCAAATCCTGTTTCATATTTTCACAACTGCCATTTGATTATCTATTACTTTGCAACGAGTTAAAACCTATTAAGGTCATACGTTCTGTTTCTACTGTTCACTAATGTGAATTGAATTTCTGAAGAAAAAAGGAAAATCAGACAGGGAACATTTCTACTTTTAAATTACTCTAAAAGAGAACCATTCTTCACCAAGTATAAAATTACAGTCAACCACCTGGAGTTTCATATCCTTTCAGTGCCCACAGAAAGAGCATACTCATGGAGCAAGTCACAAAAGCTGAGCTATTATAAACGTCGGCTCTAATAAGTCATTTTGCATTGCTCACAATGCTGGCTGTAGTAACCATAAGGGCTCCCAACCTATTTTCAAGGTAATTTATTTCACACCATAGAACTGTCTCAGTTATTGGAAAATACAAAGAATCAGGAAAAAAACACAGGGACTAAAAGGACAGTCCATGTGTATATATTTTTCTCCCTTTAAGGAACCAACTAAACAACAGATGGGTGGCATCCCTGCCCATGACAGGGGGTTGGAACTAGATGACCTTTAAGGTGATGACCTTCCAAACCAAATCACTCCATGTTTCTATGCATATTAGGAGGGGTCTGATGATCCTATGTCTTTCCATATTTCCTTTTTAAAATTTTCTTCTAATTGTAGAGTTTTAGAGCTTTCTGGTCATGGATCTCTAATTATTTGATTTCCTAATCTTATATACTCTCAGAAGAAATTTATGTTAATACAAAAACCATGAATTCCATTCGTCGGATATGAAAGTTAGGTCAAGCAAGGATCACCACATTTAGAACGCAGCTCCACAGCTTGCAGTCACACACACATTCAAAAAGGCAACTTCAAATTGTGTACATTTATATAAAATACTATAAGACTGGAGACAGAGCAGAAAGCCTATGAAAAGATACCACCTAAATACAAATATCAGTAGTTCTCCTATATCTAGAATTATTTTAGATTAATTACAACATTAAAGATATGCAATAGACTAAAAAGATCAAAGGAAAAGGAAAATCATAGCTAAAATTACAACAGATCACTACGTGGAATTACACCTGCAGAAAACAAGCCCCACATAGTTGCATGTTACATTTGCTCAAGGAAATATGGCTCAAGAACCCCTCACCTCTCCTTGTTCTCCTATAACTATAAACAAGAACAATCCAAACAAGTTTTTCTAGTGAAAAAAGAACTATCTAAAACAAAGCAACCAATACTCTATCACATTTTTGGTTTAAAAATATTATTTCAGTGATGCTTAGGAATCTGAGGTGGATTTTTTTTTAGGAAAATGTAAGTTTAGAGGGTTTTATATTTGACTTTTTTTGTCTCTTTACCATAACGGAATCCTGCAATTTCCTTTACATAACTCAATTCCATTGGGATTCTCTTAACTTACAATATTAAAATTACAATAATTAAATTAATTACAATATTAAAAATACTCATATACACTTCTCTACTAAGCAGAATAAAAAAATTAAAAGCCAGTTATTCTCATCTTCTGGTGAAATGTCATACGCAACCAAGATGCACGGTATGCTAGGGATCTGTTCAGATTACATTAAACAAATGCTGCATCTGTGTGATGCAATGGTTTGAAAACAAAGAAATTGGAGCAGGTACCAATTATTAGATTTTTACCTGTCTTTACAAAAAAAAATTAAGTCTCAAGAATTTTTTCTCCTTCAGTGACGCACAACACGAAGTAAGACAGACATCCGCTACAACAGAAGAAAGACCTGGACAGAAACCTACAATAACATAAGCCCGGTTTTTCAATGAACTTCCAAGACACAGACAGCAAAACCACACATTTAAACACCTTGTTAAGGTACATCGTTCCAACACCATTTGGCACACTTATTAGTACTACATCGTGTGATGCTTTCTTTAAATAAATTAGAAAAAAAACAGTTGCCTCCTGTATAAAGTAGTTTCTTCTCATTTTTATTAAAGCATAAAAAAACGGGTAGCCATGACATTCACTTTTTTCAAGGTCAGACAAGAGGAAGTTACTCACTGTCCCATTCCAAAAATACCAGCAAAGATATATTGTGCAGTATTCAAATTGAAAAATCTCAGGAAAATGTATGTAGGCTTTCAAACGAGAGCCCAAGTTACTTCAATTATATAATGTTACCCTTACTTCTTAAAATCCTTTCTTTACTCATAGCACTTGAAACTGGCAAACAGGTGTGTTTTTTTCTGAAAGACTTCAAGCACCTTGTTTAAAACTGGCATAAAAATAATGCCAGACTTTGTGGAGAATATTTAGAAAAGCATTACCAAATGTATACCCTACACTTAGATCTTTTATAAGACAGACATTTTGCCTTTGTTTTCTCAACATTCAGAAACAAATGCAGGAGAGCACAACCTTGGAGACAGTCAGTCTTTCTGGACCAGCACATTAAAATTGCTGTTTGAATTCCAAGCGCTGCTCCACAGCACCAGCTCTCTCAAACTGTCCCATCAGAGCTTCAGCCTTTTAAATTTTACTTGAATGACAAGCTTCCCGTAGAAAGATTCTATGCAGTGAAAAAATTTATTTGTTATCAAAAACTGGAATGAAACGACGCACTCTGTGAAAAAGTAATACATTACAACTTATCCAATATTGCTAAGGACTAAAGGACTCATAAGGCCATAGATCTAGAAACCACCATGTCCTTTCAAGTCCACATTTTAAGCAAAACACAATTATTTTTTAAAACAGTTTTTCACAGTAATTGTGTTCAGAAGCGTCAGATTCATTAAACTTCATACATAAACAAAATCTATGTTAAAAAAAACCTACCTACAGACACCAGTGTGAGTGACGGATGTGAACCTTACTACTGAAGCAGAATCTTTCAATTTAAATTAAACGAAAGAAAAAGATCAAGCAAAAGCTCTAAATAACTGCTACACTACTGTAATAGTATTTCACAGCTAAGCCCAACATTACTCACATAAAAATGTGTATTTACTTTAAAAAGGGAAATGCCCAAAAGAAAGGGAAATACCAAAGCATATTGCAGTCTGCTTGATAACACAAAAAAGTAAACCAGCATTGCTCACTAGGAAGCAGGGCAATAAAGTTATAAATATCTTATTACAGCTTCATAGTGATTTTGTATGTTAAAATCTACTCCAGAGAGAATTACATTCTTTTGACCACTCTTCATACAGGTTTCTTTCAGGATCATAACTAAATGTATACACAGTTCAGTATCAAGCAGAGAGACAGAAATCAAGAGCAAATCAGACAGGTGCAAAGAACAGAATACCAACATCAACATGGTTTACTACAAACCAGTTATATAAAAATTCCCCAATTAATCTCCTCATAAGTATGGAATAAGTATAACCAAATAAGTATGGAATTTAAAATTTCGTTATGAGTGGATATCTAAAAAAAATGGAATCCTAATGTATGCAGCCTTAAATCACTGCATTAATTTTGAAATTTTGCCTGGTGGAACACATCAAAGTAATTTAAAAAACAAAATCAAGTTTGTTGAGTAAGAATAGGCTTGCAGCATAATTTGAAGCTCAAGCATGGGCCCTAACGAACAGCTGTAGGGAAAAAAAGAGTTCTCAAAGGCAATGACCACCAAAACGATGTTTTTCACTCTTGTAACGCACCATAGGAAAAGCAGCAGTCTCTTAAATAACTGGATTCTGCATTATACAACAATTAAACACCCTTCACATAGGAAAATGTCCTCTATTTCTAAATCAACATAATAATCACTTTTCCCTATTCAACATCTTTCCCATGATTATATGTGTAAATGCTAGGAGAAATGCCTCAGCCACAGTTCAGTTGGTTATGAGTAGATTTAAATATCTAATTAAGATGGGTCATTATTTCAAAGAGACAGCAGTGGAGATTAACTGAATGATACAATATATGGCATTGACTCAGTTGGCAGCAGTATTTTCTTTGGGTCTAGAACAAAGTAATATCCTATGCAAGAGTTCAAAATGCTTTGATCCACTCTGTCATCTCAAAGAAGGTCTTTTACGAATGCAACAGAGATGCCTGCCAGGGTTTTCTTATCACCGGAATCAATGCTGCTACAGGTGCTATATTTCAGATGCAACTTAACACTCCAGTTCTACTTTTGTTCACCGTGGAGCCCTTTTTACAAGAAGACTTGGCCACCTAACTTTTTATTACTATTTCTGTTGAAGGGTTTCCTTCTTCCTTCCCATGCCATATTGCTGATCTCAGTTCAGGGGCACTCACATTCCCTCACTCATCCTGCATCAGCAGTGGCCATATAAATCCAATAAACAGGACCTGGTCCTGAATGTCCTACTCGTACATGTAAATGTATGTAAGTGTCTGATGAGACTGGTACTGTCTAATAAGTTTGTAAAACACACAGACATTATGGAACTGTAACATATTATTATAAAACATTTACATACTCAAAGACTGCAAAACAATAGGATTCCCTTACTATGACATATTTCCCTCCCACACTTGCAAGCAAAGCAAATTAACATATCATCATACTTCATACTCTTAATCTAACATCAGCTCTTTAATACACAACAAAACTAAGTTGTCAGTCTCAGCAATAAGTCAGAATAAGTACAAAACAAGTTCCTTACTAAAACCACCTGACATATGATTTGACTTTTGAAATAATTATAGACTTAACATGTTTGCCATTTGCAAATCCAAATCAACTGACATGATAGGCTAAAACCTGGAACTTGACCTTGTACTGGTGAAATAAAAAGGGGTATCTTTCCACTTTTGAAATTGTCAAAACCAAGGCTCTGAATGGGCAAGGCCTTAGAGATACTACTGTACTCAGTATGTTACCACTAATCCCTGTTAACCACCACTCCAGTTTCTAAAACCTGAGAAATGAGAATGGATGGATCATCAGTCTGGACATTTTGTTTCATTATATATTGTAAAGCACTTGTTTGTCAAGAAACAGTACCTCCTAATTCTCTATAAGAATAACAGAGTGGTACATGACAGTGGGGCAGCCATGCAGCTGGCAGACCCTTGACCCAAAAGCTTACAGGTTCTTCTGTTTTCAAAGTTAATAGCTATTGAGATATTTACCTTAAGTATTTTAACATTATAAAGGTTACAGTAAGATTGTATTTATTTATTCTTAAAAATCTTCCACACAACACACCAGTTAAAGCATAAAATAGCTGCACATTTGTAATAGACTCAATCTAGTACACAACCTAAACTAGGGTGTGTACAACTCCTTTCATGTGTCAATAAACATACAATCACTATTCAAAAGCAAAGTTTCTGAACTGACAGAACTTCTAAAAGGGTCATATTCATTTGAGATTGAGAACTGCCTTTTACTGAACCTAGAACCTCTTCCTCAGCTGCCTGTTCTGCTTTTTAAGTTGAAAGCCTGATTCCAACCCCTTGAAACTAAAGGGAATTTTGCAATTAATGATCTGTACCTCATCCCCATCTCTCTAAAAACACTTGTCTTCATTTTCCTCCTGTTCAACATCTATGTTTATGTCCAACTTCTACGGCCTCATACTTCTGTTTCTTCATGTGGATATCACCTATATTTACTTCTGCTGACTATTTCATCTGCATTGTCATTTTTTCCTTTTAAAAAAGCTTAACAAAAGTGAAAGTACACAGGGGTTTGGATAATCTCGGGATGCAAGGGCAGGGAAGGAGAGTAGACCTATGGTCTGCAAGCCATTTTGAACTCTCAGAGACCTATGAAGTTTTCCTTTAGAGGTACAAAACAAATTTAAACCTACTAACAACACAATGGGTTGGGGACTTCACTATTTTATCAGCTGACATGGGACTCTCAGAAACAGTCTATGGAGAACCAAAGGCTCCTATACTAAAGGTTAAAGACCACTGAACTAGATCTTCAATTATGGAAAGGACTTCCCTCTAATACTGTAATGCATCCATCTTATGTTAAGTAATTTTACACTGCTTACCTGTTCAGTGACATCATAAGACACTAAATCACAAGAACTTTGCATTTCCACCCTGATGCACAAATTCAAAATTTTCTCTCATAAACAAGCTAACAACGAATTGTTTGTAATAAACAACAAAAATCTTTCCTAAAAACACACATGCATGAAATTTACATTTCATAGAAATTTCAAGCAATTGCTAATTAATCCTGTTTAAAATTATGTTTTTAAGTAACTCAGCTGTACCAAAAAAACACCCTTAAAAAATAATTCTCAACTAAATGCAGAATCTTGATTATCCCAACTCCATCTCCTAACAATCTGAAGCCAAACAAAACCCCAACACAAAAATGAGGTTCATTTTTATGTTCCAGAACCAGAAAAAGCAATATTGCTAACACATGCATACAGCTGAGCCTATGTCTTTAAACAAGGTATGAGACAATCTCTGTCAGGTGCTTTATTTGTGCTTAAACTCCATGTTCAACACAGTGACTATACAATTTGAATCACCGGGTTTGGGTGACAGATGCAGCTGGTGGCAGCTTTTAGTTTTTAAAGAATAAAGTCTTGGAAAACATTCAGGATATAACAAAAGTAAGATTTCTTGCTAAGATCATTGGCCAAAAATGTTAGACACCTTTTAAAAGTACCGCTGAAAAAAGTCAGCTAGAAAATACTGCTTTTTGCTATTTCAATCTATTCATTTAAAGGCAGGCAGGCAGCATAAGCTTTCAGTGGGCAGAGATCAAAACTCTTATCTACCTCCCAACAAACTGATACTTTTGCCACCAAATACAGCTGTGTTTTCTCTCTACTTTGTATTCCTTCCTCTCAGATTTCAATAGCTCCCATCTCAACCTTCCTAGAAGACTAGCTCAACAGTAAGCAAGATCCAGCATGAAATGACAGCAGCAGATGCAGAACTGCTCAGCCCATCTTACATAATTTGCAAGCCCAAATGTCAAGCCAGTCAACACTAATAACAAAGTCATGGCTTCTTAGACCTCCAAGTAAATCTGTACTCTGTCACAGCACCTTACAGGGAGCGAATGGTTGCTTTCAAACTAACCCTAGAATTCAAGCCTCCTTCCTGAAAAGGTATTATAACCACCAGAAAAGCACCTCCCAAGCTCTCCATGGAACCATAATAAAAGAGCCTACAGGAGCATATTAAACAGTTTTCAGCAGAATTAATTTTTAACAACAGTGGTTTGTGGTGGTTCTCAAGATCTCAAGATCAATGATTGCATTAGCTATCATTTTAAATGGTACACAAAGCAATAGTTTGTACAAAACAGGTGACTTGGACACCTTAAGCAAAAGTAATTTCAGGCTCTGAGCTCCAGTATCAAAATAAATACCTGAATCAATGGGTGCTGTTAGATGTTCAACTCTAAAAGAATAAAGCAATTTCTGACACATCTCACGTTCTCTTTTATCAGCCACCTTGGGAGTCTCCCCTATGCAAAGTAAAATCTACTTTAAGCATTTTACTTTTCCAACGTACTATTCACAGAGGTTACACACCAAAGTCTCCTCATCTTTTTTGAATCCCAAAATTTTATCACAACTTGTAAGCTAATCTGAACCCTTCTAGAATTAAAAATAAAAGAAGGAGCTTGGCCTATTTCAAACACTTGCCACTATAGCCACTTGATATACTGAACTTGAGGGAGGTCAGATAAAAGAAAAGGGTTGGGGATTTTTTCAGCTTTGACACATTCATACCTACAGATAAGGTCACACAAATTTATCTTCAATTTTTAACTTACAGAGAAGATCGAGTAAGCAAGTGGTAAACAACAGGAAAAAATGTTTATAACTGTCTCCCTGCTGAAAACCGGCACTATCAAGTGGCAGCAATGAAAGTGTTTTAACAAGATTATTATTGCCAACAATATGACAAATTAAGTCTCCCAAACTACAAAATGGGAGTAAGACAAAAAGTAATGTAGCTGGTATGTCAGCTCCAGCTATATTCGAAGAGCTTAAATGCACACGAACTTAATAAAATCCAGTTCTGAAAAGACATCTCAACTGTGAGGGGCTGGGTATTCTTCTTGGACAAGGAACTCACCCTGATTTCAAGTCTGTAATCCGTAAACAATTAGTAGCATCCAGTCCTACTTTTCCATTTCTGACCACACTGGAAATGAAGGGAGAGAGCGCCGGAGAAATTCTGTTCAAGGCAACTTCAGGTGACATTTTAGTACGTTCCTCCTTCCTTTTGTCTTGAGCTGCAAAGGGATGGCAAAGAAAAAAAAAATCCAAAAATATCCTACTTATTTGATGTAAATTGACATGCATTCTGCAAACACCAAAAGAAAAAAAAAAGCTAAGCACACAAAGGACTACAAGTAAGTACGAAGTGTGCACAGGTTTATAAACTAAAAATAAGAACAGGTAGGGTTTTTTCCTCCTAAGTGCAGTATTCAATGAAGCCCGTTTATTCAATATCAACATAAAACCAGAATTAGGTCCTAGGCTCCTTTAATTAACGTCCTATCCCTATGAGAAAGAGAAAAAAAAACTGAGGGCGACTCTGACAGTTTACAAGCTAGACCTCCGTGTGGGCATTTCCATTAGGCCTGTAATTGACAAGCCACATTTGCTCTGCTTCCACTGAAATCAGTGGGACTTACAATAACTGCAATGGGCCCGACGGTTTGATTATTTTTCCGTATTCACAAGTGCAATTTCTAATAGCACCAGTGTACTACCCATAATCAGTACTACTTTTACACTACTTCATTAGGATTTCATGATGCCTTTTAAAGGGTAACACTGCTTCTCCTTCAGTGGCATCACCATACTCTTTGAAAAGCGCCTTCATCTTCCTTCATGTAACAGGTCAGGAAGCTGATGTAGACATAGTTTAAGCAGTTTTTTCAGAAATGCTGCACTTGCTTGACCTTATGATAATTCAGACAGGCCACTAAGTTAGCACCCTTTAAGAACCTGTTGCTTTTTAGGTGAAATGCAGAAACTGAGCATGTACATGTTTCAACTCATGGCACCACAAAAAGACTAGGGTATGTGGACAACAACAGACTGTGCTAAGAGAAGTGGGAGAAAAGAAGGGTAACCAAACTATTAAAATGTTAACATATTTTATCATATTCTTAGGCACAGTTTCATCTGAAAATTAACCGAACTTGGCAGTTTTGGAGAAGAAGGCTGTAAATGATTGATGGTAACATAAACATGCCACATCAGTGGGACAGAAGAGCTCATACTTAAACTCTGACCATTAAAAGATATTTTTTAAAACACGCATTTAATTGAAAAACAGCAATACACACTGCATTCACTTTCTTACAAAATGCTGTATTAATAAGTGTTCTATAGAGAGTGTGAACAACTCATGGCAATAACCTCATTTTTCTGTTGTTTCTCACACTCAGTTTACAAGTATTAGTTAATAACTACTGGATATTCTACAAACTAATAGACTTCTGTAACTGGGAGAAACATTAATTTCACATTCTATTTCACATTCTATTCTCATGAAAGTCATTCACACTGAAGCAATACAAAGAAATGCTCAAGAAAGAGCGTTTGTCCTGCTATTTCGAATGTATCTGAATAAAACAAAGGCCAGGCACATTAAGGCAAACAGAAAGACTAATAAAGTAAGACTTCCTAAAAACAGTAATTATCTTTAATACACTGGCTCCAACATTTTATGGCAGCAAAGAAACTGAAGGCTAAGTATCCATGCCCTGGCATATAATATGTTCTCTTCACATATATGATTTGCTTTAATTGACAATGGCAACAACTTTACTTTGCTTAGCAAACACCTACAGCATTTAATGCACTACCTCCTGTTTGGTACTTTTCTACCAAAAATTACTGCTTACTTACCTTTATTCTTCCCCAGAGGGACTGAGAGAACACAAGCCCACACTTGACCTATTTCAATCCAAAGTCCAGTGGCTTACACTGAACTAATAAGGATGAGTTTAAACTAAAACACTTTGCATAAAAGTGGCTAAAACAGGGCACATACTTCAGTCTGCCAGCCCTGCTGCAGGGAAGAGTAACTTCAAGCAGGGGGCAGGTGGACTCATGAAGATAAGAACTTAAACCATGACAAAATGCTGAAAAACAAGCTATCCTTTTTGAAATCTTAAACTTACACACAAGGATCTCAGAACTGGTTTTAACACATTTTAAGGGGACTGTAAGTGTTATGAGTGCGAAATTGTGAGACATAAGAGATTCACGAGGTAGCCACAGCTGAACAGATGCACCTTTCAAAATGAACTGCAGAATGAGATTCCTTAACTTTTTGTTAATAAAATTTGCAGATATTGTCAAAACAAGATATAAATTACTGTTAGGTATTTTTGCTGATTTTATTGTACCAATTTTTTTTTAATCACAATACCTTCTATATAATAAGCCCTATCAGTTAAACTCATTTATTTTGTCAACAAAGGGCTTTATAAACTAGAACACAATTTGTACCATTTTCTTAAGTTTCAGATGTCATATACATTTTTTCCCCCTAGCTTAAGTTTCCCACATTACTGGAAACCAAACACAAACAAACTCAAGGGAATTAACAAAAACAAAATTCGCTGGACTGTCTACCTCCCAAAACAAAGCATTTGAAAGAAGCAAACAAAACTAGTCGTTGAATCCTTTTAGATTCAGCTGGCTGAATAACTTCAGGCTAATGTTACATATGCCTCACAGTAACCACGGGGTCCCAGGCACGGCTTCAGGCGCTGCACAGTGTCTGGATGAGAAATACTCTGTCCCTCCACCCCCGGCAACAGCATTATGGGCATTTAGTGAAGCTTTAAGAAGGCAAAGGCTAATACTGTGATGGAGGCCTGGGAGCACGAGGGTACCTTTCCTGTCTGACCCTCTCGGCGTGACCGTCAGCAACGTGGTTGTGTGGTTTTCACTTTGTGGGTGGCAGGAACGGGTGTCTGCGTGTGAGTGGGGAAAGGAGGGGAACCACCAGCACCAGCACCTCCTGCTGCTGTGCTCGAACGCAGGCACGGGATGCGCCCAGCAATGTGGATCTACGGGGCCCTGGAACAGCCCTGAGTTCCCGCAGCCCTTGGACGGGAGAACGCTCAAAGTCCCAGGATGAGTCAGGCTGGAAGTGACCACACTGCGTGACCTGGTCCAACCCCCCGGCTCAGACAGGGTCATCCTAGAGCACACTGCACAGGACTGCATCCAGATGGTTCTTGAATTCCAGAGACGGAGACCCCACACCCTCTCCGGACAGCCCGTCCCGCTGCGCGGTCACCGGCACAGTAAAGATGCTCTTCCTCGTATTCAGGTGGAACTTCCCGCGCTCCAGTTTCTCTCCGGGCTGGCCCCGGCCCGGCCCGACTCAGCCCAGCCCAGCCCAGTCCCGCTCCCTCCCCAGCCGGGGCCGCCCCGTGCGAAGGCGGCGGGGCCACCACCCGCGGAGCTGCGTCCGCCCCGCCCCAGCGCCGCTGTTTACAGCGGCCCCCGCGGGCTCTGGGCCAGCTGCTGCCGGCGCCGAGTCCCCGCTCGCCCGCTGCTGCCCCGGGAGGGCAGGAGCGCTGCTGCTCCCGCACACAGCCCCGCGCCCGTCCCGCTCCCGCCCGCCCCGGCCCCGCCATTACCTACG
>JAYRBT010000114.1:27995755-28072408 GCA_036023395.1 Myiotriccus ornatus
GTGCGCGCCCCCGCTCCCGCCGTGCGCGCCCCCGCCCCGCCGCGCGCCCTGCGCGCCGCCGCTCCCCCCGCGCCGCCGCCGCCCGGGCCGGAGGGGTCTTCACCGGCCCCGACAGTGGTGGCCGCCGCAAGTGCCTGCGCGGGCTGTCTGGCGGCTCGGCCGGAGCGGGGAGGAGGGGGAGCCGCCGTGGCAGCAGGCGTTCGGCAGGGCAGCACTGCCGGGCGAAGGCCCCCGCGGGCAGCCCGTCGCCCTTGGCAACGGGCGAAGCGGCGGCGGGCCCGGGCCGGGCCGGGCCGGGCGGGGTCGGGGTCAAGGGCCGGGTTAGGGTCCAGGGGCCGCCCGGCGCCATGGCCGCGCAGGTGGTGGTGGTGGGATCCTGCATGACCGACCTGGTCAGGTCAGTACCGCCAGGGGGTTTCCTGCGGCCCTGAGGTCCCGGAGCGCAGGGCGTCGCGGTGCTCGGGGTAGGGCGAGGCCTCCCCAGCGGGCCGAGCCGGGATCGTCCCCGGCCGAGCCGGGCGGGCGTCACGTTCCTCCCCAGGCCGGGATGGTAGGGGCGGAGCGCTCGGCTCCGGGCAGAGGGAACCGCGGCCGGGCCGGGAGAGGGACCGCGTACCGGGCCGGGCTGCACGGGGAGCGTGTGGGGTCTCCCTCACGGGAGAGGCACAAGAGCCGTCTGGACACAGTCCTTTGCCATGAGCTCTAGGATGACTCTGCCTGAGCGGGGAGGTTGGACCAGGTGACCCGCTGTGGTCGCTTCCAACCTCACCCGTCCTGGGATTCTGTGCAGGGGGGCGGCTGGGCGCGGGTGATGTCAGCCCGCAAACAGTGCTTTGAAAGAAGAGTGTGGGAACGGGGAGAAGTTTGAACGTGTTTGTGCGCTGGAGCTTTGATCAGCTGTCTGTGACCGGAGAGAGGAGACACTCGGGATTGTGTTCTCAGCTGTGCCGGGTGGGTCGGCCTTGGCCTGGCCGGGAAAGCGGCGTTTTACAGTAACCTGCACGGGAAACTGTGAGCTCTGAGACTTGTTACCAGCAGAGGAGTCTGACACGATTCTGTGGAAGTAAATAAAGCTGGTCAACTGTAACACGTTTTCAGTTCAAAGCACTTGTCACCACAGGAAAAACGAGAAAGAAACAATATAAGAAAGAAACCGATGTTAGCTCCATGAAACAGTAGGTTGTAAGTTGATTACTTGCAAGCAACATTTTGTGTGACACTATGAAATAAGATTGCAGGGGGAAGAGGGAATGCCTCGCAAACTGTTCATATCCAAACAGATCAAGAAGTGGATATAGGAAACCGTCAGAAATTTAGCACCTCCGCACCCCAAAGCTGTTTTTTAAATTATTGCATCAGTTTTTTAAAGGAATGCCTTAATTTATTTTTATTCCTTTTCTGGGCATTTTGCTTTTCAAATTAAGTAATTGTGTCTCATTGTCTTTTTTTTTTTTTTGTACATAGGTAAGGTCTGGAAACATCTTTTAAAAATTAAAGTACAGAAGCTCATAAAAGGTTCTGGTTCCTGTAGCCTGGGCTTTGTAGTGAATACTGGGAGAATTCAAGCAAAATTGCCAGAGTTTGCAACGATGCAAATCCTAACCTGAACTGACTGACCTCATCAGTCTCAGTAAACTCGCAAATCAGTCTTTGATTTGCGATATTTTAGACACATCTGTTTCTAAACTGTATATGCAGACTTCGTTAAAATAGGATTTAAAAGTTTACGTGTCTGAACTGCATCAGCTGGTCCTGCTAGGAATTCTGCAATAAAAAAGTATCCTCTATCCACAGACAATTATACCAAAGCCTGTGGGCCAAGAAAGTGCAGAATATATGATTAGAAGAATATACTGAGCAGTAAGTACCATTTAGGCATAGACTTGTGTTGCAGAAATAATTAAACCCCTTAAATAATCATAGAACCTGTGTAAGAAAGATTTAATGCTTTATGTAATCTGCAGAACACGGTGGCAGCTCTCCAAGAAGAATAGTTGTCTTGCAAGTCAGAGTAAGAACTGTGGAACTGATCTTGACGTTATGTGTGAATGAGCTATCAGATGCTCATGACGTTGCACTGAAATGTAAAATGTGGTGCTCTAATCTCAAAACGTTCCTTTTCCTGTTTAAAGTGTGGAGAAAAAAGTAATCAAAAAATTCTGACAGCTGCAGCTTTGGGCTTTTCTTGACACTTAAACAAACAAGGAAACTCTCCCCCCTCCTTTTTTTTTTTCTTGGCTGCAAATTTGATATGATAGAAATGCATCATTCATTTGAAGTCATATTAACTGGCCACACTGTAACCAGAGATTACAGCATAGGCTGTAGCAATAGATGCTGTTACACTGAGATTAAGTGGTCAAAGAAAAGCTATTTAATTTTTCAATCAGTTGGGAAGGTTTCTTAAATTGTACAAATGCTATCACAAGCATATATCTGACTCAACTGTTATTAGCCTCAACTTTAAGGAGCAGTGGAGAGCTTTTTATGTGTGATAAACTAATTTGCAAGGGACAGCTTCATTCGTTCTGTTACTAGCACAGTACTACAAGTTCTTAATAAAATAAGAAAAATAGTGTGTTTAAGTTTAGCTGGCAAGAGTTTAATCTGAAAAAAATCTCATACAGTACCAGTGTAGACACAGTTTAAATGTATCCTGGGTTACAAAAATCTGTGTAAAATTAGCGGAAAGGACTAAACAGTAGGCTTGGTTGCACCTAGGTGGAACAGGAAACTATAAACAAGTTTTATTAAATGTGGTAAAAACTGTCAGATTAGGATTAGGATTGGTGCCAGGAGCATACTTCTTGACTGTCTTTGTATCTGGGATTTAGAGGGGGCTCCATATTCTAGATTTAGAGCTAGGGTTCTTTTCAGCTGGAATGAAAGAGCATTCTGGGGGTTGTGAGTTTGTCTGTCATTTATGCTGTTGTTTCAGTTTGCAAGAGACTTGGATAGCAGTGATCATGTTAAATGCTTGTCACCCGTCTGGGGAGCCCGAATGAATTTGTGAGAGTCACGCAGAGGAGGTCAGACACATTTTTGGATATGTTGTGTTTCATGGGCATATTCACTGCTCAACACTAAAGCCTGTCATCTTAGAAGGTAATGGTATTGATTGAGACTCTGTAAGAGCTAGACATGTTGTGTTGTAACTCAAAATGGTAAGATACCATGTTGGCCTTTTAAAATACAACCTTGTCCCTTTGTCTGGAGAGCTAGAAGCTCAGACTGTCAGAGTTTAAATGGTAGTGTCAGATTTTAAATGTTAAGCATTCCCAGATCTGTAGAGACAAGGTAGTGAAAAGTTTCAAGCTACCATTGGACATATGGTAGCCAGATTCACCACTAAAGAAAAGCACATAATGTTTTTACTCAGTACAGTGAACTAATGATTTAAAGAAGCCTAACCTCTGCGTGAAATGGAAACGTACAGTTTGAAATTTGTATCTTATGTAGTGACCAAGACAGAAAAGGACAGGGACCTTCTGTTAAAGACAGATATTCAGATGTAATTTTGAGAAATAATCAAATTCAGAAAAAAGGGTAGTGTGTCTTAAAAGTCTTCTAAAGGGAAGAGGCCCAGTGGTTTGCTTTTAAAACACTGTCCTCATTGGAAATTCTTTTCTCATTGTGCTGTAGCGCTGCAGTGGCAGAATGTGGGTTTTCTGAAGTGAGCTTCATATGATCAAAACAGCCTCACGTACATACATGCAGTAAACCACACGCTTTTGGCTTAGTAGGACCAGGAACAAAACATATTTGTGGCCACAATCACAATCAACACTTCATTGGCAATAGCAGGCAATAGTAATAGAAAACAAAAACAGCATTATTCTGTATGATCTAGATATCAAACCAGACGGGTACCATCCATAGTATTATTTAAATAATTTCTCTTCTGACTCATACTTGCAGGCTGGTTGTGGCATTGGCATTTTAATTCATATTAAATCAGGACAAGACTAAACATATAAACCAATGAGAGCCAGACACACTAAAACAATTATAATAGACAGGAGAAATTTTGGCATGGCAATAGAAAACAGCACAAGCACAGAACAAAATGTAAGATGGAAAAACAGTCTTTGGACAGTCACAACAACAACGGCCTTTCAGTTTAACTTAAGAGAATGACAGCCCAGTCCAAATACTGGAAAACTGTATTTGTTAGAATGTTCAGAATTTAAAGAGTTTTCTGTGGACCTCTTTCCTATCATCATGTTGCTTCATTCCTTTTAGGGAGTAGAAGTAAAAGTTCTGCTTCCAGCCTACTGTTGTAACAACCAACCTTAATAATTATCGTGAGTGTTAAACTGATTGACTGAAAGCATTCAGTGGGAGAAGAAAGGCAAGGCAGAGAAGGCACTGAGCTACACACAGAATACTGTGTTGCTGGACTGGAGCAGACAGCAGTGACAAAACACACCCAGTATAAACATCCCAGACAAACACATCACGTCACCTTTGCTAACTGGGCACAACCTCTGCTTGGGCCAAATGGCAAAGGTATCTCCTTTAGTGAGATCCTGCGTCTTCATCTTAAGTCTCTACTGGTGGTTATTGTCTGCTGAAGTGCTGAAGAAAATGGCTCATTGGCACATTAGAAATGTCCATGATCCAAAGCTAAGTATGCACTTTCTTTTTTAGAAATGCAGTATTTGGAACAATAATTTCAGGGGGTTTGGGTGGGAATATGAAGAGGAATTTTCTTACATTTCTTTTGAGTGAGCAGAGGAAATCTCACATATGACTTAATTTTCTTCTTTGCTTTGTTTCCAGATCTCACACATGTTCTCATTTCCACCATTTCTCCTGCATGCACCGTCACCAACTTTTAGTGGTTTTGTCTTGTTTTAATATTTTTTTCTGCTCTTCAGCTTCTCCTAGGAGCAAAGTGTTCTAGAATCCTTCAAATTCATTTCATTTGTGTTTTTGTATTTATCTGTAATGCTTCCCCTGCAGCAGCCACTCCTCGTTCTAGTCAATCTGCCATTGCCAGCAGCATGGGAAAGCACAACTGTGAAAGAATACAAGCTTAGTCCAGTTGAGGAAATTAATCTTCTGGATTCAGAGAAAGGCATCAAGGCATGAGAGAATGTGTCATCTGTGAATTGTTTCATTTATGTAATGGTGAAAAATCTGGGCTTGATTTCAGAGCCAGTGCTGTCTGCCCCTTGTCTTCTTTTCTGACCTAGCAAAGTCTGGGTGCGTAGTAAATGCTGGATACATGGGCTCAGCATTTTAATGTTAAGCATTTTGATCTGCTCTGATTTTAGAGGACCCAAATGTGGTTTAGAGAAACTTCTCTTTGCCTTCTTTTGCGTAGCAGGAAAAAAGTTGTATCTTGGGGCCCCCAAAAGAAAAATGGGATAAGAATCAAGTTGATGAAATCTTCAGTAATGGCATTCACTAAGAAAATTGTCTTCTGTGCATATACAGCTTTTGAATATCTCTAGTGGCCCAGACACTTCTGATATGGGGCCTGATCCAAGCTCATTCATGTCAAAGAAGCTTTTCACTGCTGTAAACTGAAATTAAATTGTTGTCCCTCAGCAAGATCTGAGTGATGGTTTATTTTAGGGGGAAACAGTTTAATGTTCTGGCATGTTGAAAGTCTTTGGCGTTACACTCCACACCTGAAAAGCTTCCAGCAAGGTTCCGCTAACAAAAAAAAAGGCAAAATATTGAAAAGGGAAAAAGGAGGGAAAATGTCTGTTTGGGTGCTTTCTAAATTAACACAAAATAACTAGGGCAAGGCCACCAGGGCCTTTTTTTAACCCATTACAAGAGCTGCATTTGCAACTAAGGTTATGAACCCCAAGCGAGAGACAGTGCGCCATTGATCCCAGCTGGCACCTTCTGAAAGAAACTGTTGTTTGTGCCGCAGAGGATGCTGTGGGCCCTCTCTGAGAAGGACTGGTGGTGCTAGAACACCTGCTCAGCCCTTGTCTTTGGCTCTTATCCATGAAAACCTTTTTTTTCCTCCCCTTACTACATGGAAATGGGGGAAGTTTTAAAAGTCTTAGGAAATATGAATGTGAATCGGGTCACACAATGTCTTTCAAGTTAAGCGCAAAAAAAAGTGTTGCTTTCTGGATTCTGTTTAATTGAAATGTCCCTGCCCTTTCATTTGGTGCCTTCATTTTGTGTCCTATGCTGCTGTCTACTGTAATTAGGCACTGTCTTTTCTTCCAGAGGCAATTCCATTTCAGCAATAACTAATATGCCTCTTGTTCTTTAGACTTTTTTATCTAGTTAAGTTTTAATAGTATGTACTTAGTAGTGTTTTTGAGCTACAGAATACCCTTTGTGGTACTACAGTCAGGCCTGTACTACATGAGTGCCATAGCTGAAGTAATCTCTTTGGCTTCCAAGTCACCAAGAGTGGCACTATTTGCCCTACTCTATGTTAGAAAACAATTTAGAGTTTGAGGACAGGAAGAAAGGCAGTTTGCTTTGTAAAAATATAGGGAGAAGATAAAGAGAATTGGAGGAAGGTGTTAAAAATGGCTAAAAGTAGAAGGAAAGACCTAAGGATTTATTGCAGAAAGTGTGAAGAGTCTGGGGAGTTGAAGTTGAGATAAAAGGCAGGGAAACTACAGTTCTTACAGTGACAGGTCCCCTGCTGTCCAGAGGCACCTTGTTTTTTGCTTCACTTTCTGTCATCTCTGCTTGCCTGCTTGCTTACTGCAATTTTCTCACACAGCTGCATGACAAGGACCAGGGAAAAGCTCTGATTTAGTCCTGCTATCTTCTCCCAGCACCAGCATTTTGGAAGATATGCACTGAGTAAGGCCTCTGTTACCTCTTCCTTCCCATGAACAAGTTCCCAGCTGTCTACTTCTGTTCCTACCAGCTGCAGTGTCTGGTCTGTTTGAGTTTGTAAATTGCTTTGAGATCCTTCAAGATGAAAGGTTTTACTTAAGTGAGATCATTATCGCCTTCTACATTTCTCCACTCCCTGTTCTTGGTTCAAGCTTCTTGTCTCATCTCAACTTGGAGTCCAGTACAGTGCTCAACATTCCCAGCTCATGGCAACACAAAGCTTACACACAAATTTCAGCTTCCAATCCTAGAGTTGTTTGACGTCTCTCAGAGTACTTCAGAGCTGAAGGTTAAATATATGTATTTTCCTGAGCCGATGCCAAAATGCTTAGCACTTGCCACACGGAGATTGTACTTCTGCATTTGTGTCTGACTTCATCTTATTTTGTGTGCTTCAAGAGACTGTGGAGTTCTCTTCCTCCCACTTCTGAAGTACTTACTCATTCTAGGAAGCATTCCAGCGACACGACAATGTTGTTTTGAGATCCTACACTGTATTCTTATAGCCATACTTTGTTCATGTTCTTGTGGTTAAACTGTAAGCCTGTCAGGGCAGGGATTTTTCTCTCCTCTCTGGTGTAGTGAACTTACAAAGGGGAACCCGGACAGGAGTTCAGAGGGCTCTCTGTTCAAAGACTCATTAGCAGTAACACAGTGTTTGGGCAGGAGAACCCTTTTCTTTTCAGCTGCAAGTGTAGCTGTTGTCTTCATCTTCCATATTTTAACTGGCTAGTGAGAGAGTGTTTCGCTGTATAGTATCTATGTGTGTTTATTCCCTATGTCATTCACATTCCAGTGAAATTTCCCTCTTTCCTATGAAAGTGAGGTCATCTTAAACCTGTGTTTATGATACTGCAGTCATTTCCATGGCAGTAGACTATGATATCATCAGTGGAGGATTATGCCTTTCCTATGTGTGTTAGCAATTAAAAATTATGGTTTGTGAGATAAAAGTAGTGTTTACCAAGCTTTTAGGTTTAGCCCATGTGAAGCTGGGAAACTATTGCTTAATTCTCTAGAGAGTTCACTTGGGTAATGGAGTAAATGAATCCAGAAACATTTTGATCCTAGCAGGTGATATGTTTTTGGGGTGTATTTTCCTAATGGGAGAAGAAAATCAGCTACTCCATCTTGTGTTGTTTTGCCTGGCAAAGAACACTTGTCTGAAACCCTGTGGTACTCCTTATGGTTTTGTTATTCAGAGCTACTTAAATGCTTGACTTAGAAATTCACAAGATTGCAAATTTTCTCATTAGGCTGGCATTTTTCACCTTCGGAGGTCACTAAGCTATTAGACACTACCCGCAGAAGGAAAATCATGTGATCATCACTCTTTTCATCTTTTTAATGGGTGTCCTATTTGCCAGCTATCAGTAGCTGAATCTCTTTGTTGAACCTTCTTAAGGGTGTACTTTCTTTCTAATGGGTTGGTGACAGCAGAGGCCAGTTTCGACACTGTGATGGCAGAAGGAAATTCATCCATTTAAAATATAGTGTCCAGTGCTAGAACAGTTGCTAATGCTGCAAGGTGAGAATGGTGGATTCACAACATAATTTATTTCATCCTTTCAAATAATTAAGAATTTTTAAGCCAAGGAAGTAGACTTTCCTAAACAAGAGTAAAGAGAAAAGGAAAGGACATCAGATGAAAATTCGTAGAGAAAGAACATTGTCAGTCTATGCATTGCCACAAGACAAAATTTATAGTAATTTTTTATTAATGTACTTTAATTTCAGAAATACACTACAGCTCTGTACATTTCAGCCCGTCTGTTTTCCCACCTAACAGAACTGAACTCTCATAAAATATCTGTTGAATCAATCTGGGTAAGACCATTAGGAAAAAAATGTTGAAATGGTGTACCCTAAGTATGTATTAGGACTTGCATGTGTCCAGTTTCACAGGAAGTCTAGGGTGTGAAAGGGTTCTTCCCGAAATTATTACCACGTAAGTGACTACAGTAGAAAGAAATTCCATTTCCCATTATCATTCATGCAAATGAAATCAGGCTGGAATAAAAAGACAGATAGACAAAATTATTATGTGTAGTTTTTGGAGATTACTAATGCCATAACAGACCTGGCCCTTATTTCAGGTGAAGTTACAGCACCTCCCGAGTGTGCGGCTTCCCCCTCATTCTGCGTTCGGGCTGAGGCTTCATCTGTCCTTGGAAAACCCAGAGTGATACCTCTCTTGGAAGAAAATGAAAAGTCAGGAAACAATAACGTTATGATCAGGGAAGAGGCTGTTGGGATAAAAGCTTATTTACCGATTGCCCAATATCAACATGGGCAGAAAGGGGGTTGTGTTCATTTCCGCTACAGAAAGATGTCATTTCGTCTCAGGAAGGTGCTGTAACGTATGGCCACAGCTTCACGTGGTAACATCCCACTTTACAGAGAGAACAACTGTCGCCTTTTGCTCTCTGTAGGGTTCTTAGGCATCTGAGCAGTTCCAAGTAAATAGCATGCAAAATGGCAGTCCACAGGGCACTGGCGTTGTCAGTACTCCAGGGTAGTCCTTGGGCTTCTGCTGTATCCCAATGACACAGATTGAATATTATGTTACGTTTTGTTATGTTATGAATGTATCTATAATTTCTAGAACCAAGGAGTACTATTACCATATAATTCCCACAGTCTTTTTATTGATTTGGTTATTTTCCTGCTGTTGCTGGAAATTCTTTTTGACTATTTAAAATAAAACATCTCTTGCCTTTTCAGTCTGGAGGTGTTTGACACACAAGAGTCTGTACAGTCAAATGGGAATTTGTCTAAATGAACTCCTTTGAAAGTATTTGTCACAATAAGCAATTGTTAGGCACTATATTTTAACACCCAACACTGAATATATTGTATTTTCTCCCCCCTTGTGATCAACAGAATGGTATGATTAATAGTTCTGTCCTGTTAATGAATTAGTTACTGGCTGAACTGTTAGTGGAAATAACCATTTTCCTAGATTCATTTCTAGACGTAAATATCTTTGGGTGAATTTCAGTACTCCTGACAGTAAAGAGCTGCTGGCACAAATCAAAAGCTGCAATAAAAATCGTACAGAGTCAATGGTAACAAATTTGTGTAAAAACACTCTGGGCAGGCAAATATATTATGTTGCCTCTAGGAGCTGTCTGAGCTGTTCTTTCCAAAGGAGCTTACCAGTAAGGTTTTGTTTGCTTATTCTATATGGCTCCAGTTGTTAGGTCCTATATCAAGCTGCAGTAAGTTATTTGATGCTGACATCCTGGCTCCCTTAAGGATTCTTGTATCATGTACTTTGAGCCTGAACAAAATACAAAATTATTTTTCACTAGTATGTTGCCTAAGTAGGTGCAGCAGTATAGAACACGTTGATCTTTGTGACAACTAATTATAAAATAAGAAGGTGGTAATGTTCCTGAATATATCAGTGTGTTCTCTTTTCTGTTTTATTCTCTATTCTTTCCATTTCTGAATTTAGTCTATTTTTCTCCTTTTTTTTTTGCTGTACTAGATCACTAGCATGTCATCCCTGAACCATGAAATTTCCCCTTATTTGCCTTCACCTCTTCTTGTTGTCTTTCTACATGACGTTCTTACAGTGTACTTCTCTTCTGTATTGCTCTTTTCCTGCCTCTCATCTTTCAAAAGATAACTTCTGCCTTCAAAGAATCATAACTCTGTTTCATTAATTTATTCTGTCCATCACTTGCTGTACTTCCTGTGTTCTTTCAGATCCCTGTTTATACAAAATGCTTACCTTGATAGTAAAAACAGCAGAAAGAAAAAGACTTTGGTCAGCACTGAAAACAAAGGATAAGCAGATCAAGTTCAGTACTCATGTGGAAAGACAGTCATTTTCCATGTTCTTAGCTGTAATGAGATTGAATATACCTTCCTTTTAATTGTCTGATCCTGCTAGTATTATTCATGGGGAATACCTGTTAGTATTGTTCAATAATTTTTAAAATACATTTTCTTTCTTTTTTTTTCCCAGAAAAGGCAAAGTAAAAAATGACCCGTTGGGAAAAAGCAGCGTTTTTTCTGGAACTTGTATTACTCTATATAGAGGCAGCAAAAAGAGCAGATTTTTATTTTCAGTTTTTACTCCCTGCTGCTCATTAAATTTTGTGCTTTAATGGAGACATGGGAGTTATCTATTGGTAGGCATCAGAAGCCAGGGTTATACAGAATTACACCGTTCTTTCTGATATTTCGGGATCTACCTTTCCCAAGAGAACTTAAATTGTGAAAAAGGTAAAGATACTTACCTAGAGGAGATTCCGACCTGTCACAGCAGACTTAGCCTTGGCCAGCAAAGCCCGGGTACTGCCACACACACCCTGCACGTTCTCATCTTTACCCCACAAGCCTTAATGTTACTGTAATCCAAGATTTTTTTTGATGCCTCTATAATTAGATTGAACTTCAGAGGACAATTTTTATATCAGTGAATCAGCAATAAGATAGTTTCAAAGTAAAAACTTGACCAAAAATTTAGCCCTGAAGTGGTCAAGCAGTTGTAGGTCCCTTCCAACCGAACTATTCCATTCTATTCCCATATAATGAATATAAATATATTTAAATATATTTATTGCATTCATAATCTATGATACATTGAGTACATATATGTAAACAAAGTATTTTTTGGTTATACTTTTCATTCATGGCCCATATGGATTCTGTAAGAAGCACTGTACTTACACACTTGATGAGAGATAATCATACTTGTCAGAATTCCTGTGCTTTTACGACAATATCTTATTGAAAAAGATTGTTAATATTTGGACTTCACTGATTTTTTGTCTTGATGACTGTGTAGTGAGAGCACATCTATGATGTTGCTCCTGATATTATAGTTCATAAAGCACAATGTGCTTGTGTGCAAAATGCCAGTACATAAAGGTGTAGGGAGATTCTTTTTATTTTTTACCTGGACAAGATGGACAGCAAGATTTTATATGGTAGGTGCCTTGTTTTCTGTATGATAGCAAAACACAGATCACTTTGTTGATTTACAGGTATATAAAAAAATTGTGATGACAAGAACAAGGACCCTGTGGCCTATCCAACCAACCATGTTATTTCCACTTTGTTCCTTCTTGTCTGATAAATCCTTTTTTTAAGAGGTATAGAAAAGATTAATGTTCACATGTCTTGTTGTTCTTAATTTATCCTTGGGCATATAAAGATCACTCTTTTCTTGGGTTATAAAGGTTGTTTTGTTTTGTGTTGGGTTTCTTTTCTACTGTAGCCCTAGTATTTCATCATGATATAATGTTCTGTTCAGCATAGGAACTGTAGGCAGCCTGCTTCAGTCCTGGGTGAGCACAGCGTGTTTCAGAGACAGTGTATTCTAACATTACCATCAGATCGCATTGAAAATAATTATGTAACTGCCATTCCAAAAATAATGTAATCTAGAGACATCAATGAAGAACAACGTGGGAGGCAAATAAAGCTAGAGAGTAGCAATTCTGAAAATTTCCACAATCTTTCTTAAATACAAAACAGATGTTTGGTAAGAATGATGGAATGTTTGCTGAGACGTAAATATCTGAAGATAGCTTTGTTTTTGTTTGAGTTTTTAAATCTCTTTAGACCTGCTTCAGGATTAAACATTCCACACATTATCGTCGATGTTGTGCCCATCTTTTCCCCAGAGTTAACTGCTGATGGTGTAAAGAATTATTAGAGGTTTGTTGTTCCACGAGAAAGCTTTTTACTTTTGGTAATTAGTCAAATAAATAATTTAGCTGAGTTGGAAATTTCATATTCATAATATAATTCAGGAATTTTGGTGTCTTGGTGATATCATAACTTCACTGAAATGCAGAAAAGTGCACTACCGTAAATGCTTTAGGGCATTCATCTGGATGCCTTTATATTTGTTTTGTCTTTTAATATCTAGGTGGGTAACATTTGATTCTGCACAAAGGGTCAACAAAAATGTTTGTTGAAGTTCTTACAGTGCTGTGGACATCTCCTTCTATGTGTTACAAGTTTTGGTATTTTTAAATTGAGGCTGTGATTACACATAGAAGAAGATATGACCCTTATGGCCCTCCTACGTCTAGTTACAGCAATTAATTTAATTTTCTCCCTTGCTAGAGATTTTCTACAGTTTTTTCAGTTCAGCTGTTTACCAACTCAGTAATGTGATCTATAAAACCATTTATCTGTTAAAACATATATATATATTTGTGTTTCATAAAATATTTTCTCTATGGCAAAACTGATTGAACAGATTCCTGCTGCTTTGCACCAATTCATCATTCACTTGTTTGTGTTGTGGTGACAAACTGTATTTGATGGAAAATCAAACAGGTTTAAAAAAAAGCTCTGAATGAGTGATGGGGTAAAGCTTTTGCATCTCACTGTGCTTTCAGCACTGTCCTGCAAAAAAGGCTTCTCTTTAAGCATCAGTTATTGTGCCTGATACCAGCTTGGGTGGTGTTTCTACAGTGTTCATTATTGTGGGTTAGAGAGAGAACCCAGACTATCAAACATGCAAGCAGTAAGCAAGTATTTTAATTGTCTGTAAAGGTTTTTTTGGTTTTGTTTTGTGTTTTGTTTGTGTTTTTTGTTTGTTTCTGTTTACAGAAAACCTTGTCATGTTCAGGGACATAGGAGGAAGAAAAAATAGAGATTTACTATGGTTTTTAGTCGGTTTTCAGTCATTTAAGATCTAAAGGGAGGCTACAAACCTAGAACCAGATTGCTCCACATGTAAACCAAGCTGTAGTTAACTAAATTCCTGAGGTAATCTCTTTAGAAATCTTGGAAGTTTTCTACTTTCCAATAAGATGTTTTAGTGGATGATTAAAAGGGGTGAAAACATAAATGAGTCAAGAACATCAGATTTTGAAAAGATTATGGTCTTTTTGTCTCTGTGTTATGGATACTTTCCCATAGCACATGTTCACATCTTCAAAATGAAGCTAGACAAAACAGACCAAGGCTAAACCAAAAGGTTAAGTGAGATCCAAAAGAGGTCTGAGACTTTTTCACCACAATGTTGTATTAATATTAGAAACAAGAACTATTCTCTCCTTTGTATTTGTTCAGTTCTGAGAACCATGAAAGGACGGTAAATTGTATGTACTAGACAGTGGCTAGTTCCACCTACTCTAATCTCACTGGGATTTTCCCCATTCTAGGGAATTCCCAGGAGGGGAGAAAGAGCGAGTTTTGTTCAGTGATGCAAGGAGAACAGAATCAAAGCTAAATTCTAGACCTTTACATTATATTCCTTTTTATTAAGTAAGTTTTTAATTCAGTATTTCTGCTGCTATTTTCATACCTCTGATCATCTTCACCTTTCTTGAGGAATTAAAAAAAAATCTGAATGTTTCTTTTGGTAGTGTTTAAATGACAGTCATCTTAGGTAATGTGATATCTAATCTAATGTACAAATTCTCCTTTGAGTTGCCTGATGAGAATATTATTGGGGCTTTTTTTAGGGAAAAATGTTCATGGGCTTTTCTATTTTGCTTTCTCATACATGTAATTTCTCAGAAAAATACTGATACTTTATGCTTTTCTTCAATATATCTAATGAGCTAAATAGACTGTACTACTTAAGTAAACCTTAGCTACATGGCATTCACTGTTTTCAACATACAAAGTAGTATCAAATATAAGTTCCAACTTTGGCTCGGGGCAGTCTGGCTGTAATGCTGCCAGCAGAGGCTCTCCTGCTCCTCCCCTCACTTTTTCTGGGCTCCAGGTCCTGGCTCACCCTGGCTGCTGTACAATAAGTTGGATGGATTTGCTGATCCAAATAAAAATTACCTTCTGAACAAAATCATTTTGAATTAGGAAGCTCCATAAGCCATAAAAGCAGTGCAAGAGAAACAGTGGGAAAATGCTGCCAAGGAGAGGGCATAGTTTCGCATCAGCTTAAGCTAACAGTAGTAATACATGTCTGTAGTACTTTCATGTGTTGAAAACAATGAACAGGCACTGGGTAGGTGTCAGTAATCGGAAGCAAACCATGATTAATTTCAGGATTAATTTATGCAAATGCTGCTTCATATACATCTCTCCCTTTCCCTTTCTTCCTTCTTCATACTTTCTATCTCCCAGTATGATCTAGTCACTGCTTAGATGGGAACTTTTCAAGAAAACCCAGATTACTGGGGAAAGGGTCATTAATGACTCAGTATGTTCTGCTTTCACCTCTGATTCAGTGCTTCAACACAGTAGTAAAGGGTTCTGTTCTGGTTTTAATGCCATCCCTCCAAAGGGTTGTCTGTATGAAAATGCAAATGCTAATGAGCTCTAGCCTCTAAGGGAACTTGTGGCACACACTTACTGGAAGAGAGGGTTGAATTTACTGCAGTGGTGAAACTTACGTGTGTACCTTTTTTCATCCCAAACCTCTGAAACATAAGTGGATATATGATTCTTCATTTGTCACGAACAAATGTGGGCAGTGTTGCTCTGTGCTTTACATTTAAATATTGTTTTGTAAAAATTCTGAGGGATTGTATTCCTTGTTTGTGATGTCCAAAGTAATCCAGGATGTTTCAATCTGAACTTTCCTCTATTAATATGATGCAGTAATACAATGTACAATTTGTAAAACATATAGTAATTTTATTATACACCTAATAAGTATTGGGGATTTTCAAGTTCAGTTTCTGGCTGTTCATAAGACATGACAGCTCAGTATCCTTTGCACCATTTATCCCCTCAAAGCTGAGCAGAAGTTGTCACAGAAACAAAGGGAAGTATGTTGAATAGTAGCTTATATAGCGTTTTTCAGGTCAGTGTTTTCAGATTACGTCAAAGTTGTAAATGCCTTTACAAAACATTTTATGTAACAATTCTGAAAGCCTGTGTGACAGTTTTTCTAATTAACTTATTTAGCCTAGTTTTGGAGTAACATTAGCTGTTTCATCACTTTTAGGCTATTTTGAGTATTCTTTGTGGCACCATCAATAAGCCAAGAATTTATAGGCTTTCTTAATCATACAGATTACTCATCACTGCCTGCTTCTAACAGAAGCCTGAAATACTCATTAAAATTGTCTGATGTGAATCAGAAGTTAGTATAGTTGCAGAATTAAATGATGAGAGAATAGCACTATGTTAGAAAAAAAATAATTCTTGAACACTGTTTTCAGTGAAAGTGAAACCTCCAGGCTTATATATAGATCATTTCTCTGAATTTGTTTAATAAGGAGAATAAAAATAGGCTTCTGGAGTGGAGAATTGGTCTGGAATGATTGGCAATCATGCCTAAAATGAAATAAGGTGAAGGGTTTGTTTCCGGTGAACTACAGGAACCTGCTGCTTGCTCTTGCTTAGTCTGTTTTAGCCTATTTTTAGAATTGGCTAATTAGAAATCACTATTCCAACTCAATCCTTTGCCCTTTGCCTTGTGCCTTTCCATCAACACAATAAAAAAGGTCATATCCCCATCTTCCACAAGCTGTTTGATTCCCACAGGCAGTTGTTTTGCCATGTTGCTTGAAACATCAAGGCCCAGATTCTCCTCTCACCAAGCCTGGTTTTTCCCTAGTGAAATTATGATGCTTCCACTGGAGTTGCATGTTGATGCCAACATAAAAGAGAGAAGAGTCAAGTCATAGTCTGGCCACTGTTAAAACAACAATATTTATGGTTGAACATACTTCTTGAAAATGCATATGACCTCTGAGCAGTGCTATTAGCAGAAATGTGCTGGGATGTCATGCTTGTTAATCTTTGTCTAAAAATGTCTTAGCTTTTTGTGGAAGAAAATTCTGTTTAGAAAAAGCTATAATCTTAAAAAAAAAAAAGGCAGCCTAAGGAATGAAAATGAATTGAGACTTGATACCATTTTCATACTGCATAATTTAAATGAGAAGACAGTATGAGCTGGTGGATTGGGCTGATCTCTATTTTTGGTTTTGCCACTGGCTTCTTTACTGACCTAAGGCATGAAAAGGCAAAATGCCTTGACTAAGTTCCATACCCACAAAACAGGAATAATGATGTTCTGCTTTTTAAGGTGTAGTGAGATCTGTGGATGAAAGGAATTATACAAGAACTGCTGTTACTAGTTATTACCAAGGCTGGGTGAAACATCCCTTCCTTACTGAGTGGCACATAATTTTAGATGTGTGTGCAGTACCCGGGCACTGGCTGAAGAGGAGCTTCCTCAGCTAAGTTTTGTGGCCTTCACTCTCTGGTCCACAACCATCTCTACTAGGCTTCCAGTGGTGAAAATGGTGCTAAATTACATGTGTTACCATTAATGAACATTATTTTTCTATTACTATTTATCAATGCTATTTATTGTTACACCTTGTTCCCTGAAACTGTAGAGCTACTCAGTGTTGTAAACAATGTGCCAAATGCTGGCTGTGGGCAAATAGTTTTAACTTAGCAACTCTTTCCATATATATATATATATATATGTATGTATGTATGTATATGAGGTATGCACAAGTGTATTTCTAAAAATCTGTTGATTTTTATTTTAAATTGTTTAAACATTTTTCCACAAAATGTTCCCAGCTCTGCCTCTCTGGAAACCAGTGCTATTAGCTGAATGTGTGACTCTTCTGGGGTTTATCTGTGGTCACCCACAGAAAATAAACCTGCTGGCTGTGTACTGTACCCTCACAGTAAAATCTGGGGTGCTTTGCTAGTGGATGTCCCTACTTAGAGTCTGCATCCCTGCCTGGGTCTCTCTAGAAACTGTAACTACTGATGAAGCACAGACAGATGTGTAACAACTCCTTCAAAGCCAAAATCTTAATTTCTGGGACTTTGAGACTTACTTAACTTTGCTAGTTTCATTTTGGGTTTTCTTGATTTTCTAATGATCCTAAACCTTTGGACTGATAAATGCTGGAATTGAAAATTAGAGGGAGAAAAAAATGTTTCCTTTTTCCTGAGAATTTACAGTGAATTACGCTCTGCTCTGTCATTAATCCCACGAGATTCTGCAAACACCCTTATGACCCAGAAGTTACAGCATAAGCTCAGACATATTCTTCATATCATTCAAAAAACAATCGTAGTGATTGCCTAGTGTAGAAGCATAGAATCATAGAATGTTCAGGGTTGGAAGGAACCTTAAAGATCACTTAGTCCCAACCTCCTCTGCCATGGGCAGGGACATCTCCCACTAGATCAGTTGCTCAAGGTCTTCTCCACCCTGCCCTTGAACACTTAGGGTTGGGGCATCCACAGCCTCCCTGGGCAACCTGTTCCAGTGTCTCAGCACCCCTACATTAAGGGATTTCTTCTGTTCTGAACTGGCAGTTTTCACAGAATCACATAAAGGTTAAAGTTGAAAGGGACCACAGTGGGTCATCTCCTCCAGCCTCCCTGCTCAAGCAGGGTCATCCTAGAGCACATTGCACAGGATTGTGTCCAGGCAATTCTTGAATATCTCTGGTGAAGGAGACTCCACAACCTTTCTGGATCTGTTCCAGTGCTTGGTCACCTGCACAGTAAAGAAGTTCTTCATTCCAGGTAGAACCTTCTATGCATCAGTTTCTACCCATTTCCTCTTGTTCCTATTTCCTGGCACCACCAAGAAAAGCCTGGCTCCATCCTCTTGATACCCTCCCTTCAGATACTTAAAGACTTTGATGAGGTCCTCTCTCAGTTGCCTCTTCTCAAGGCTGAACAAGCCCAGCTTCCTCAGCCTTTCCTCATAAGAGAGATGCTTCAGTCCCTTGATCCTCTTTGTTGCCCTCCACTGGATCTGCTTCAGGAGCTCCATGTCTGTCTTGTACTGAGAAGCCCAGAACTCAGTTTTTGAATTTTAAAGCTGTTATAAGGCTTACTGGTAAAAAGATGTTATAAGACAAGCAGAGCTGACGTTAATCTCTTCATCATTAGGGCAGATTCTTTTGCATTCTTTTACTCCCTTCCCCATGTTTCCCTCCTATCCTGCAGACTTCTGGAAACTTGTCTGAGGTAACTGTCACTGACTGAACAGGTTGCTAGTACACCATAGGATGCCTTCCATCCCCATGTGTTGTGAACTTGTTTGGAACTTAAGAGATTTAAAAATCACATTTTTAAGCCTTATAACGGGAATGTGTGGCTTATGGAGGTGGATTTTTTGGTCGAGTGTTGTAAATGCATCTTTGAGTTATGTACTTTAATAGAAGTGACAAAAGTCAGGTAGTCTTTTGCATTCAGAGAAATTCTTCCACATAGTCTCAGTACTGTCTTTCATTCCTTTCAAATTTTACTGGAGATAGTAAAGCATCTGGTAGGGTTAACGAAATTACAGTTTTATTTTCTTTTTTTCCAAAATGGAAATGAAACCAGAATACACTCCTGATGGCTTTCGGCTTGTATTAGTGCATCTGGTTCTGGGCACCCATCCCCAGAAGGATGCAAATGTAATTGGACTGCATTCAAGAAACAACAAAATGCTGAGAAGTTGTAAAGCTTGATTTGTAAGAGAAAAACTTAAAAAAGAAAAATGTTAAATATGTACAGTGTGCTTGAGTGACAGCAGAAGGGAAGAACGATTTTGGTAACAATTACAATTCTGAGGGGTGTGAACACCAACAGAGTGAAAAATTACTCAAGGATGGTTTAGGAAGGTATTATTAGATGTAATGGAATTAAAAGAGCTATATGTAAACCTGAGCTGAATGTTACAGTAGAAAAATCGTGAGCAGTGAGACCTATAGATTTATATAGATCTGTATTGAGTTAGCACTGGGGAATCCCAGTCAGGGATCAAGTGCTTCTTTTCCTGTAGAAACATGACTGAAAGAAATGCAATCCCTTTATCGAGTAATAAACAAGAAACTTGACTGGGTGGCATATAAGGAATAAACTTAAACTGGTAGAATGTGGAGTAGAGACCCTAAAAGGTCTTTTGAGTATTTTTTAGTCTTATTGGCTGACTGTTGAGCCATTTAGGATTATAAGAATGTAACTCTTAATTTGAAGATGCTTGTTACTTTCAGTTGCTAATATATGTAAATATTGCTTTAATTGGAATAGTCTTACTACACGATTGCCAAGAGCTGGAGAAACTATTCTTGGACATAAGTTTTTCATTGGTTTTGGTGGGAAAGGAGCCAACCAGTGTATCCAGTCTGCTCGACTTGGGGCCAGCACGTCACTGATCTGCAAGGTAAGCACTAACTTGCTCTTGGATTACAGCTGAACTAAATATTCATGCAAGTTCCAGTAAAACTTTTGGTCACTTAAAAGAAAAGGTTTTGGTGTCTTTTTAGATTTCTTTAATCCCTCTCTAATTCTCTTTCCTTTTACTTATTTCAGCTATAAATTTAAGCACGGAGGAGGCTGTTGTAAGAACACTGCCAGCACCAAAGACTAGTTGGCTGGAGATCTGGCAGGAATTGCATGTAGAGAAGGATTGCAAAACTTAGATCGATATATCATGGAAAAGGGAATTGGAGAGGCTTAAAGATGTTCAAAATTCAAGTAATCTTGATTACCTCCTCCTCTTTATGTTCCCCACTGTTACAGCAATCAACACTTCATATTTGAAGAGGAATGTAAAACTTTGTTCTTTGAGGGTTAAATCATTATCTCATTACCTGAGATTAAGATGAGATGTTCACGTCCATATTCTAGCATTTTTGTGTGCTATGGGATATTTTTGCCTACTTTTCTGAAACATCTGATATACAGCAGTTCTAAGGAATGGCTCACAGAGCATGGGGCTGATTCAACTTGGCAGATGCTGTATTCTTGCAATGCTTTTCTTTGATTTTTGTCATTAAACATTATAAGTTTTGAGTGATCATTACTACGGTTAAGATCAAATTTTCCTTCTCTGTAACTTTATTGTCTATCCTGTGCTAACTGTGGATGAAACCTCAAATTGACTGGACATACTTTGTTTTCTGCCATAGCTGGGGAGGATGCTAAATTTGTTGGATCATTGTCTGTCAGGGATTTTTTGAGAAGTACTGGAAACATTTCAAGGAAGCCTTTCTCACTGTTTTTCCAATTCAATATTTAGACTAAAGAATGTTAGCTTTAAATCTAGATTACACCTGCAAGCATTTCTGTGGGTTGTTATCACTAGTTGTTCTAGTGTGGGGTTTTTTTTATATTGGCAATGTTTGTGCTTCTGTGATATTGTGTATATTTTATCATCTTTGCATTCAAGAATGATCAGATTCAAGTACAAGATGAACTGGCAATGAATTCCCTGCTAACATTTTCTACTAAATGTTAAAGGGGTGTTTTTCCACTGCAAGTGTGAATTTTGCTTTATTTTTTAATGGTCTAGCTTTTGCTCAGTGCAATGGAAACATATGCATTCATAATAATCCTATTTTCTAATTTTTTTCCAAAAACGTATTTTTGTTATTTCAGCAAGATCTAATCTCCTTCCTTCCTTCCTTCCTTCCTTTCTTCCTTCCTTCCTTCCTTCCTCCCTTCTTTCCTTTCTCCCTTCCTTCCTTCCTCCTTCCCTCCCTCCCTCCTTCCTTCCTTCCTTCTGTGTGTTCATTGGAGAAAAGAAACAGCAGAGAATGACTCTTGATATCTATAAATGTTAACAAGTTTTTTTAAATTGTAAAAGTTAATATTTCAGTTTTTTAAAATGACACTTTATTGCCTCACAAAATGGTCCATCTCATACGAGTCTCATCTCATATACATTCTTATATATCTCCATTGGTCAATGAGACATAGTATAAACTTCCCTGCTGAATGAGCCTCTACAATTAAAATCTGAAGTTTAGGGAATGAAGTCAGTATTAATACTAGATGGATGTTCTGCTGGAGTGTGGCATCTTTTTAGTAGAACTGTAATTTAGACAGAGGATGTCCTCAACAAGAGTAGAGGTAGACATCTCAGACCAAGTGACAAGGCATTCTTCATACCTCAGAGCTTTAAAACACAAAAGAGCCAGTGATTGGTGAGGGTTTTAGAGAGAGAGTTTTAAAACTACTTACAGTTATGACTAGAGATGCCACAGGTACTGTGCAAACCAGGTACTGATTTTGGGTGGTGGAAGTGTTCTGCTTCCTGCCTGGATGTTTCTGCAAGCAGCTGCTGTTACTCTGACTTATTGATATGAGTTACAGTAACAGTCTTCAATTTACTCCCTACAGTAAAACAATGTCCTGATGGAATGGTTACAGAGAAATGTGAAGGATTCCTGTCAGGGTACTAAAGGATCTAAGCAAATAAATTAATCACTTATGTTCATAAAAGAACACCATTGCAGTACTGAAAAATCAACAGTGTTCTTGAGAGAATCTGAACTCCCCTAACTATTTGTTTTCTTTTTTTTTTCTTCATGACCTTTACAAAAAAAGATCTGTTAAACATCCTAGATTAAGATGGTAGAGGGATGATGGTCTGAAAGACATTCTATGTGCTGAAAAAGGTCCTGGTTTACCTCTGACAAACAATTTGGAATGATCTTCACTGTACACTGCTATCACCAGCCTGATACTGCATATACTAAATTCTGTTTAAGTCCCGTCTGCATTTGATTCTTACTTAGAAACAGCAAGTGCGGCATTACCATGCTGTGGAGTCTTCTCTGTTTAGATGATCCATAAGCCAAATCTAAGTTAAAGTGCTGTAAACCCCAATTCTCACTTCATTGTAAGAATATAGCTGTATCTCAGATGCAGCCCAGAACATGGTGAATATTTTCAGTGTTTTTTTTTCTTTTGTATTATTGTCTTATGCTTGTCTTTAGTACCTGTTTAATTCCCTGATGACAAAAAAAACTAGTCACTTTCAATAAAAAAGAGCATATAGAATAAACAAAAATGTCAAGAGATACTTGTTTTTTGTTGTAATAAATTTTCAGATACAGATGAGTTTGATTCTCTGAGCTGCTAGAATTCTAGCTGCTATGATGCCAGCTAGCTCCCTAGCTGCACATGGAAAACATGGTCGTAAGCAGGGAAAACCCAGATTGAAAATTACTGATGTAATTCCACTCATTCTGACATGCAAACTGTGTGCCATAATGCTTGTGCAAATCGCTGTTGTTGTTAAGAACTCTAGAAAGAAGAAATGCTATTTCAGCACATACAATGTTCTGTGGTCAGCAGAATAAGACATTTATTTTTCTGTTCATCCAATAGTCCATCTAACAGGGTCTGTGCAATAGCAGAAAATATTTAAAACAATGTTACATAATTTGACATGGTCAGTACATATGCCCTTAATCTAAAATGAGTCTGATGCCTAATCTTCTGTCTTCCTTGGGGGTAAAGCCTGAATGGAAAGATAAAGCCCTTCAAATGCACTCGAATTAACTGGGTTGGATGCTGATGAACTAACACAGAAAAAAGTTTTCAGAGGAAAAGGACCTCCATGGACACCCGTCCAAGGGCTTCCCTCTGGCACTGAGATGTCTCACTGTGGGCAAAAGTACTATGACTGATCTCAGCTGTTATGACAGTTGAGCAATAAGGGATGCCTGTCTGTCAGTCATATAGGACCCAGAGCTGAAGGAAGGAAGTTTCAGTTGAGATTTTGGAAAAGGGTTGTGAAATATTTCGTTGCTGAAATAACTGAGCAAATCCTGAGATTTGTTGTAGAAGCTTCATAGTAGCGAGGAAGGGAGAAGGTGGTACCATCAGGTGGAACGGTAGTACAGCTGTTAGGCTGCAGAGGTTGGCACAGCCTGAGTTTAAACTGCAGTCATCCAGCCTGGAGCAGTCAGAAGATGCAGCTTCTGCCGACCACCCGTCTGGCAAGCTGGGAGCAGTTGGAGATACAGAAATATTCTAATATGCAAACAATAAATAACACAGTGACCCAGTAAATGTTGTTGGGCTGAGGTTTCTTTTGTTGTTGGTTGGTTGGTTTTGGGTTTTTTTCTTATGTATTAGAGGAATGTTCCATCTGGTTAGACTATTTTGACCTAAATTGCTGTCTTCTTTTGGTGAAAAACTGGGACTATCCTTAATAATGCTTTAGAAAAACCCCTTATAGAAATTGTAGGAAATGAAAGTATGTTTCAGATCATGGTTGTACAATAAAATATGTGGGGGGAAGGATCATCCATCTGTGACACTTTAAGTTTTAGAAATCTGAAACATAGGGCTTGATTCTTGTGATCGCTACCTAGTACTCAGGCCTTCTCCAAGCTTTCTGAAGGATTGAGCTCATAAATAGACAAATTTCTGACAACTGCCAATAGAGGCAGTTGCTTTGTGCTTCTAATAACTCAAGTACACCATCCTCTGTGTAGTGCTGTTTTATGAGAAGATGGATCATTAGCTAGGGCTCCTCATGTAATTCCTTCATTGTCTAGACCCATTACCAGGATCTTTATTTGGCTCCTAATCTGAAAGATGTTTTTTTCTCTTGCAAAAATACTTCCTGTACCACTGGTTAGTCTTTGATACTGCTCAGATACACAACTCACTCTTGGACTTGGGAGCTGTGCATGCTGAAGACAGGCTAAAAGTGGTGAATCAAAAGCTTTGTTTGCTTTATAAATATATTTAAAACGCTACTGTGACATTAAGCAAGTTGTACTATTTGTTTTTCTCCATATACCTCATTTCCTTTGTTCAGCTTGTATAATGTAACAAAAAGAAATTTGTTTTAGTCTGAATAAACAGCAAGCAGAATTCTGTTCAGCTAAAAGGATTAGTGGAGCTGAAATTACAAGCCTTTTAACTTGCTGTTAGAAAAACAATACACCATAGCTTGACTCCCTAACTCAACTTGATCTGCTGTTGCTGGATAAAGCAAACAAAGAATGTTGAATTTGTAAACAGTACATTTGGTACTGAGAATTATAGAAATTGGTAATGCCATATTTATCGTCACTTTCTATCCCATAACCACAGTCTGATATTTTTCCAGCAAGGAAACTTGAGGTAGAAAATTCAAAGTATGAACTGCAATTAGGAAGGACTCTTGAATTGCTGTCAGTGTTTTCAATTCAAAGCTGAATAACTCAGTACATATCCAGATTTTACAATCCCCAGGAAGTTTCAGTGTCAAAGGAGCACAGTGGTTGTACAACAAAACTTGAATACAGTGACATGGGTGTAGGGGGGAATTTTGTAATGGGGAGGAGAAAACTTCAGAACACTATTCTTATTGTTTGTTAGTACTATTAATACATTTTTACTATTATTTCTTAGTTCATTATTTGTTGATTATAAGGCAAAGGGCTTCAACACAGAAAGTGTTGTATTCAAATTACATTAGAGAATTCGGTTGTCTAAAGATGGTCTATCCTCTCATCTTTCTGTAAAGAAAACCTGTTCTTTTATCTTTTGTATAGGTTGGGAAGGATTCCTTTGGCAATGATTATGTTGAAAATTTGAAGAAAAATGGTATTTCTACAGGTAAAATTTTACTTTAAAGAAACCCTTTGTACTATTTTTAAACTTTAAAAACCAATAGTGGAGGATTTATTATTTTACTGCCTTACTGGATATGTTTCACCATTTGGAACTATGCATAACTGGTTTGATGCAGCAGGCAGGAATGAATGAATATGGGTGAAAATACAGGACTTCTGAAAGCAGCTGTACCACTAACAATAAAATGTAACGTTTTTACCTCCAAACCTCAGATGATTGCATCAGTGCAAGTCACCTGAAGATAACTTGCTGATATGCAATTGTTTCGTCTGGCATTAATGATGATAATGCCTGGTGAGAAATGGAAAAATTTGGTCTGATTATTCATTCTCAATTTCATGTTGTGAAGGGGGGGATAGAGCGGAAATGCACTGGTAAACTCAGTAGATCTCACCTTTGCTTTGTGAAATGACACATGCATCATTTTAGAGATGGCAGCTGGTGTTAGCACACACAGACACAAAAATCAATGTTAAAAGGCTTTCAGAAAAAGGGAAAATTAAGCAGCCACAGTATTCTAGTATCTTTGCACCTTTGTAACTCTAATTCTCTCTCTATTGCATGCTGCTTAACTACATGATCACATTTGTGTCTGCACAACTTGTCTCCTTCAGCATGGACAAGGATGGACAGATGCAATCATTAAGTGGCTATTTGATATTCTGTTTATCTCTTCTGTTTAATGTGCAGCCACCAGCTTCATTTACTGCATTCTTCCAATCCTGCTTTACAGACAGAACTATCAGTATTTTGTGGGCTTTTTTATTATGCTTATCAGTGTAACATCTAAATATTTCACAAATATATATACAGATTTATTCTTTGTGTAGCTTTCAACTAAGGTAAGAAAACAATTCAAGGATACCATAAAAACAGTGCCTGTTAGTGTATGGTTTTAAATCTCTCCAAAGCATGCCTACTTCGTGAATAAAGTCTTTGATCGTGTAAGTAAAGCAATTATAATGCATAGCACTTAATGAAAATGCATATGCCACAAGGAACCTTAATGTTTTTTTATTTAAATGATTGCTCTTACAATCTTAACATGAATTTTTAAATAGTCTTTATAGCAGCAAAAGAAAAATATAGGGAAAAAATTAAGAAATTCCACCATATCACACTTCATGGATACTTAGGTAGATCAGTAGAAGGTTTGGAACATTTAGGTCCAAGGTACCAGTTTCTGCTGATAATATCTCAGAATGGTGTTTGGTTGCCACCTCCTGCATTGGTCAGCCCTGGAGAAAGACAGGATGTGCTGCTGGTGAGGCTGATCCAAGATCCCAACTTGCATTCCAAGATCTGGAGGCAAGGGTGATTCAGTGTGCACAGACTTCTTGCTTAGGATGGTCTTATTTCAGTCCCGGGCTTTCCATCTCAGTTTAATCCTTGTCTAGCCTATCTCTGTTGTTGTACATAACGATACTGGTTACTGAATGAAAATCCTTGCTGTAATGCCAGTTCTGCTGGCTGTCAGACCTTGGGTCCTTGTTGTTTGTCTTCTTCGTTTATGTTGCTCTTATGTTTCCTAGCATATCACCCTTTCCTTTTCAGTTCCAATCTGGTTTGTAATTTTCCCCTTTCCCTGCCTTCCTGTCTTCCACAACAGATCAGCTACCAGTGTTACTCAGACCATTTAGATCTTTATTGATTTGTTGTTCCCTCTCCCACATTCGAACCAGGCAACTTGCTGCTCATGCTGCAAGAACATTGAAAGTACAAAAGACACAAGTTCTCTGCTTTCGATTCCAGTGTGGAGACTGAGCTCATGGTGAAAAGAAGCTGTAATTGCAAGGGAAGGTCTGCTCTGACCCTTGTAACTGAGCTAGATGAGGGTGCCTCCAGGGAGAGTACCTACAAGACTTCAGTAAAACCCAATGAGCAGGTTGTTACGTGTTTTTTCAGCCTTGTTCAAATTTGAGCACATATTGACCAGCATCAAGAACCTCTTCTAAAATGTTAGAATACCCAGAGCTTCTTAAACAAAAAGTCATTAGAATTTGTCTCAAATGAAATAGTAAATTTTTCTCAAATACAGTTCTTGAGGAAGAAAAAAAAAATAACCCTCAACTTTTTGAAAGTTTTCTACTACAGTTCTACTGGTTTCTACTACCAGTTTTGGACCACTGGTTAATATTTCACAAATTTGATTTAAACTGAAAACAGATTCTTATAGTGGTAAACATGGAACAATCTTTCTGCCAGCCTCACTTCTAGTTAATTTATCTGAATAATAATTCAAAGAGGAAGAATATAGCCCCACCACTGCTTTCACAGCACATGTTAATATTACTGCTGAAATGCAAATCTACACAGAATTAAACACTGTTTTGTTTTAATATTTTCATTTTTCTCCAGCCTTGACTCTATTGTTTCATTGGATAAAAGAAATACTTCCAAGTGGGAGTAGAGTGCCTGAGAAGGCTGTATAAATAACATGCTTTCTCTAAAGCAGCAATGTAGCCAAATTAAAGAATGTTGGACTTGCATTTCTGTTTTGTGGGTGTAAATTAACACTTTTTGTTGTTGTTAGCTTCTCTGGCATTGTTGCACATGAAAGAGTAATTAGCATTTTTAAATTGCTGGAGGTTATGGGTTCATTTCAGATTTAATTCAATTAAACTGCATCACATGCTATTGGTTGAAAGTAATGTATTAAACTAATGCATGCTCTAACTTTTCCCTTTCTTAGCATTTGTAGGTCAGACTACAGGTGCTGCTACTGGAACTGCTTCCATCATTGTCAACAGTGAAGGTACATATTTCTACTCTGAATTGTCCTCTTTGTTCTGCCTCTGCAGCCATAGAAGAAACATTTACCTTGTCACTGTTAGTTGTGGAATTATTTTTTCTACATTTTTAATTTTTTTCGTGATCATATTCACATTTCTTTGCACTTATGTTTATTACAGGCAATGTCATAGAATGAGGTGCCTAGAAGCAGCAGAAACAGATGCTTACATTAGCAGTGTGATAATCATAACTCAATCAGCCAGCTGATCTATCTAGTTTACGTTGTCCTGAACGCACAGCGTATCAGAGTTAAAGCTCTCCTTTTCCACTACAACTTACTATAGAATCATTTTGGCTGAGAAAGACCTTTAAAATCGTTGAGTCCAACCATTAACCCAAGACTGCCAAGTCCACCGCTAAACCATGGACCTAAGTGCCACATCTACATGTCTTTTCAATAACTTGAGTTGGTGACTCAACCATTTCTCTGTGCAGCCTGTTCCAGTGCTTGACAACCCTTTCAGTGAAGACATTTTTCCTAATATCCAGTCTAAACCTCCCCTGGCACAACTTGAGGCCATTTCCTCTGACCCTATAAGGGAAGGGTTTGCCTCCTTAGGACACTGAGTCATTATGCTCTCATTCAGGAGAAGGAATTGTCCTTAGTACAAGTAGAAATATTTATGTTGATATTGTAATTTTAACACAATTCTTGATCCCAAGTTGCATATGCAGTGATGAATACACAGTGAAATGGCATATTTGTTTTTTCCGTGTTAGTTTTCCTTAGCCTGTGCCTTTGCTCTCACATTACAGGAGAAGAAATAAAGATTTGGCTTGTTTTCATACTATTTTTCAAGATTGCTAAATTATTCTCAGAAAACTTTCTATCTTTTTCTCAAGCAAGTTGTGTTATTGAGAGCTCTTAAGTATGTCTGGATCAAAATGTAAGAGCTCAGGACTGACAATATTTATGCAAACATAACAATTTAAGTCTGGTTGAATTAGTTCACTTCTGGTGCTGCTAAGAGCCTTCATTTGAACAGTTACCACAGCTTAGCGGACACAACAACTTAACAACCTTCCATATAACCTGATGGTAGTACACTGGGCTACAGCTCAAAATGGGAAAGGAAACATGACTATTTACTCCAGCAGCAAATCTGGGAAGGAACTGTGATTGAAAGCAAGTCTGCACAGGAACATTCAGGAAAATTAGGCAAATTAGTTGGAGATGTGAGTTTAATTTTCCCTAAGTAAGATTGATCAAAGCCTTGCATGACAGCTCTAATTCAGAAATAAGGTAGCACTAATACATTGGATAATCTGGATACCTGCCTCTCAACTTCCACCTCCTTCTCTTGGTTTGGATCAGCAGGTAAATTACCTCAGCAATGCTTAACACTTCTTTCTTATGCCACATACAGTCCCCATGGCCACTGTAATCCGATGGGAATCCAGTATTGCTCTCAGGCTTCACTGTTTTGTTTGTGTTTTGCACTACACTTGCTGTCCAGAGCAGTTGAATAAGAACCAGTTTTATTACTTCCCAAATCATATGCATGGCCAACTAAGATAAACATAGTCTAAACTTGAATGAGCAGAGGAGGACCTGTTATAATTTTAACACCATGAATTTTTCTGAAGGATAAGGACAAAACAATCTTGTGGGTATAAAACCTTTATAAGCACAGGAAAGGGAAATTGATTGTTCAGGGCCATGAGGTTCACAGTGGGATATCTTACATGTTAGTGACAGTGTGAAGGGTCTCTGATAGTCTTATGATTCACATAGTAACAAGAATGATGCATAAAGTCATGTCATTTGTGTCTTTGAGAAACTGAAAAATCCTGTGTTAACACTGGCCTCAGATTTCATTTAAAATCTAGTAGAAGAGCAAACCTGGTCAGAACTATGCTCTAAAGCAAACAGATGTACAGAATTGTTAATGGTTCTTGTTGTTACTTCTCCCAAAAACCATCTGGTGCCTGAACTGAGTAAATTGCAATAAAATAGCAGCACTTATGTTCTTTGCTGTTGCAAGAGACACTATTTTTTTTTCCTGTAGAAACCTGGCTGATTTGACCTAAACAAGTTTTACAGCACTTTTCAATGGGCTTGTCTGCACATGCATGTTTTACTGCAGTGGCTGTGCTGGCATAGCTGAAACACCACAGCATTGAATGGACTGGGGTAATTTCTGCTAGTTCAAATTATACCTAAAAGGGAAGCATTTGAAGTTGGGGTTGATGATGCTGTTTTGCGTTAAGACAGTGAGGGACAAATAAAAAACATAACTATCATCTCTTTGCAATGCCAAGTTTGAATTTCTGTAATTTCACACACCTAATCTGCCCTTTTTCTTACCTGTTGTTTACAAATACAGATACTTGGGAAACTTAAATCAACTGAATAAAATCACAGGCAGAAGTAGGAGAGATACTCAAGGAGAGAATGTATGAGACTGTGATGTATGAGTGAAGGCAGAGGAAAAGAAAGCTGTTGAGAGCAGTCAGAGGAGGCTCTGAAGTAAACTTTCCCTGTTGTTACCTCAGTATATCTAGCTGGTGCTGCAGAATTTGTGGGAAGTTTTTTACTGGTTAATGAATTGCACAAGTGTAATTCACACACTGTTGTGATTGGTGAAGTACTAAAAATTTGAAAACTGTTGGGCACATTTGATACTCTCAAAGTTGCATGATATTCTGGGGCAATACAGTATAGTTTCAATAAAAGATAGAGAGATTAAATCTCTGCTTTAATAAAAAATGGTGAAGAGATGTTTAACAAGTGTATAGTGCTGCACTGGAAAGCATGCAGCCTAGAGGTGCTGCAAGGTTCCCTCTGGGTGGTCTCAGAAATCTGTGCAGAAATCTTGCTGTGACCTTGTCTTCCTTTCAGTTTTCTCTTTCGTACAACTGCCTTTTCAGATAAGTTTTGACTGAACACAAGCTTCAGTTTATCAGGACCCTGTACAATTCAAATCTGTACTTTCTCTCTTAAGGATAAAAGCTGGTACATCCACCTGCTTTTCTTAACACATTTTCTTCGAGGTGCATCACACCACTTTGAACCTCAGGTTTTGTTTCCCCTTTCAGCCTTCCTCTTGCCATGAGCTCTGTCACTTAGCACTGCCAACAGTGTGCTGTTGGGTGGTGAGAACTCCATGACGTGATGATGTGTGTTGTACTTTTACACACACGTAGGAAGGAAAAAACCCTCTTTATGGATAACTTTTTCCGTGATTACCCCTGAAGTTTCTTGAAGCTTTGTCCATATCTGCTACTCAGTGTTGATGGTGCCATTATGCTGGCCTGACTGGACTAGAGGTTTGAACAAGTCCAGCAACTTCCACATTCATAACAAAAATTCAGTGGAGGGACAACAGAGATTGGCAGGTCATGATTAAAGTTCTCTTGATTATTGCAAGTTAGGACTTAAGGCTCACCTACACAGAACACAGCAAGATAACCCTCAATTGAGACAGGCATTGTGCTGACTTTATGATAAGGTTATTAATCATTCATGAACAGTGAATAGACATTATTTTGTAAGTAAGTGTACCTTCAGTACCAAAGCACTACTAGTATAAAAACATCAAAATATATATTTAGATAAGGCTAAATAAACAAGGCAAACTTAGCATACATATGCCAGCTTGTTTGAATTATACTTTCCAAAGAGGAAAACCTTTGGTTTGAATCTTCAGGTTTATGAAGAAATGTCACCTGAATTTTAGAGACTTTTTATTGACATTCATCATGAACTTGAATGTTTTGTGTAAAAGACTGTTCAGTACTTCTACCAAGTGGTTGCATAGAAATTATGATACTGTAACACATCCAAAACTTGCCCTCATATTCATGAACTGTGTGATTTGGCAGCAAATGCTTTTCTTATTGCATTCTTTTCTGGTCACAAATATAATCTTTTTTCTGTATGAATTATTATGCACAAGCTCTGCAGCTATTGTTACAATTGCACTGTTTGAGATTTTGGTGAATTCTTAGTACTACTGATCATTTTTGGGCTCATCATCCAGTTTTAAAGAGTGATAGTTATTGCACTGTGGTGTTTACTGATTTGACACTGTTTTTTTCACTGACACTTTTCATCTGGTGGCATCCATAAAATGACCTTTGTAAAGGAAGTCTAGCTTGGGTTACCTGTCTTTCTAAGAAGTGACATATCAGGTTTAGAAGCCCAGCTGAGGACACGAGTATTTACATATGCAGCATTCATGCTGATTGTACCCAATCCCCATCTGGTGTAAGCTTGTGCAAGTTATCAGCTTCATTTAGCTGCTAAAGCTTATAGCAACTGGGAATGTGGCCCCTAATATTCTAGCCGACGTCTGCAAAACTTAAAATTATGTAGATACTCCCATCAAAACTGAGAATTTTTAGTCTAAGGAAAGATATTTTAGGATTAATGGTAGTGCAGTCCATATATTGTTCTCCTTCTTAGTGTCGGTAATGTTTTACCTCACTGTAGTGGTTTTAAAAGCTAGGTATATGGCTTAAGACTTTGCCAGAGGTAACAGAGATACATAGACACTTCTGGACAATAGTTTTTCTCCTCCGCAAAAAGATATCTAAGATATGTAAGTCTAAAAAAGCTCTGAAAATATTTATCTCTTCTCCTTGTTGAAGGAACCTAGAAAAATAATTTTTAGAGATATAAGTTTTCTTAGACTTTTCCAGTATGTAGGATTTTTTTTTAAACTTAAAAAATTAGTTCATGTTGGACAAGATGAATCCCACTCCTCTTTGCCATCTGTCTTTAACTCTGTTGTCTCTGGTGCTGATTTCCCATCTGATTTCCCTGGCAAGAAATAATTGCTGTCAACAAAATGGTTGCTGTTAATATGAAATTTTGGTATTAATTGTGAATGCATGGGTCCAGATTCTGCCTTCTTGCACCCTGGTGTAAGTTTGTGCGGACTGCTGACATTGATTTAGTGTGGTATATGCAGGTAAGGAGAGAATGTGGGGGGTTGCCTCCAGATTGGGTTAAATTGTCTGGATTGTTGCACCACAGTAAGTACTGCACTTCTCTGGCAGGTTTGAAAGCACACTTTATGTCTCTGACCTTTTGTAGTTACAAAGGAAAGCTTCAGACTGTGATCCAGTGCAGCATGGTCTACCTTGAGTTTGCACATATGGGTTTAAGCAAATAGCCCTCCTTATCGCCTTGGGCCATAAAGTCTAATAATAATATACATGTCAGTACAGCTAAATAGTTCAGCAACATAATGCAGCAAGACATGTGGATAGAGTCTGAGATTCAAGGAAGCACATAGTCCAGGCAGAAAATAAATAGATTTTTGTTCCACTGATTCCCTGCCTTTTACTCTTTGCACTGCTGCACCCTATAAGCTTTCAAAATACATGCTTGTTAAAATAGGTGCAATTTGCCTTTGAATATTTTCTCAACAGGATTCAGATATCTTTGGTAACATTTACTTGTTGCAGAAGGTTTTTCATTTTCTTTTGTTTTGTTTTTTATCCAAGATGCCCATCATTGTCTGTTGAAAAGCAGGGCGTTGGCTTTAAGTGCTGAGGTTTTGCTTTTCATATGCAGCTGTTCTGTACCAAACCATTGACAGCAGAATTGCTTTGGAAAGCTTGGGTCCCTCCCTCTGAGCTCACTATATTATTCTTTCCATTGTCCTGCTTTCTTTTCAGAATGTATTTAGGGAGACAAGCTTTGCACGTTTCTTATTCAAAGGACTTTGAAGTCACATTCAACAAAAACAATGTATTTAAAAACATAAATATTTATTTGCAGAGTAATTCAGTTCATTACAGAATTGGTAGCCTTTAATGATTGGCAGTCCTTAAAGGAATCCTCAGCGGGGGCGGGCTGAGCCTGTAAATCAAGGAACAACTGACTTATTGAATTTAATACCTGAGTGATTAATAATAAATTTTAATTTGAAGGCACCCATGCCTGAAGGTCTCTAAGTGTTGTAATAGAGATTAAAAAGAGAAAGAACCTGCAATAAAAGGTGATTTGTGTGTCTGAAGAAAAACAAAAGAATATTTAGAACCTCACCTAACTGTTACACAAACAAATGGAAGGGATCTTAGAGGTGCTTTCAGACACTGTTGTGCTTCCTCACGCATAGCTTTGTTTAGACCATCTACTGGGCAGCTTTAGGTGGAGAATAAGCTGTCGCCCACCTTCTTCACTCACTCCTGATAAAGCTTTCCTTAGACACAGTCATCACCAGTCTGGGTTTTGGTGACAAGCTGGTTCTGGTTTTCATGATGTTTAGGAGCCCTAAGTTGAAATGTCTCAGGTAAATGGCGCAAGCCTGCTTCTCTGAAATCTAAAGAACATGCATCATTTTCATAGCTGTGTGAAATACTCTTTGTTCCCAGCTGATGGGAAAAATTTGGCATATGAGTTCGGTAATCACACTGATGCTTTTCTCTTCCAAATACTACTGGAATATTTTAGGAAAATGGAAATATCAGCCTTAGCATGTATCCTCCATCTCCACTGTGACTAGTACAGTGCTTCATTAGAGTTCATAGAAAACACCAAAATAGGACTGGGGAATGCCCATACACGATTTTTCCTGATGAAATATATAATGCATTTGTTGTGCAGTGTAGCATTCGCTGATCCATTGATCTTTTTAATTATCCTCGGAAATATGTGGATATTTAAAAATGTCAGCCCTGCATACATTTTTAGTGGGGATTTTTTTGGAAAGTAAATTGAAATACTCAAATGTATTGTAAAAAAAAATCGAAGAATTGTTTTACATGCTTCATTGCAAAAACTATTGTAAAAAACACTATATCTTCTCTTTAGGACAGAATGTTATTGTCATAGTCCCAGGAGCCAACCTGCTTTTAAATTTTGAAGACCTGAAGAGGGCTTCTGATGTCATCTGTAAAGCCAAAGTGCTTGTTTGCCAGCTAGAAATAACCCCTGCTGTTTCTCTTGAAGCTCTGAAAATGGCACGTGCCAGTGGAGGTAATTTGACATAAGCCATTCTGTCTCTTTGTGCTGCATGAAAAATATTCTTTATCGTGCTTTCCAAATAAAGATCCTGTGGTCTATTCTGGTTTATGTTATACTAGTTTTATTTAGAATTGAAACAATAGCCCACAAATTCATGCTACGCTAATGAAAACTGAATTCAGTTTTAAAATTTTTCAGTGTTTACCTTGAATGGCAAATCAACCCATACCCTTATAATCTCTTTGTATATGTCTAATGCTGCCTTTCCACCTGCTTTCACACGGTGACTAAATACAGTATTATGTTGCAAGGTCAGGAGCTATAGGCCTGACTCCGGTATTATTCCAGAGCAGAACAAGGATAATGAGTGGCAAGTTGGTAAAGTTCCACACACAGTAAAGAAAGTCAAATGACCTCAAAACCAGACTTATGTCTGTGTTCTCCCAGCATAGCAGTAGGTATGGCTGTGGTTTTCTATACAGTAGTTGACATCCTTAAAATAAAATAAAAATGTTTTTTCTTCTTAACCATTCTTAGAGTGTGTCTGGGCATGATGGCATTGAAGAGACACAGTCATGGTCTGTGAAATCATTAGAAAATTGTTACTGTACTGTACTTTTAAATGTAGGGAATCGTTCCTTCAGTGTAGCATATACATAGATGAAAGCTGACATTTTGCCTGAATAGGATGGGGTTTTGTTACCAACATAATGTTTTTGTTTTTTAAAATGCCTGTAATGCTTTCAATTACTCAAGCACAATTACCACAGTATTTGAACACTAAGTAAATAATTATGCAAGCGAGGCATCTATATGAGATTTTAAAAATGTTTTTCCCATCTATCCAGAACATAAGACTGGGAGGGGACAGCTCATACATAGCATGATCAGTCACGCAGTGGATCAGGGATGGAACTGGGATCAGAACTAGCTAGTACCTTGCAGCTGGGCCAAGGCTTGCTCCAATAGATCACAGCGTGCAGAGATTGTTGGCTCTTCAGTTCTCCTTCTGCAGCATGATCTGTTGTGCACCTGTTGTGTTCGCTGGTGTTCATGCACTAGTGCAGATGTCAGATGTAGCAGAGCTCTGTGCATCGTGTTTGTGTGTTCCATGCCGATTTAAGCAGCGTTGTTAGATGGGAGGCTGGGAGAGAGGGCCCTGAAACTGTGATGGTAATAGTCATAAACTCTATGAACAGAACTGTGGATGGGGAAAAATTATTTGATTTCCGTTTGAAATGTCAAAACTAGGTCCGTGCAAATCTACATAAAAATTGAAAATTTTAAAAACTGAATAGCACCTGAAATGCTTAAAATTCCAGGGACAGGGTAGTGGGAGGGGCAGGAGGAGGGAGGGCATGGAACAGAACTTACTATATATTTTCATTATGTTTTATGAAAATGGATAAAAGCATCCTTAATCTAATGGTTAATGGACTATAGTTGAGTCCTGAGTCAATATCCGTGACTTATTTTGTCTACTTCTAACTCTATGCACACATTTGGCAAGATGCTTCACATTTCTGTCACCCTCCTATGGCAAGATGCCAGCCTGTGACAGGAGAAAAGATAAGATTTTTTTAAACGCAATTGAAAAAATTCAAACCTGATACACGGAACAGGCAAGCAACCATTTGGCAGCTGTAGACAGCACAATATATCGAGAAAAGATAGTAGTCAGCTGTGGGCCAGCTATAGTTCTGTGCTGTCAGCGTGCTATCATTGTGCAGCTCTTCTATCAGGAAAATTTGGTTGCTTCTGCTTGAAAGCAATAGGCTACACATGTTCAAATGTCATGTGCCATCAAATCTAAGTAAACAGCTGAGCTTGTGGCATTGTAAAAATCTCTCCATAGCCAACAGTAAATTTTTAATGCAGTTTCCCTTCTTGTAGCCTGCAATAGCTTCATGTATAATGTAGTACTGCATGTTGAAATGTGCCCTTGACTATTTTTGTTTAAAACAGATGCATACCCAGATGCCTCAAACCTCTGTTTCAATGGGGTTTTTGCTTGTTTTTCTTCATTCTTACTGAAAGAAATAAACAAAAGCGAGAAAGAATATGGTCACACGTGCAAGAACTCTTTTCTTCTCTTCAGTGAACATCATCTGGATCTGTAAGCTAGAGAGAGACATCTCATGTCTCAAGGATGAAAGGAAGGAAGGAAGGATTGTGAAGTAGGTATAAATTGTAGTGGAAATCTGACTGGACTAATACAGGGTTTTAGTGGCTGATGGTGAGAAGCCACTGCTGCTTCCAAGGGCGGGATCACTTCATTGATGGGCAAAATATTACTGTATATCAAAGTCTGTAAAGCAGTTTTGGGGCTTCTGTAAAGACAGACTCCTTTAAAGATGGCTGATAATGCCATACGAGTGGCATATTCCTGCAGCATATTAATACTGTAGTGAAGAATGAGCTGGAAGCAGCCTCAGTTATTAAGATTCCATGTCGCTTGCAAGGGAGCTTTCTTTTAAAGCTAAGCCTTTACAATGGTATGTAAACCTGCCTGATTTTAACTGTATTATCTGCCTTTGGAAAATAAGTTCCTCTCACATAGACTTCAGAAAATTCTTAAGAGCTTCACAGCTAGCTTCCCACACGAGTCTGTCCACACAGGTAGTTGTCCCTTTGGGCAACATGAGTTGCAGTGTAATTCCTGAATCTGGTTTTAGGCAACTTCTTTTATACTCTTAAAGATCAGTTGTAGGCCCAGGAAGCACAGAGCAGGAGTTTGCTTAATTTTAAATCCAGGAAAGACAAAGCTGAACAGGAATGCTGGGGAGGGAGAGTAGATTTCAGATAAGGGAAATGTAGGAGGGATTTGCTTGATTTTTGGGGGTGGCAGAGGAAGAAGGAAGGGAGAAGCTGAAAGGAGAACAAAATTGGAACAGAGATTAGGATTTGTTGAATAGAGATTGGAATATGGGTATAGAGGCAGGGAGTAGGTTGTGGGCATTGGAAGAGGGAATAAGAAAGTGGAGAGGGGGCGTAAAGAGATACGATGTCGTGAAAGTTGAGTGAAAAAGGTTACAATTGCATAGTTCCTATGCAAGGAGGCATAAAGAATAAAAGGTAGGTGAGGAGAATGAATCTTGGAAAAGGGAGAGAAGTGGATGAGCTCGAGAAGTGGACCCACGGGAATCGCATGTGATTTAACAAGACCAAGTGCAAGGTGCTGCACCTGGGTCAGGGCAACCCCAGTATCAGCACAGGCTGGGGGATAAACAGACCAAGAGCAGCCCTGCCAAGGAATTGGGGGTGCTGGTGGATGAGAGACTGGACATGAACACATCAGTGTGTGCTTGCAGACCAGAAAGCACATCGTGTCCTGGTCTGCGTCCAAAGCAGCATGGCCAGCAGGGCAAGGGGTGTGATTCTGCCTCTCTACTCTGCTCTGGTGAGACCTCACATGGAGTAATGTGTCCATCTCTGGGGTCCTTAGAACAGGAAGGATGTTGACCTGTTGGAGTGAGTCCAAAGAAGGGCCTCCAAGAGTATTAGAGGAATGGAGCACTATGAGGAAAGGCTAAGAGAACTGGGATTGGTAGGCCTGGAGAAGAAAAATCTTGGAGGTGACCTAATTGTGGCCTTCCAGTATCCAAAGGGAGCCTACAAGAAAGATGGAGAGAAATTTTTACATGAGCATGTAGTGACAGGACAAGGGGGAATGGCCATCAAACAAATACCCAGGCCATTCTATGATTCTGTAATTCTGTGAAAGATTTTGGACAGAAAATTTGGTGGTCCTTGGGAGAACCAAAGAGTGCACCCTCTTCTTCACAGCCTGAAAGAGGATTTTAAGGTTCCTCTATCTTCCCTTCTGCTCAGCAGATATTAAATATGGGATAAAACTAGTAGTAGTATATTATACCCTGTTCATGATGAGTGTTACTTAAAACCCAAGTTGGAACACTTCCAGTGCTGCTCCTGACCCGTGTATACGTTGGTATGATACCACATGACAGAGTTTGTTTTCCAGTATATGCTGTTTGGGTTTTTTTACCTAGGAAAGTATACCTTAAAGATTTGTGTTTAAGAAAACTTCATTAGGGTTGCAGTTCAGAAAATAGGAAATGCAAGAGTTAAGGTTGCCTGTGAAGCCTTAATTTGTCTCCTTTCTGCATATGTATTATGTTGCAGTCTTTAATTATGTGATCACATGCTGTTTTTCAGTGGTATGTGATCATATAATTAAAGAGTTTATTATAATACATACTGTATTGTAATAATATAAGGGAGCCAAATTAAGATTTCATTGGAGTTTCTAATCCTGGCACTTTCTTCTGAGTGCAAGTCTTTGTCACTTCAATACTCTTTTTAATGAGGCAGATAGAGGGGCATGATAAAGTTGTACAGTCAAGGGCTAAAATTTGCAGAGTATTGATCACCTAACTTCTAAACTTCTTGGTACTCAGATTTCAGAAGTCTCTGTGCATCTTTGTCTTTTAGGGCATTAACTGGGATTCAAAAGCATTCAGGGTGCCTAACAATTATATGTTACAGCTTACAGTCTAAATATGTGTTCAGGACTGAAAATTTATGCATCCAAATTGGAAGATTTGATCAATTACTATAACGAAGATTCCTGAAGTAGGTCTGTGCTTTATGTGAAAATGATGGCCTTGTGGTTAAGACACAAGTATTAATCATAAAATTGGCAAAGTGTGAATCCAAGGCTGCAGACTTCCTGTGTTAACAATGAGTAAGTCACTTACACTGTCCTCATGACAAACCTTTTCTGCTGTTACAAGGGGCCTTAGGCTACTACTCTTTAAAGTTAGGTTAACTAACGTATTCTACCAGTGTTAAGGTTAGGTCTAGCTCTGCCAGATAGCATATTAAAAATATACAGTGCCTTGTCTACGCTACAGTTTTATAATGTGGGAGTTTGAACAAGTTAGGTAACACATTCAGAAGCACGTTTAACTCCTTGTCTGGACATGCCCTTCATTACTCCTTAACCCATGATTCTTCATGTACAGAGCTCAGATAACTGCACTGAAAAAATTCTAGAACTAAATCAGTTCTTGTAAAACTTATTAATATCCTGGAAGAGGCATCATCAGTTAAACAAATTGCATTACTATTTAAGGCTTTTTTTTTCCTCTTTTTTTTAATTTAATAATTTCTTGGCTATTTTTTCTGTTACTCTTCTGTCATGTTCCCATCATGACAGGTGCCTGCACATGAATTAGAATGGAACTTCAATACAAATAAAGTTTTCAGCGGTTGTATAAAATGAGGACATGGAAACTGAGAATCATTTTTGTGTTAATAATAAACACTGGGGCCGTGAATTAAACACAATGGTGTTTCAAGTGATGATTTACAAGTCTAAAACACTACAGATTTAGACTTTCTTTTTCTTTTTTTTTTTCTTTTTCCAGTAAAGACTTTATTTAATCCAGCTCCGGCCCTTGCTGACCTAGATCCACAGTTTTATATCTATTCTGATATCTTCTGCTGCAATGAAACTGAGGTAATGGTCATATGTCGTATTAAAGGAGTCTTAAGCAGTAAAACTTCAGAGGGATACTCTTCTTAGAAATACAGCATAGGAAGCAGGAAAATTAAGCCATGCTCCTCTTATGTAGGACTTTTGCAGGTGACAGATTGGATTCCTGATATAAACAACAAAGAGGAGTATTCTAGAATACCTTTAGCTTGCACTCAAAATTATATTAGTTGTTTGCAGCAGGAAAGTTGGGTCCAACCCCTCTTACAAGTAGATCAGCAAAACAAATTAATGAAAACACTTTTAAAATGTTGTCAGTGAGTGGTAAATGTTAAAATAGTCCCTTGATATGATTACCAGAAATGCACTAGCCATAGTGTTCTGACGGTTTTAAACTGTCTTGCCAGGAGGTGATGCACGCATGCTGCACTTGATGGTAAATAAAGCTTCATATGCCTCTTCCTGTCAGATCTGTTTCCAGTGAATCTGTTTTCTGGCCTTCAACTGTATGTTTTCTCTTTGTTTTTTTTTTTTTTTTCTCCTCCTTTCCCTCTCTTTTCTAATTCAAATATGTTATTTCTCCCAAAGGAAATTATTTTTGTCACAAGAGACAAATTAAGCTCATCTCATAAGCCCTTTGTTTAAATTTCCTATTTAGCAGCATTTGGCATGCTGTGTTCCTTCCCCTCACCCTCTCTTTATATAAACAGGAATGTAGGAGAAGTAACCTAGTGGATAGAAGACATGCCTTGGTCATAGTTTAAGTTGCCTCCCAGAAACATGATTTCTGCAATGAACATGATACCTTTGGGTGGAAAGTAGGGCGAAGAGCTAAGAGAAAAGCACGGTCCTGCTTACTTACAGCACTTTTTGTCTGATGACAATGTCTGCCAGAGTAAGTTTTTCAAGACTCAATTACCCTCTTTTTAAATTTCTGTTAAATCCCATGACAAACTGTATCAGAAGTTCTCAGTCCCCGAGTCTTCTAACACTTAAGAGCCAGTCTAAGTAACTCAAAAGGACATCTGAATTTTATTCTGGGATGTTTTATTATGTGTCTGCCATGTTCAGATACTACAGAGAATTCAGGAATTAACAAAACAGCAAGGTGAGAGATGCCATGGCTCTTTAGGTCTCTGGAAGCCAAAGTTTCCAGGATTACTGGCAGTGATACAATTTGCAGCTCAGACACTCCAACAGCTATCAGAACTCAATTCTGTGTGATGAAGAGGACACCCCTACTCTCCCAGTATTTAGTAAATGTCATTTGTTGTTTGTTTTTTTCATAATGCCACCAGTTAATTTCTTTTCCCCATGAAAACTTATCCCCCATATGTTAGAAACAAAACTTTGTTTTTCATTACTTGTCTATTCCTGCCTTTTCTCTCATTGCTCTTTGCAACACACATGTTAAAGTTTTCCCTTTGTTGTCCTTTATTGCTAGAGGACAGTCTTGAAAGAGACATTCTTTGAGAAGTGTAGTTTGCTGGAGCCAGGGTGCATTATTGTTATTACCACCACATGGAGAAAAGAAAATTACTTCTATTTGGAGAACAAGAAATACAGGTGTGTAATTATAATAGATCCCTGCTCACTCATCTACCTTTCCTGCAGAGCTGGGGGTACAGTTTGCATTCTTTTCTGCTATTTTCTTTTATAAAATAATTACCATGTGAAGATAGCTGGGATCACCATAAGCAAGTCAGGCACAGAAATATGGTCTCTACTGTTGATGAGACTCTTCTGAATTTATGGAAATGCTAGAGCTATGGAAGTTCCTGCCAACTGTATCATGGCAGCACAGATCCAAGTGTAGGATTCCTACAGCATATTCTGAGAACAAGAATGTCACATAAGTACCTCTGCTTTTAACAATAACCTTTTCAAACTTTGCATTGAAATCAATTACATTAGCATGAATGTAGTAAATCAATTTTGTTTGATTTCATGCTCTCTGTGTGTCTGACTTGTATTGAACTGATTTTCAGGGATGAACTATTGCCATTGTCCCTTTCTTTTTGCAGAGAAAAGAGGAAAAAGAAGCATTTGGTTTTCTTATGTCACAAGTTCGAAAGTTGTTTTTTTAGTAATTGTTTTATGTTCATATGCCATCTGTTTTCTGTTTTCTTTGATGACTTGCTTTAATTTCAGATCTTTGTAATGAATACACTCGAGAAGTTTGATATGGAGATAAATGTTTACATACCCAAATAAAGGTTACCAGTCACATCTCTGTATGGCAATTAAAAGCAACAAGTTGATTCTACAAATCCTAAAGTTAATTCTGATTTTTTTCAGCTTTATCCATTCAACTAACTATATATGCATTTCCTTCATCTTCTTAAATCAAGGAGTACTGAACACTTTGATGATCCCAAACATATACAGGGAAAAGATCTTTTTTCTTTTTTTTTTTTTTTAATTTCCCTCAGTATCTACTGGCAGTCACAGTTATAAAAGAGCATTTGGATAAGATGTGCCTTTGCTCTGAGCAAATGGTTATTCTTCTGGATTTTTTAAAATTATTATTCTCTTTGGTCAAATTATTGAATGCCTTGCTTACAACTGCTTTCCTGAGATGTTCTGTTCCAGCTCCACTACTCCTCCTGCTTGGAATTTCCAGGTCTCAAATAGCTAGCCAAAATACTATTTATGTTCCTGCCTCACACCTTTTGGGATATTTTAGTTTTTATTTGGGATTTTGAGGTACTACCAGAAAAAAAAAAAAAAAAGTGTATTTCCTCTTTATCTTCAGAAAGTATTTTAAATAGTTAATAAATCATCCTGGGTTTAAAGATGAACTCTTTAGAGCCACCCAGTTCAACTGCTTCTAAGACATTCTTTTTAGCATGTGTGTGTGCTAAGACAAGATTAAATGTACACAGATTTTTTTTTATTGATTGGTTTGCATTTCTTAGTAATTTACATTTACAAGTATTTATCACAATTTTACCAAAATGTCCCTATCTTTGTTGTTCACCAAGAACTACTTTTAAGTTATAAAATCCTGTGGTTTGCAGAAAATATATGAACAGTATGTGTGAAACAGAAATTTTGTTGGCTGTAGAGCACAACACCAGCCATTTGGCTCAAGACATCTCATACACTGTGTGGAGTGTTTATATTATTAAAGATGAGAAAAAGGGGATAGTCCTTGTGATGAGCTGAATTATTACTGAGTTAGAAGTTTATGTTATTTACAGCCATGAAGGTCAGGGGGTTTTATCTGCAATGCCCTTTGTCAAGGAATAAAGGTTTAAATATGTCAGCCGTAGTGTCAGCCATGGGGTGTCGGCTGCCAAACATGCAAATATCAAATACAACATCAACACTTTATACTCCATCCTTCATTAAATGCTTTAGGATTTAATGAAATCACATGTGGTATCTGGTATAACAGCACAGCTTGTTCTTATGGATTTATGTGCTGGAGAGAAGCAAACAGAATTACTCTATCAGTGAATTATCTACCATTAGTTTGTCTAGAAGGCGCTTCACAAGCTGTTCTTTTCACTCTTGCTTGTTGCAATAACAATTTTCTTTATGTCTGACATTACTTTCTTTTTATGTGGTTCTTGAAAAAAAAGAAGTCAGAACAAATCTTGCAAGGTTATCAGCTCTTTCTTTGCTTAGCCTGTAGTTCAGTTTTATCTTTTCCCAGAAAGATCAAACTTGTTGAGACTAGTTTGTTAATTCCCAGATGTAGCACAGCCTAATCCCCGAGGTTTGTGCAGGAATGTGCTAGTTCTCCATTCCCTTAGTTCTTCTAAAGAAAAATAAATGTATCCAATGTCATCTTGGTGAAAACTAATGGTTGTTCTTTCCAGGCATCTATAAATGTTGAAAACGAGACAACCCTGTACAAGATGAGCTCTTTGGAATACTAACCATTTTTTTCCCACGTATTTGTGTGATTCCTTGCTGCAGATGGCTCTAGGCATAACCACAATGTCAATACAGTTCATGTGCTGTTTTTCTTATTTAGTGTGTGCATGCAGTTACACAGTCTTGCAGGTTAGGAACCCAAAATACATTGCACATCAGCGATTTCAATCCAAAATGTTTTGAAGAACAGCTGCTTCTCCATTTAAAGAATACTGCGGAGCCCTTCAGGAGAAGGAAAACTCCTAAACAGTTGCAGTAAACGACTAAGTTTGTCAAACTATTTTTAGTGCAAAACTGGGAACTGTTTTCTCCCTAATGTAAAGTGGGTATCAGCCTTGTAACGTAAAGAAGCCTAGCAAAGATTTAATTAAATGCAAAGCAGAATACTTTGGGGCTTCAGTGGTAGAAAGCAGCATAACTAAATGTAAGTTAATTGCTAATTTTGTTAAATAATGCTGCAAGATATACAAAAATAATAAAGAAAAATAGATACTTACCCACTGTTTCTTTTTAAGTATTACTGTCTATTACCAGAAGCTAGATCATTTTTTGGAAGAAATATTAGTAAGGTAAATTTTTGTTCATATGTCCAAAATCAAGAGACAGTATTGACTTTTGTGAGATTCAGAGAATATCAGGTTTGTAAAACTATATCTGTAATCTGGGATAAGGACATTTAAGATACTGCTTATTAATAAAGAGAGATTATTACTGACAATAATCTTTTTAAAGCAAATATAATTGATATCTCTAGTAGTCAAAACAAAACCAGGTCCTTTTATAAAATATTATAAATAAAGTATTTCATAATATCTCTTGAATTAGCCTTTTCTCTTTTAAGTAATAAAGAACAACTATTCTGCCATTACATAGACATTGCCAGCAATTCACAATATATTTTAATTCCAACTTTGTTCTAAACCCGATTTTATCAGTCACTGGAAACTATGAAATTTCCCATATTTAGTCTAAAATGAAAGATGTTACTTTTGGGAGGGGAAGGAATAGCTTCAGGCCAATTCATTTCAATCAGCTTTTAATTATTCTAGGACGATAAGTATTTTTGCCTGTATATATGTAAAAATTTTATAATTTGAAACAACTGGAACTAGCTTGGCTTGTGGCCTGATCTTGCAATTGGTTATACACCAGATCTGTTGCACTACTTCTCTGGGACTGTCCACATGTGTTAGAATTAATGAGATTGAGTTCTTATTTTGTCATTTTCAAAGAAATCTCCTAAGGTACAAGCCAAGTTTGTAGCCAACTGGCTTACTGTGTTTAAATATTTGAAATTAAAAATATTTTAAATTATCATATGTAGTTTTAGATGGATTAGCCTTAAAACTGGAACAGTTCCCCTGTTATTATTTATTGTTTCTCTTCCAGCAGTTCCTGGCAACACTTGCAAAGTTGTTATTGTGTTAGGTCTACAAAAAACAGGCCAAACGGTAGACTGCTCCCCAAAGAATTAACACTTCTTGTTATTTCACCAGTTTAGATTTGCTGAGAATCATAGGATTGTAGAGGTTAGGAACAGACCTCTGGATGTCTCTAGTCCAACACCGTGGTGAAGCACGGCCAGTTTAGGTCAGACTGCTCAGGACTTTGTCCAGTCAAGTTCTGAATCTCCAAGGTTAGAGACTGCATGACCTCTGGGCACCTGTTCCGCTGGCTTCATCACCCTTGTGGTGAAAAGCTTGTCCTAATACTGGAATTTCCCATATTCCAGTTTGTGCTTGTTGTCTCTAGCCCCATCCCTGTGCCTCTTCAAGAAGACTCTGGCTTCCTTTTGTCTATACCCACCTATTAAATTCCCGCAGACAGCAATAACATCTCCCCTTAGCCGTGAGTTCTTAAGGCTGAACAAGCCTGCTTCTCCCAGCCTCCTCTTGTCTCTGGTCACCTGACTGTCTTGATGACCTTCCATCGCAGCATGCTGTGGTATGTCAGTGTCTTACTTGTGCCAAAGATCCCAAAACTAGATATGATGCTGCAGAGTTGGTCTTCCAAATGCCGAGCAGAGGATCCAGAACATCTCCACGAAAGTGGCTGTGTAAGCCATAGGATGCCTCAAATGCACCACAGTTAGGAACAATTGGCAAGTGTTCATATGCTAGGATCATTCTCACTTTTAGCCAGTGTAAACTAGTACTGCTGTTGAAAGAAGTACATTGTTTTGGATTGACTTTTGGGGGTGATGTGGAACCAGGAGTGGTGTTAATTTTAACGCAGATCTGCCTTGAAATCCAGTTTGTTTCCAGGGCACATAAATGTGCTGGCTGTGCTGGCACAAGAGAATGGGCCATGTGGACAGGAGTGGAAGGGAAAAATCAGGGCGATTTTTTTTCTGTAGCAGTTCTGATTTGTGTCAACTTACCGTGACTAGACTCTGCAGTCTAAAGAGAGATGGAGTGTTAACAAAGATTAGTGAGGTCTATGGGCAAGAATCTTCATATTAATGAAATTAAAAGCTTTAGTTAAATTTTTCTACCACTCTTGTAAACAAAATTCTGAAAATTCTTTGTAGATTAATTATATAATATCCATCACAGGTTAATTCTGACAGCAGTAGTGTGGAATGTTGTCTTGCTTTATGAGGTCCATTTAACTGAGTAGTTTTATGAGACTAGTTGCAAAAAAATAAAATTCTTAATTTGCTGCTCTTTTGTACAGCATATGGCAAATGTCCACATTGGGCTTTTAGTATTGTTATTTAATTTTTTCTTTACATAACCAGTAGTTATTTCCTTCAATTGTACCACAGTTTGTTTTTTAAATAAGATTCTACTGAAGGGAGGAACTTAAGAACTCACTATAGTATTTAACATCAGTTGACATTTACCGCAATCTCTAATTATTGGCACAGAATCTGTCTGGCTTCTGCTGCTTTTATGGTTCTTACAGCTTGTTCCAGTGTTTTTTAGTTTTACCATCCTGCTGTAGATGAGTTAGATAATAGTGGTTTCAAGCAGCCGAAGATCTACTTTTATACTGACTCTATCTGTTCAAAAAAATTTTGTTTATTGGTATAAGCAGTGTAAAGATGAAAAGAAAGATTTCTGAAAAACCTTTCACATATCAGTCCCAGAATAATTCTTTCCCTACTCAAGCAAAAAATCCTGTTGACTTGGGATACAGGAGGCACAAAGAGGAGTACAGTCTTAGTGCTAAGCATACAGGATGTGCGTTTCATTACGAAGAATATTGTATTTAAATACTTCATTTACCTTACTCATGAGCTTACAGAAGTATACTAGGTAAGTAAACCCATATTAGATTTACTGTTTCTCTACCAAAACCAAATCCACTTTCGTCCTGGAGACTTTGCAGCATAGGTAGAATGTTTGGAATTATTGCCCCTTATAAAGTACACTGGAAATTCAGCTTCCCAGTTTCATTTAAGGATTTGTGTTAATCCATTTTTATTCTTGTAACATGATGTACTAGGTGTTCTGAATACAGGAATGCATAGCTCCTGCTCCAGAGATCTTAAAATTCATGAAGAGACACAGACTCTTTAGATGCCTGAATAGATTATGTGTGTATTTTAATACTGTTTATCATCTATCCTTAGTTATTCCAAAAACATTATATATATTCTTGCAAACCTTGCAAGAAGATACATTCAAAAGGTTTTGTGAGATACATTTTGAAACTGCTTTTCTTATTTTTAAATACTCTTATAACCTTTTAAAAACTGATATATGTTTAATTTGCTTAAATAGTTCATACTGCAAGAGAAGTTTGAGTTACATGGTGACATGCCAAAGAGAAAATTGGGTAGGTTTAGTTGCCTTCTTATAATTTAAAGTTTAGTATATTCTTGTCTGGGATCACTCTGGTTAAAAAAAGTAGTTTTAAGTTCTGTGTACACGTTAACCACACCTTGCCCTTGCAGCCCACAAGTTTACCCATCAAGTCCTGCCACACCAGCCTCCCTCTCATAGTGATCAAATCAACAGTGCTTGAAATCATTGTGCATTTGTCTAAGTAGGCACGGCAGAACTTGGTCACAGAAGAAAATTAAAACCAGTAAGTCCTCTGCTAGTGCTACTATAAACTCTAGGGAGTGTGTTGGCATAATCTGGCCCTTCAGAGCCTAAGGGTGGCTGCTCTCGCCTGGGTCAGGCTGAAACTCAGGAAATGACAGTGGTGAGCAGGCGCTGACTCACAGCTGGGGGCGGTTTGCTTGTAGATGGCTGTAGTAGTTCCTGTCCCCAGCTGTCTGCCCTCCCTCTCTTTACTACAGGCATGGCCTGTGCTCCATGAAGCAGTTGTTTAATCACTGTAGTTTACAGTTTGTTACATCGAGAAGTATGTGCACTTCACAATTCAAATTTCAGTCAGGCAGAGGAAGGTAGTTTGAAATATTATAGCAGCTGTTTCCCAAGTAGTTGAGCTGCCCATGTAGCAGAGGTCAGGAGATTAGCTGCTGAAGAGGTTCCAAAGTAAGTTTTCCACTGAAAATAAGCCTTAAGAGTGTGGAAGTTATGTTCAGCTACAAGGCAGCTATCTGGAAATACTTCAGGCTGCATTCTTCAGGTTACAGCAGCAACCTTGTAGTAAGACTTCCCTTTTCTCAGGCAAGCAGGACAAAATTAAGTAAAGACAGCAAAACGTAGTATATCTGTTTACTTACAGTTGAAGGCATACTGTGTTATGCAGGAGAACTGCCTCCTTCACAGAAAACACAATTTTTATTTCCCTTTCGTCCTCTTTCGTTCTTGTTCTCTTCCCTGCCAAAAAGAAGTGGAAAAGCACATGATGCTTGACAATGCTATGCCATCAAGAAAATGTATGAAGAGGTGAAGATGTTGTTTGATTCTGGAGTCTTCATTGCAGATTTTGGGGAAATTTTGCTCTTAGTTGGGTGGAGCTAGAAGAGATTAATTTTAAGACCTAACTGGGATAAGTAGACTTAATGTCACTGTGTGTAAGAAGAAGAGTTTATCTATGTTTGTACAGAGCCAACACAGTTGACAGAAGTTTATGAACATGGACATGGCCATAACACAAATATATAATAGTCTTGTAGTGGGCCTTTCCCCAAAGACAGCTTCAGATAAATGTTAGGTATTCTCATCAAAAAATGTATGTAAAACTAAACAAAGGGGACAAAGTTGAGCAGTTTTTTTTTTTCCTTGAAGAGAATTTTCCCTCCTAATTTAACACTAAGAATTTTTAAAAGTATTTAAAAAGTTTCTCACTTAGAGATAAATATCCCTCAACAATAGTGACCAAGTTGCCTTGTAACATTTTTCACACTAAACCACAAAGTGTTTTTGCCAAGACCGTGTCATTGTGTCCATTTCACAGATGAAAAAACTGAGGCATGTGGGACAAATGTGATTTTATTAAGGGTTGTGTGCCAGGTGAGTTGTAGAAGCTGAAACAGAACATGTGCCTCCCGCATCTCTCTCTGCCTAGGCTTCTTTCCATTAGTCTGCTGCACTTGAAAGGCATGCTGGTTTCCAATGAGGAGCAAGGCATATCTGAATATCAGTGTAGAAAGTCGTTTCATGATCATCCTATAATACACATTTTAAAAAGATATTAAATACTGTTTTCAAGTGCAACTGTTGTCCAAAAATGAATGCTGTCAGATTATGATTTTCATTTGCGTGGGTTGTTTTCCAGGCAGAGATTTTAACGGGCATCCCAGTTGGCAACCTTGAAGATGCTGAAAAGGTGGGACGCATGCTGTTAGAAAGAGGGTGTAAGCTTGTAATTGTTACTCTTGGAGCAGAAGGCTGCATGATGATATCAGTAGAAGAACCCATTCCAAAGCACGTTCCTGCTGGGAAGGTCAGGGCTGTGGACACTACGGTACGTTTTTGTGGTTTAACTGTCTTGCTTTGGAAAAGACTGCTTAAGCACTAAGGGAAAGCAATGAGTAATCAGCCAAATCTTTGGGCACTAGCACAAAGGCTAATTTATGATGTGAAATTGATATCTTGCTTCCAGCCTCTCATGTATTAAATGTCAGTTCACTTGAGTTTTACAGTCTGTATTTTAGATGAGCTAGAGTTATTATACATACTCACGGTGTCTTCATGTTCATCCTTTACTGAAGTAAGAACCTGTCTCTGACTGTAATGTCTGATGCCAGTGGCTTGAGCTGCAGTCTTTTTTTTTCACCTTTGCCCAGTCAAATACATGGTCAGAGGCATTTTAGGTTTTGACATTAGGTACTTTTTTTTATTTCCTTCTCAGAACTAAATGATAGATACAGATAAAAACAGGACAGGCAATAGTTAAGATAACATTACTATGAAAACCTTACCACATTGCACATATGGGGCTATTTTGTGTTCCTAGTATTATCTGACATAAATCCAAAATAATTCCAGTGGAGTTACTGAGAGCAGCACAGGTCACGTTGTATGTACTAACTATACATTTAAATGCCTGTTATAATAACGTCATATTACATATGTTCTGTTACAATAGTTCATTAAAATCCTGGAGATTTTACCATCTGGTGCATTCCATATCTGAATTGCATTAATAATGACTAGTTCTTGTAGTATGTTTTTTATCCATGGACCTCAAACTGATTCCCAAATAAGAAAGGCAACTGCCTAAAAGATGAGGAAACAGAGGCATAGGGGACCAAAATTACCTAGGTCAGTAGTATGCAATGGCAGAGCCAAGAGGAAAGTCACTTCATCTCAACCAGAAGATCACTCATAGATTTGGACTGTGATATGCTAATGCCATGGATAGTGTTGTTTCATTGTTAAATATGATAGTTTTCAGTTTAACTGTGAAATAGAGATACTACGGCTTTATTTTCCTCTTTTGCCCTTTTGTCATTTAGAAGTTTGGGTTAGTGCTGATTTTGGAATGTCTCCAAGTTCTAGTTAAGGGAGGGAGGGAGGGATCACTGCCCGGTACTGTGCATAAGGTTCTTGGTAGGGCACTACAGATGCCAAACAGCCTCTGCTTGCTTTTAGCCTAGAATTAGGAGTGCCAAGGGAGTGAAAGGCACAGCTCCCAAAGCTGCCCAGAAGCAGAATTTAATAGCTTGGGAGCAACACCTTGTGAACCTGGCATTACAGCTTCTTGCTCTGAGTTGGTAAATCCACTACTTCTATCAAAGCTGAGCATTAGAGTTTTTTTCTACATCACACAGAAGTGATGAAAAAGTAACATGAGTGTCTGCTTCTTCAAAAGAAGAAAATTGCTGCCAGATCAGCTATTGTTTGATATCTTAAGGTATTTGCTGCTCTTGGAATAAAACAGCAATTCTGAAACCACACACTGGATGAAAAAGTGCTTTTTATCTTGCCTAGCAGTTTAGAGTTTCATGACTGAACTAATTTAATGCTCCTTGTTTTCTATTTTTTCTTTTTCATTTTCATTTATTTTCTTTTTTTAATTTGACTTTAAATAAAAGCATTTTCTTTGAGTGTACTAAATCCTTACCCTGCCTCCTTGTGGCCAACAGGTTATTGGCTTTCAGATAGCATAGGATTTTCACAGTTAATTTTGTTAATCTACTTAAATACCAGTGGGCTGTTTTCAGTAAAACAGCTGTGCTCAGTTTATTTTTGCAGACTGAATGAAAAAATATGTGTTGGCCTTCCATTATAAAAGTCTTACATTGCTTAGCCTGATTATGACTTTGCCTGAAAGCAAGTGGTTTTAAAGCAACCCTTAAAAACACTTAGCAAAATAATGTCATCCTCAACTAACCTGGATTGCTCTATTATTAAAATAAATACTAAACATTCTAGTAGGACATGTTACTCTCTTCAGGGGCATCTCTGCAGTAGATCCTTTCCCAGGAGAAGGGTCAAGCTGTGAGGTGACTTACCAAGTAGCCACTTATCCACAGAGTATTCAGAGTTGTTCATGTACATGCTCTTAGCATGGCATTTGATAATAATAAAAAAAAAAAAGTTGCTACCTTAAGTTGCCCTGACTTCAGCATCTTGAAGGACCACCAAAATCACATCTGGTTATGTGCCATGTCGATATTGTTTAGATCTGCAGAAAGTAAAGTTACTGCCAGACAAAGAGTTAAATGATGTGTGTACCCTATCATAGAATTTGCAAAAGGTTACAGAAATGAAATTAAAACAGAATTTGCCATGTAGGAAATATGCAGCAATGCAACTTCAATACTGACTCCTGGTCATTTCTGCAATTTTGAGAATTTTTGAACAAGAAAATACTAGGGTAGATACAGCCACAAAGATTAAAAATTTGAGTTCCTTCCCCAGCCTGTGTGGTCCCCATTCTCCATGTTCACAGGTTCATCAGAGACGCTAAGGGTTGATAGACCGTAGAGCCTGGCCCTTCTTCCTAGCCCTTGAGATGGTTAAGCTAAGCATTTATTGGCTGAGCGCTGGGAAAAGCTGGCTTCATCTCCCACTCTGTGGTGGAACATGAATCTTCAAGACTGAAAATCTGGCATTTTTCACCCACACTAAATCAATACTATAAAGGGGGGAAAAAAGGCCTGTTGATTCTTTTTTTTAGCACTAATTATCTTTATGTGGGCTTTAGTAATGTATGCAATGCTTCCCATGACTGTTAGCAGAGCTCTCCGTACACAGTCCAAAACATGTAGAGCACGAATAGTCGTTCAGAGGGAAGTTTTGCAAGACATGATATTGTAAAGCTGAAACATCTGTTTCTCCTCTTATAGCTTAATAGTGCAGCAAGCTTTTGTTAAGAAAATTAACTTTCCCTTCATTTTACTAGTTTCTTCTAGCTGTTTCCTATATGCAAATTTTGAATAAACAGAAAAATAAGTGAATTATTGGAAAATCATCCTTGAATTTTCTGGATGGCAGAAAGATCTAATTAAGCCCACTGGCCATATCAATTTGTATTTGAAACAGATGATGTACCTGAGACATTTGACACATAATAAAGTGCTAACATAAGATAGGTATATATTATAATCTATTTTCATTACTTTAAATAGTTGCTTTTAAATGTACTTGACTACATGGAGTTAAGTATATGCATTTACTTTATTTTAGGAAGAAGCTATTTTCCACTCTAGGTGAAAATAGTACATGAAGCTGCATTAAAATAGCAGTGAAGGATAATTATATAATTCCATTTATATGACACTTCTTCTGTTGGTAGCAGAAGGTTTCACAAACCATTCACAAATTTGATAAGCATTTCATAGAAAACAATAATATCATGTACGCTCATTTTGCAGTTGCATGTGTGTGTGTGAAGCAGTTTGCCTGCTGCTGAAGCAGAAGCACAGCTGAGGTGGAACATGGCAGCTGCTCACAAACAGCTGTGGGACATGACATCATGTCAAAATTGTACTTGAGGTGAAGTGGATCTGTGTAATGAACCACACGATGATCCTGCTGCAGAAGCCCTGAACACACTGTCTTGGCAGTGACATACAGTTGACGAGAGAGAGTGTCTGATGAGAGAGAAGGCCACAACACCCGTATCAGAGAACGAAGCTCTGCTCTATTTGCCCCTTCACCCTTGCTCTCCTCCTCTGCTTCTGACAATCACGCAAAGTGTAATTCACAGCACTATTTACATCTATTTACATTTACTAATTATATTCCATTGAAACTGCCAAGGAAAATTTGTCAGAAGAATGTAATTACTCAAAGCTGGAATTTGGCCAGCAGTGAGATTAGTTCCCTTCCCTTTTGCAAAAAAAGCACTATGGGATCATACAGAACTGAGCACTTCAAGTGACAGCTAGGGACCAAGTCAAGCCCCTGAGGTACTGCCAGAGGCCTGCCCAGGGCTTGATGTGTGCAGGTGGGTTTTGCAGAGGTATTTGGGCTGTCTGGAGCTCTAGGTCTGGAACTTGGGATCTGGGATTCAGAGGGTCATCCATGCCAGACCTCCTTTGGAAGTGGGGCAGTCTGGCAGTTGGTGGCTATGGCAGGCTGGAATGTGTCTGCTGGCTCTGTGACTTTGCTCTGTGGTTGCTGCTTGGAGTTGAAGTTGGGATGTCCTGTCTAGGAGAGAGAGATGGCACTGGCAGAATCTCCCCTGCATTAGGGGAAAATGGGTTGCTCTCTGACTAAGCAAGCCAGAGCTGCCCAACTGTCACTCCCCTATTTCCAGGTTACAGGATGGAGATCAGTTTGGAGAGGGAGGTAATCTAGGGTTAGTTTTTGTAACCTGTGTTTGCTCCAGAGCCCAGCTTGGATCAAGATGCTGAATATATACTTGCATCAGTTAGAGTGACTTTCTAATTTTTGTTCCATCTGCATATCTAGCTTCAGCATGGATGTGTTTTCTGGAAAGGCAAATGTACACACTTGGGTACACAATATTTAAATGAAAATTTAGAACCCCTTTTCACAATGATGCCTTTAGTAATAGCAGAAGTCCATGGTTGCCTTTTAAATCTCACGGAGAACTCAGAATGTTTCATTTCACAGTATTTCTAAGCACAGCCATTAAATTTACCATATAATTTCTTATAGTACCAGCATTTTCTGTTTTTTTTCAAATATAGGGAGTGCACAACCTGCTGAGGCAAGCTAAGGAGGTCACAGGTTGAGGTGCCATGCTTATAAACAGGAAACTCATTGAGGAGACAAGATAATATTTAAAACTTAATCTACTCAGTTGTGCCTGAAATTTGTCATGAGTGCATGATTTAGTCTATAGTTCTTCACTGTACAATATTTTCAGAGACAGACAATGCATACTATTTGTCATAATCATAAATGTTTCCATTATTTTTTCATGTCAATTCAGCAAAAGAAAAGTTCATTGTTACAATATGAATTGTCATTAGATATTTTGTGTTCAAATGCTGTTGTTTTCCTCATAATTCTTATTATATATATATTAGATCTGTCTCTATTACTAGGGGAGAGAATTATGAAGGGTGTCTTTAAGCAGTAGACTACTCACTGAGTAGCTTTGTGTTGAACTCCAAAGATATTACACAACCTTTATTTTAATAAAGCCTCATATAAGTGTATAGCTATATAATTTTAGATATGTCACAGTATTCAGGCCTGTGCAGCAATTGTGGTCTAAAGAAGGCAGTGTGGTTTAGCAATTTGAACAAAGGACTGAGTAAGAGTTCCAGGGCTCTGCAAAAGACTTGCTGTAAATCCTTGGGAGAGCTACTTGTCTTCTTTGTATCCCAATTTATCTGTCCATAAATTGGAGCTGCTATTAATGTGTTGCATAGAAGCCATGAGAAGTCTGTTAGGGATCAGAACAGAACCTGGGAGGCCTTTTTCCCAGGCTTGTCATATAACCTCAGGCCCGTTGTGCTTCTTTGGGGGTTTTGCAAACTCATTGAAGTACTTCTGCTTGAAGTTGCGAGGTCTTGTCTGTAAAAATATGGTTTACACTAAAAATTCTCTGACTTAGCTGTATCTTCTGGTTTGGAGGAAGCTTGAGCCAGAGGAGTGAAGTGGACACTGAAATAAAGCCTTAGAATATAAATAAATCCAAAACAGTCCTCCTAATAACAGCAATTCTTTGTCTCCTGACTTTGTGGCCTAACGTCTGAGGCTCAAGGGGATATAAATACAACACTCTGTGCAATGACTAATTACTCAAAATTCTGTGCATCAGCAGAAGTGGGACTTGTGGTTGACTCTAATATTATCAAATGCCTTTGCTATTTAATAATCTTGTAGCCCTACATTATTTAGCATGCCGTTTGCACAAAGAACAGTGATTTTATTTCAGCTATCTCCCAACAAAGTAAAAATGCAGCTGGTAGTAAATGAAGCATTTGGCAGACAATGTGTCTGATGTACAGTTCTCTAACTTGCTAAGAAAAGAAAAATGTTGTTGATTGTTTAACCTTTTCCTACCCAAGGCTGTAGCAAGGAGTAAAAGGACAACAAAGGTTTTATTTTTTTCTTTTTTCCCTAACCCTAAAACCTAACCTTTTTCCCTTTTTCTTTTTCTTTTTCTTTTTCTTTTTGTACTGGGCAAACAGCTTATTTATCAGTAGAGTAATTATGCCCAGAGCTCCCATTAACATCCCACAAACCGACAGCATAATAGCTTCCTTTCTTTAACATGCAACCCAAATAGGTTAATAAATAAGTTTAGTTCCAGTCATAGCCCGCTTTCTGACTTAGCATTCTGCATTCCATCTTTTGCAAATATGGAATCCATTCAATTTTGGAATAGAAAAACCATGAGGAATAAGTTAATCTGCCAGGCACTCCAATCAGTGATCTGCACTGTAAATCTATTTAAAGCTGAATTTATTATGTTCTGAAGTTCAGCTGAACTGTGAAAGAGCACATGACTGAAATCACTGCATTTGAGTTGACTCACAATTAAGTCTAGATGAGACTTGCTTGGCTCCTCACACGTTTCTGTTTCTGATTCAGGCCTTCGAACGACACTTCAGTTTTTGAAGGCTTGGTCAGTCGCCTAAGGGTATACAGGTATGCAGTGAAAAGAGGGATTGCAGTAGTTGCATCCCTCTGCATTGGCAGTCAACCAAGAAAAGGTAGAGCAAGATGGATGCACCCTTTTTCCTCCTGGAGAGCAGAAAGCTGTATTATCCTCCTTTTACAAATAGGAAAAATGCAACAAAAATGTTAGTGATTGGGTGCACTGAAGCACAAGCTAAAAATGTCCTGCTCCAAGTTATACAGGGAGTTGGAGTGATGCAGCCAAAAATGAAGCACAGGCTTATATTGTCCCATGCTACTCTCTTAACTTCTAGACAACATTGTCATGGAAGGAAACGCTGTTTATCTGCCTAGTAACTGTCTATTTTAATCTGTAAGAACAAACAATGTAAACAAAATGAGCAAACAGAAGCAGGCTTGTACAGTACAATTTGCAGCCTTGTTTTCCAGTGGAAGATTCCATGGACCACCCAAGCTTTGCTCTAGTCCTTTTCTCAACCACGGAGCATCTAATTAAATCCCTTTCCATTCCTGACTCTAAGTAAAAGAGAGCCTACAGTCCTGTACAGTTTCTTTCCAGATGGAAATGCATAATTTAACAGAGATACAGCTGACAGAGAGAAGCAGTATTAGCATTTGCCACAAATTGCATTAAATTACAAGGGGTACTTAATGAAGACATATTATAAAAAAGAAGATTTAAGCCAATATTTAGTTTTCTAAGCCCCTTCTAAGATTGTAGAGTGCCAGGCAACAAAAACCTCACAGTAAAGCTGAATTTCTGTATTGCTTTAGTGATACCAAGAGTTGTTTGGTTTTGCTACATGGGATCAGTAAAAGGTCATGACATTCTGTCCTACAGCTTCACTCCTATACATGTATGCATATACAAAAAGTTGCTAAGTACCTTACATTATTTACTACTTGGGTACTTACAACATGAGGTGAAATTATATTCATACTGCTGTTTTGTAGATGGCAAACAAAAGCACATAGAGACTGGCTTAATCAGTGGCAAGTGAACCTGCTTCCCTTGTTTAACCATAACTTCTTCTCTATGCTTCTTTTAAAAAAAAAAAATTAGGACTGGAGGAAAATTTTTGCCAGGCTATCAGTTGTTTCATTTTTAGAACTGGACATCATTGTAGATGTCCACATAAATGAGAAAGTACATAGCAATGCAGAATTGCTTTGCATTGGATGCTTCTTGAAGAGGCTGTAAGGAGTTTATGGAAATATGCTACGAGGACAAGTGCTCTGGCTCCGCTATTGGCATATTAAGAACTGCCATACTAAGAAATATTCCAGTTTGGAAATTAACCCAGTTGATTGGTCTGGACAAAAAAAGGTAGGGATGCTGGCAGCATTTATGCAGCAACTGAAATGTTTTGTTTGGGGGCCAGAACACGTGAAGGATACAGCATCCTATGTCTCCACCTGAGATTACATTCTGATGAGGTCTAGGGAAGCTGAGTTCAGAAATCTTGAAGCTGTCTTTGTACCATCTCAATTCAGGGATGTTTTAGTAAATGAAACAATGGTATAATTTATACAGGTCAAGAGCAGAGTAGGAAATGACCCTTTTATTGCTTCTCTTGGGCTAACTACAGCTTGCAATGCAATTCAGTTCAAAACCATTGCAGCAAAACATGCTGCATCCCTTTTCTTAATTTACTGTCATCCCCTTGACTTTATGATGAAGCCAGCACAGGCTCTCCAGAGCATGTTCAGTCCTAGTATGACACCCTGTGTCAGAGCAGATACTGGTGTGCCAGTGCATGCACACAAGGCCATACACATAGCACTCAGGGATTTCTACGTTGCACAAAGGATCGAGAGGAAGGAAGACCCAACTGTGTGCAGCCATCCTTCTAATTAAATTCCTGCAGTTAAAAATAGCTAGTGGAAGCTGGCACTTCTGGCACATCCAGAGCGTCACCTTCCCAAGTATCTTTTTCTGGCCTGAGCCGTAGGAAGCTGCAAATGTGATCCGCTGTGTAATAGTGCAGCATATTCTTGGCCAAACTCCTCATCATTTTTTCCTTCTTTATGGTTAGCTTGCAAATGTCATATCTCTCCTTTTCTTCTTCAAAGCTATTCTCTGCGGAACCAGGTATCATCCAGGCTTGGTGGAAGATAATTTACTCTTCTCAGTTTCTTCACATCAGTTCTGTCTATGGTGAGAGAGAAGGCAAACCTGGCTCTGGAGCCCCTCACCTCCTTAGTTGCCCAGAAATGCCAATTACAGTAATGTTGATATTGAACAATATCAGATTTCCTGATTTCCTCCAATGGTGTTTTCACTGCCAAGTAATTCTGGTCACTACAGAAACCAGAAAGGTTTGAGTTGGATCAGTGATATTGCATAATTAGGTTTTCAAAAGAACAAGAACAGAGAAATGAGAATAGTGGGGAAATCAGTCTTCTTGCTTTTGCAAATTCTAACCACAGAAAATACCAGAAGTTGCATTTCTTATCAAGAATAAAGGAGTTAATCTTTAGTGGCCTGCCCCATGGACAGAGAAATGGAAGGAAGCTAGAACTGTGAAATTTTGGTGATTGATAGCAGTAATCTGTAGGGGTGTCTTTAATAGCCAAATTTTGGCTATTAAATATTTGGCTCAATAGCAGTGGAGTGTGATGATTTTGTCACTTTCCTCAGGGTTTTCTTTTGTGTCTATGTTTGTAGAGGTAGATATGCAGACATAAAAACAGCTATTCTAGAACAACTCACCTGTAGAAAAACAGATTCCCAAATTCTGGCAGCAGTGTTTGTCAACTGCCCAAATAGTTATAAGGAGTATTTGTTTTATTCATTTCAAAGCACAAATAGACACAGAAATAATGGAAAAAAGGTAAGGGAAGTCTCTAGAAGCCTGTGCCTCATTGCTGTTGTCTGTGATTTTGTTACTGAAATCATTAAGCAGGCAGTGTTTTCCTTGGAAATGTCCATTTTACAGGGAATCCCACAGAGAATACCTTGGTGCTCACCTACTGCTGAAGACTGTGAGTGAGGTGTGGGAGCCCTGTTTTCTGCATTCCTGCCCCACAGGTTAAGGACAACAGAATGAGTGGGTAGCAGTAAACAATACTCTACAGCAGAGCAGCAGTTCTGGCTTGTTAAGTCACATCTAACTGAACTTTGAGAGAGGAGATACAGCTTGAGTACTCAAAGAAACGATTACACAAATTCAGTTGGAAAAAGAATGCAGGGAGCTGGCAAGAGGACAAAGCTAGGGTGAGCTCAGACAAAAAAAACTCCTGAAGTTTGGTGGGTTTTTTTCCCTCCCAGGATGTGTAGTTCAGAGGTAGGCAGAAGCAGTGGCCAGCCAACAAAGGCTAGATACTGTGGTTTTGAAAGAGGCACTCGAGCATATGGAGCTTTTGTGCAAAAAAAGAATGTTTTTTTGATCAATTCCAGGCGAGATGGCAGTTGTGTCGTTCTGAGTGCTCCTTGTTGGATTAGATGGGATCACTAAGAGCATTTTCAGACTGAGAGAAAAAAAAACGTGTGGCTAGTGAAATTGCCCAGCCCAGAGATTTCCTTCTTCTTATTTAGCTGTTAGATTATGGGGTCCTGAAGCCATGTCAGCCTCATACATGATACACGGTGATCCAGTCAGTGACAATTTGCTCAGTTCTTTCCCGGTTGGGGAGCTCATTGTTTGAAAGGGAAACCCACTGCCAGAATTTGCAGTGTACTATCAAAATATCGTGATGTATTCTGGGCAGAGCTTCAGCTCCAGTTTCATTTGTTCATTAAATGAAATTTGTGAATTAACCTGTAAGCATGAGCTTTGTTAGGATGAAATCACAATTTAGTGCAAGTGTGACATGAATAATGAAAGGAGTGCAGTACTCCTCAAGGAAATAAGTGAAGCTTTTGATTAGAGTAGTAGAGTAGCTGCGTGTTTTTGAGGCTTGATAAACCAGTTTGAGAAGTACAAATCAACCTTCTGAAGGGCTACTATATTTAGTGCCAGGCTTCAACCATGACTCTTGATTCTGCGCAAGTTCAAACTCTGGGAAAGGTAGATACAGCTCCTTTAGCATGTTCAACTGAAAGTCCATCATATATCTGTTAGCAGTGATGTCCATGTGCTTCCCTTTTGTTGACACATCATGGTATATATGCTGTACTTTGCAAGAGTGCCACTGGAGATTTTGTGTTCACCTGAAGTGTAATGAGTTTTCCAGTATTGTGTTTTGTATGTCATATGGTATTTTGTATGCATTTTGGGGAAAAACAAACAAACAAAACCAAAAATGAAACCAAACCAGGTGGGGGGTTTCCTCTGCTGTTTCTGAGTTTCTCTGTGAGGTATGAACTTTTGGATCAAATGAAAGAACATAGCTCAAGTGTGAAACCAGGAAAAAGGCAGCTAGGAGGCAAAAGTTCGCTGAATCTTAAACAGGAAATTTACACAGAAGTGTATCCCAAATTGAAATATTCCTTGCTGAAATATCTATTACTCTGGTAGCATAGAAATCAGAGTAGCGATGGGTTGTTTGGTTGTTGAGAATCTCACAGGTTCATCAACATGGATCCATTGTTTTCAGAACGGCATGTGGAATTCCTGGTTCAGTGCTCTTACTCCATTGTGTAAGAAAGAAATAAATTCGTCACCTCTCATTAATGCTATCTGGAGTTGAAAGGTGTTTATATGAGCATCATCACACTGAATTGTTTCGATGATTCAGAAAACAGAGTGCTCCCTGTGGGTGAATACTTTGTTGGCTTTCTGGGGTTAGACTAACACAGTCTGTAACACAGAATAACTTTGTTCCCCAGTGCTAAGGAGCATACTGGAATATTATTACACATCAGAATGAAGGTCTCCTGTGCTCCTTCCCAGTTTTCTTTAGTGTGCTCTAAGAGAAAGCCAGCACTTCACAGACAACTTGCAGTATTTTTCTTATAAATAGGGAGGTGGGAGCTACTCTGTTCTGATCCTGACTGAGAGTCCAGCAGAGCTGTGGAGTCCACTTACTAATTCTGCATATCTCAGTTTTGAGGTTCCCAAGCTGTGCCTCACTTTCAAAGGATGGGTAGCTCCTATGACTCCTATTAGTTCATGAAAGATCTGGAGCTCTGGATTCAGCCCACAGATGTCTCAAAGTGGGTGTTCTTAACATCCTTGATCTTAATTTGGGTTCATTTCCCATCACTATTACCTGCCTTCAAAGCACATGCTGTATAGGGGCTTTGAAATGTAAAACAGATACTTTCATCTGTGCTTTTTAGATGACAAATTAAATTAAAAATTGCAGAGTTGTGAATGTTGTATGTTTTATTTCCAACATTCACCACAAACCAAACATTTCAGGGGAATTCATGCATCTGTAATGCTTGTCACTGTTCTTTATAGAAACAGTACATAACTTAATACAGTAGGATGTTTCAGAAAGCAAAGAAATTGCATGCAGGAGGTCTTGTACTGAAATTAATCTCTCAGGAATGCAGGGGGTTAACGGTCAGGCTGATTAATCACTGTTAATGAACCATCAGGAAATCTGTCAGGAAGTGGGTAAAAATTCCTGATGGCTGATGTGAAGCACTGTGTGGTGTGCTTTGGTTTTGGTGTTTCCCAACTGATAGTCTATAGTGGGTGTAGTTTAGTTACCTCTAAGTTCTCAGGACATGTGAAGGACCAGAGGATATGCTGCCCTTGTTCAGCTTGAGTAAGTCAGGAAGAAATTTTCCCCATTCATGGCTGTGCAAGTATGTCGCAACATAAATGCAAGGAAGTCAGGGCTTGCTCCTTCCCAGGACAGAGTCTCGTAAAGATACAGAAAGGAAGCATGATCATTCCCTCACTCCTCTGGTCTGAGCCCAGAGGGTACAGAGGGAAGAGTGGAACAGGCAGCTTTCCCTGTGTGAACAAGGAGCCAGAGTATTAGGACCTGGATACACAACTGAGTTAATGAATTGCCTGGTGTTGACCGAGGGTGAGGTTTCCCAGTTGGCTCAAGCTGATCCAAGATCAGGCTGAAAGGAGTGTTTTTAACCTCTGTCTCCTTTGCTTTGGACTAGCTATCATGTATAATACAGCAACTTGCTGATCTGGGCAGAAACTATTGTTGCTTGGTCAATGTTGTCTGACTTAGAAGGATCAGAGAACTGATCTGCCTCACTGCTTGGCAGCACGGGTTCTAGATCCGATGTTGAGGAGGGTGTGGGAACATGAGACAAGGATAAAAACATGAGTGGAGACTGAGCCTTTCAGCAGTAGCATAACCGTGGATTGGCTTAAACCTATTATGAAACTGCAGTCTGAATCACTGAAATTAGCAGTGCACTGTCAACCTACAGGGAATGCAAATTAAAATGTGTTAGCTTACACCTCCCGCCGCTGTTAAAACAGTGGCTGAGCACTGCCATTCTGCACGTGGCTGGGAGGAAGGAGTATATGGTGGGGCAGCAGCATAACAATTCTCCATGACTTGGTCTGGAGTGTGCAGACCACATCAGACATCACTGGGAGGTGTGTGGGGGAGGCAGAGGAGGAAGAAGAGAAGAACAGACAAGCACCACTACCAACATGATTCTTTCTATATATTTTCCTTTGGATTAGGGTAGCATGTTCTACAAGACTGTAGAAACACTCAGTTACCAGAGCACAGATTAAGCACAGTAATGCAGCTGCAGACCCAGACCCTAAAGGTCTGGGGTACTGTGTGCTTTTCCTAGTACTTCTCCTTTATTTTCAACCCAAGTATCTTTACAGTGTTCTTTAGTCAGCACCAAAAGCCTAACTTAGACCTAAAAAGGTTAGCCCTGCTATTTGATTGCAAAATTTGATAAGTCTGTGTTAAGGACTTCTTATCATTTAGTTCTGGCTCAAAATTCCACGCAAAGATACAGGAAGAACTGCGTTAGTGGAAAATCTCTTTGTAACTTTCAAATGTTTCATGTTTTAGAGGTTTGTAACAAAAGGACTGCTCCTGTAAGCACAGCCATGCAGAGCCACATCAGTATCTGTAGGGTACCCTACAAAGACAGTAATGCTTCCACACAGGATCAGCAGCCCCGGACACAGTGGGAGTAGTCAGCCTTGCTAGGCCTTGAGGTGAGGAAATAGTTTGAAGATAGTCAAATTACTTTGATTTCAGGAGAGTTTCAAGATAGTGGAGTTAGTTTAATTTAAAGACTATCTTAATTTAAACTGACAAAATATGTCTCCAGTGAAACATAAGGAAAAATGTGGGGAGAAAAATATTAACCTCCAAAAAAATAATTTAAAAAAGTATTCCACAAACAAATAAATGCAAATGGAAAAAAAATCAACCTGTAACATTTCCAGAAATAAATCATTCTCCATCCCATAGAGGATAAACATGGCTCTTTCAGGGAGAAGGAAACCATAAAGACAAAATAAAGAGCTTTATAACTGATTCAGTCACTGTGTATGGGGTTTGCATGGCAAGGTTTTGGTAGTGGGGGATTACAGGGGTGGCTTCTATGAGAAGCTGCTGCAAGTTTCCCCCATGTCCGATAGAGCCAATGCTCCAAGATGGACGCACCATTGGCCAAGGCTGAGCCCTTCAGTTATGGTGGTAGTGCCTCTGGGAAAATGCAGTTAAGAGGGGGGGAAAATACTGCTGTGCAAAAACAGCTGGAGAAAGGAGTGAGAATATGTGAGAGAATAATCTGTGCACATACCAAGGGCACTGGAGAAGGAGAGGGAGGAGGTGCTCCAGCTGCTGGAGCAGAAAGCCACTTGACACCCATGGAGGAGACCCACACCAGAGCAGGTGGGTGGCCAAAGGAGGCTGTGACCCCATGGGAAGCCCATGCTGGAGCAGGCTCCTGGTAGAACCTGCAGAGAGAGGAGCCCATGCTAGAGCAGGTTTGCTGGGGGACCTACACTGGAGCAGCCTGTTCCTGAAGGGCTGAACCATAAGAAATGGACCCACACTAGAGCAGTTCATGAAGAACTGTAGCCCATGGAAAGGACTTACACTGGAGAAGTTCATGGAGGACTGTCTCTTGTGGCAGGGACCCCATGCTGGAGCGGGGGAAGAGTGTGAGGAGGCCCCCTGAGGAGGAAGGAGTGGCAGAGACAACATGGAATGAATGAACTGACCACAGCCCCCATTCCCTCTCCCCCTGCACTGCTGCAGGGGAAGGAGGTAGAGAAATTGGAAATCCCACGTGTAAGCTTAGGAAGAATAGAGGGGTGGGGAAAGATGTTTTAGGTTTTGGTTTTATTTCTCATTATCCTACTCTGATGTGATCGGTAATAAATTCATTTTCCCAAGGCAAGTCTGTTTTGCCTGTGATGGTAATTGGTCCCTGCCCTTGTTTCAACCCATGAACCTTTCGTTCTCTTTTCTCTCTCCTGTCCAGCTGGGGAGGGGGGTGACAGAGTAGCTTTGGTGGGCACCTGGCATCCCGCCAGGGTCAACGCACCACACACAGTCACCAAAGGGTATTTTACTCCTTGAGCATTTCAGTTGAAATTATCTCATAGCTGAGACACAGACCCTCTCGGCACAAGACTGTCTGAATATATCTGAAGGCTGGAAATGTTTCTCCAGTTCCACTAGTAACCTTTCATCAAAGCATAGCCCAGGGATTCTTGTAGGGAAACATAGGCTTTCCCCACTTATGAGGAATGGATAGCGAGCATCTTCGCTGACAGCTGGTTTTGTGTTACATAGGGCTAATTTGCAGTTTGGGTACAGAGTAGGCAGGGGTACAGCAAGGAATGCTGAGCAGATGTGACAGAGTGATAACATCCTTAGCATAATCCAGTGTCACACAGTTGTGGAGTGCTATAAATACAACAGGAATTCTCCAAGGCCCAATTCCTTCACAGAGTTGGACATCTCTGCATTGCCATGCATTTAGACTGCACTAAATCAGTGTAATCCTCAGCCTTCGTTCATTTGTGCACTGCTGTGAATGCTCCTGGGAGACTATAAGCATCACTGAGAGCAGTGTCATTGGTTCTACATTATAAGGCAGTTTTTGACAGCTTTGGATTGATGTTCTGATTTATTCACTAAATGAAGAATTTATCATCACAAGCATAACATTTCTCTTTTACTGCTATACAACATCCTTTTAGGGTGTTCCTTTTAGGTCTTGGTTAGACGCTCTTAGGCTGTACTTAATGGAACAAAACCCTGTAATACCCAGAGCACACATGGACTGTGACTTCTTGGAAGAATCACACAAGAAAAGTTTTCTGAGGTTCAGTAACAATGTCAGGCTTCAGAAACCAGAGTCCCCTCCTGTTCTTACATGGTTGCCATTGCCCTTGCCTAAGAGGACAAGCTGTCAGGGCAAAGGCTGAGGAAGAGATTGCCCAGGAACAAGGCAGTACAACTGTTGCCACTCTGTGAACTGTAGCTTTTGGCCTTTTGGCCTCCGATTTTTTTTTGTGAGCAAGTCATCTTATTGTGAAATGCATCCTATTATGCTGTGCATGATGGATTGAAAAAGGCTTTACTTGCTGTAAAGGCTGTTGAACAATATAGTTTCCACTTACGAAGCACTTTCCCTAAAAAGCTTCTCAGGGCAGCATCATATAAAAATAGTTATACTAAAGTTGTAAACCAGCTTCTGACAAATCAGGAATAACAAGAGCTAAGGTATAAATAGAAGTGTTTTCTCTTCTCTAGAGGCACAGGATCTCAGTCAGTGCTGGATTGTAAGAAACAAAAATGCCCTTTTCCAGACACACAGAAAAACAAGGACCTTCCAGACTAGTGGCACAGAATATAAATAGGTTTAAAAGTGCTTCAGAACCATAAAGCTTAGTCAAAACCATGACATTTGCATTTTAGAATGAGCCACATCATATCAGACAACTTTTTAAATCCAATTCTTTATTTCATAAAAATTAGCATCTCTTGCTTTACAGAAAGGTTAAATAACTTGTATAATTATGGAATGAATTGTCTCCAGGCTCTCAAAGATATAAGGATTATCTCAAAGTCTGGAGTGTATTAAAATTCCTGAAAAACAAATGCTGAAGAATGCAAAATGTTACATACTCTGTGTTTATATTTTGTCAGTGGGCAGAAAAAATGCACCTTAAGGGTTGTTTTCAAATTCAATATTTTTGTGAAGTTGGTGAGAATTATTTTTCTTATAGCGGGCTTTGAAGCAGGTAAATGGAAAGCTACTATTTGCTATTCCAGTGTTTGGACAATCTTGATTTCACTCTGAGTCTGTTCCTTCTTCTGCACTGCGCTGACCTTCTCTGATTCTACCAAACTCCATGTAGTTTAATCCACAATACCAAAGAAGGAAGGTCTGTTTCTGTAAGCCAAAAATAGTTCTTACTGCAGTTAACCTTGCAGATGAATCAGTTCTGCTATTGCTCTTTAAGTCATGTTTGACCAGTCATGTCTGCACAGACCAGAAGCAAGGCTGAACAGGGTATCTACATAATCTGTCTGATGCACGATGCTGTTCTCAGTGCAGCAGCTCCTGTATTGAAAACACCCCCCTCACAAAACATTTACTTACCAACATCTGAATTTATTATACCTTTAGGGTCAGTAGGAGCTGAGCTTTAGAGTTACTGACTACTTCAATTATGCATGAGAAGTAAGGATTTCAGTAAAAGTTTACTGGCATCAAATCCTTCTGTATATTCTCCAATCATCCTGTAATTTTCCATCTTGTAAAAAAATGCTAGGAGGCATTTTTCCATTCTGCATGGAAGTCTGCTGTTCTCCTAGTTTTTTGCTTTTAGAGTTGTTTATCATTATTCATTCCCACCAAAAGGGAGATCTACGGCCATTTCACAACCTCAGAGCATCACCCACAAGCAGAGAGGCACAGTAACATTGCAGGGAGAACTTGCATTCCATTTCACTGTCATACTAAGGTCTGGGTGTCTTTTTTTTGCTCCAATAGCCAACAGTGCAGCAATTATTAAAAAAAAAATCAAAAAGACAGTATTCTGCTCTGTGCTCCTGTCAAGTAATAATTTATGCTATTTGACACCAGATATTCTGAGTATTCCTCATTAAAATATTTGGCCACTTCCATTTCCCAGTGATCATTGTATGAGAGATATTTGATGTAAAAATTGACGAGTTCTTCCTGCTAGAGCTATAGCAGAAATTCTACTTCTGTCTGTAACAACAGTACAAAAATAGCTTTAATAATTAATCATGCACTGATTAGATTACAAACTCTCAGATGGGCTGGAGATTTTTGTATTATGCATCAGACAAAAGACATTGGCAATGCTTAACTAGCGGTCACCTGCTCTTGCTCCACCTGCCATTGTGGGAGCACTCCGGAAACCAGAAGGGAGACAAAGGCCCAACAGAAATTGATAAAAACCTTCACCTGCTCCTGGTATGTTCAGGAATACAGAACTGTTGAAACAGGTGCTGCTACAGCTGCAGGCCAGGGTGCAGCTTCGCTTGTTAACTTGTTATTTGCCAGGCAATGCTCTCCGCTGTACCCCAGTGAAAGAGAGTATCCAAACTCCAGGCTAAGCGAGTGTTAAGCAGGGAGTTTCCTGACTGGGAACACCAATGCAAACAGCCACTGTGGAAGGGCTGGGCAAGGAGAGGCCAGGCATGGGGTAGGCACCCCTATCCTGCACTCACTGCTTTAGGGTTCCCTTGCAGTGGTTACACTGCTCTGCCCTGTCAGCTGCTTGTAATGTTACAAACACATTTCTGTGGATGTGGCATTGTTTTGCCAGAATATCATATGCAGCTGATTTTAGGGTAAGTAGGAGTTTAAGGCTGAGAACCACTGGTACTCAAAACTGGAAAATTACTTTGTAGCCTTAACTTCCATTAGAAATTTTGCTCAGCTGTTTTAATTAAGTTTTTGTCCAGGCGCTTTGCTCTTGTCCCATGACTCTTGGGACCTATTTATTACAACTACAGAGGCAAAACCTTTCAGGGGAGATAGTCCATATGCTGGTTCTGGAATGAAATAAGATAATTCTAGTGTGTCCAGTGTAATGCTTTGCTGGTATAAAAGTATGATTAAAAAAAAGGGACCTTAGGACAGTTTTATGGTACTAGGAAGAACTGATATCAGTCTGGTCTTAGAAACCAAGCCAGTTTTGGGGGGGGGGGGGGAGAAGGACACTGTGGATCAAAATGAGCAAATCAAGTTAAAAATGATAATCAAGTTAAATTTTGCCAGTTGTTGGGGTCACTGCATAGCACTGAACATGGCAAACAACAGTTATTGTTAAAAGGCCCTTGGGAGGCAAACAGCTGTCATTCCCTGCTGCCCAGAGCAGAACCAGTGGTATCTGGGCAAGAGAGTCAGAGCCAAGCCAGGGCTGGTTGGTGCCCATGTGGTGCAGGCATACTCCCTACTCCCTGCCTCCCAAGGGCTCCAAAGGGGCAGGCAAGGCACAGCCTAGAGATGATCCTCAAGAGGGCCACAGCTGCCAGAGGTCCAAGGGAATGTCACTGTCCTCCATACTCATGGTCAATCTCAGCACAGGTGGCAAAGCTTGCCCCAGAAATAAGGGTGGTTTATGTGACAGACACAGCACAGACCTTTGTTAGTGGGACCTTTTTAGTGAACAACAGCTAAGTTCTGGAAGCATCAAAATGTATCATTCTGCAAAGGACACCACAAGCCACATGGCTTATTTTTTTCCCCTTTTCTCTGCCCCTTCTACCACTGACCTTTATGAAAAACAGAAGTTAAATGAGAGAAAAATAGCTTTAATGAAACATCCAGGTTGAGAAATCAAAATCAGACACTCCAACAACAGGAAGTTTTGAAAGCAGTGTTTGTAACAGCATCTTGCTGAACTGTAGTACACTTGCTTTTCTTTTTCTAAGTTTTAAGCCATATTGTAAATGCGCACCTTGACTTGGCAGCTGGGCACAAGGGTAGTATTGTGGCATTAGTTTAATTTTGCAGAATTGCCTAGGCATAGAAAAGTGAATTGAACTCAACCCCTGAACAATGTCCTGACTCCTGCAATCAGTGCTGCAACTTCTGTCTTTCCGGTAAAGACATCTGAATTGTTTCCCTGTGCAAATACATTTAAGCTTGTTTGTTATTTTATTCTAGGGAGCTGGAGACAGTTTTGTGGGAGCGCTGGCCTTCTACCTGGCTTACTATCCCAAGTTATCCATGGAGGAAATGATCAGGAAGTCTAACTGCGTCGCATCAGTAAGCGTCCAGGCATCGGGGACACAATCTTCATATCCTTACAGGAAGGACTTGCCTCAGGACCTTTTCTAATTGATTGTCTAGATCACTGTGCTGATTTTATCTCATACCAGACAGCATTATTCTCCTGATGGCAAGGAGGTTCTCCTCTGCTGACTGGAAACGCCAGAAAAGTCTCTTTGCTTCTTATTTCGGGAATCCTGTGTTCCTGTTCTACAGTAGTAAGATGGGGTGGGGGTGGTGAGTCTTTCAGACACAGCACAGCAGGTCTCTCTGGCCCCACACAGCCTTCGGGCTTGTGGCTGTACCACACAACGCACTGTACTGAACTACGTGAAGTTTACAGCAAAACACCTGGAGGGTATTGGGCTCCTGGCAGTATTTTTACCGATCTTATCAGAACTTCTGAGGGGCAATGGAAGCACATGAAGCAGAGTGTTAGCTTTGAGACTGCAACTTCAGTACTCAGCTGCACACACCAAGGCCAGCATGTGGCTCACAACAAAACACCGTCCATCAAGCCCAGGCATGTCTATGCCCACTCACCTGAGATGCAGCACTGCACCTCCCCACACTCTGGATCGTGGAGGAAGGTCCCTCCAACTAAAGAGAGGACAAGAGTGCTACCGGAGATAGACTTTGAAAAATGTTTCTAGCCATATTGCTCGAAACATAGGCAAGTTAATTAAGGAAGAAAAGCTTCCAAAACGATCAGAGAAGTACTCTGTCTGCTTTCTTCATGTTTGACAAAAACCCAGGAGTGAAAAATCCATCCTACTAACCTGGCTGAAAATAATATAGCCCATTTAACTGTGGTCATAGCTTATCCAAAATCTCATCTTACATGACTAGGTTCCCATTGCTTTTTTCCTCAGGAGCTGGTGCAAACATTATCCCTCCAATGAAGGACACCAGCTTGTGGTCACTACTGTCACATCTGCGGCTGGTAGGTTAGAAAAACTTGCAATCCTGCCATTGAATTCCTGCTGTGGAAAATGTTAATTTTTATTGCTTTATAAAACAATAGTTCCTTTGAAGATTACAGCCTCTTTCACAATGGAAAACACAGACAATGGGATTTGCTATTTAATTTTTTTTAATTGAGTACTGTAAAAATAACTCAAGATAAATAAATGTTACTGTGATGATCTATATCCAGACATTAAGAATTTTCTCTCTCTACATTGTTTTATTCACAATGGCCTTCAAATCACAGGAGACGGTGATCCCAGTTCATTTCCTCTCTTTTCAGCCCATGTTGCTGGATTTCTGAATCAGCGTTCACCCTGTCCTCCTCCCAGACCATCCTCTCCTCATGCATAAATCAAGTCCAGTCATTGTTCACATTGAGCGGATTTTTTTCCTCTCTGTGAAGAGGACACGTTGTTTTGCTATAGGGGAAGAAAAAGAATCTGTTAAGAAGCCTGAAGTGTTAAAATTCAATTCAATGAGCCCACGTCCCTTTTCTCCTGGCTGCCTTCACTGATTAAATGAGTGTAGAGCAAATGACTGGCACAGCACTGTTGTTAACCAACTCCTGAAGGAGTTTAGTAGTGCTTTCACTTTACCACATGTAATTTTTAGTTCCTAAGAGGTCCACTTTACCTCTGTGAGAATAAGTATCAGGACTGGAATCACTGAAAACATTCAGCAGCTGCTCTGTGTGACTAGTCTGAGTCACAGCTGCTCCATATAGGGACAAAAATAGGTTCTTACTGCTTTCTACTACTCTTCAACTCCAGAGCCCAAACAACTACAGTTGATGAGCCGGATATAGCTGATCTCACAGTCTGCCTGAGAAGTTAACCAAGTGTCCTGTGGATCTCTCCACAGGGGCACAAACTGGCCCCGCCCCTAGCACCTGATACAGATGTTGGCAAAGTCATTTGGCACTTCAGCTGGTTAAGCATAGTCAATACATTACTAAAACCCCCAAATTACAAAATAAATTAAAGAAAAGCTTTATAGTGTCATTAGAAAAGCACTGTTTGATTCAACTTCATTTTATGAATTCCTTTGAAAGCTATGCAAGAGCAATCCACCCAGTAACAAAATCTCTTCTTCCACATAAAAGTTTCGTTTTAAGAAATACTGCAGTTTAGAAACACATTCTGTTGCTGCAGCTAGGAGGTAGTGAAACTTGGGCACTCCTGCCACTACTTCACTAAAAAGCTTCATTCTGTGGAGGTCCCAGGTTTCTGAGAAGTACAAAACATAAGGTGAAAATGCATGCCAAGTGAAAATGCTTCCTAACATATTCCTGATGTGAGTTGTTATCCAGACTCAAATTTACTTCCCTTCACACATGCAGCACTTTCTCACATCAATTTCTCACTTTTGTTCTACTACAGGCTACAAAGATCAGAGCTTACTTCAGAAACCTACTACATTTTCTCTCTGAGCTCTTCACTTTCCTACAAGTTGCAAAGCTTCTGGAGGATCACTCTGCACAATGCTTCAATGCAGTAATTTGAATTTTTCTTATTCAAGAAAATAGTCCAAGAGATTTCTGATTTCCCTTTTGTATGGAATTCAAAAGGAAAGCCACGACCTCTGTCAGCTTTGATGAGAGCATATTGCTTCTCTGGTGGTTTCTCTCACTTGTCATAAAGCTCCTGTTCTATTAATTCCAAGAATGAAAAGGTAGTAGTCATCTAAGAAGCATATAAAATGATGAGAAAAAATAAGCTTGAACCACATAACTACTGGCCATGCATTATATTATCTACTTGCAGCTGCTTAATACATTCCTTTAGTTTATAGCTTAAAATAATCCTCTTTTTGCATTACCTCCACCATGTCTGGTTCAAATTCTAAGTTTACCCAAATTAAGCTTTTTAACATTAAATTCAGCTTTTTAATGTTAACTACAGAAACTTGAACTCTTAGTCAACTTTTAAAAAGCTGGGTGAGCAAATGGCAGTTTGGCAAGTGTTATAACCCCCCCAACAAATCAGATTCTTAAGCTGAGAAAATTTGCAAGGACCAGAGGAATATAAAGGAACCCACTAACTGTCATCTGGAGAGCAGCATTGTTTGTGGAGGAGGAAGAAATTGTGTTTACTTCTTTAAAAGAAAAAGTCCATTTTGTCAGTGATGGTTAAAATGTATTGTTCAGAGCACCCATGGCAACTTAACAGAATGCTTCTGTTGATGCACACTTCGTGACTGCTTGTTGGAGGTAGCACAGTCTAGCAAACCACACAAAGAAACAGAATGAAAGAACTCCTGTGTCACTTGGCTTTGCCAGTGACATGTGGCATGGCTGTCATCAAAGTCTCTGATATGTGAGGCAAGTCATTACTTTGTTTCCCTGCCACAATCTGTAAAATGAGGGTAATGCTTACTTCCCACTGGAATGTCATGAAGAACAGCAACTGTACAGTCATCTGAGTATGAAACATGTTATGACATATTCTGCTTAGATGGGAAAAATCCTGTTACATTCAAATCTTTTGCCCCACACAGTCAGAGAAGCTTATAGAAAGCACACTGACTTCTTTCCCAAGCTCTTACCAATGGGATCGTATCTCAGTAAGACCAGTTTTTCCTGCAGTCGGAGTCTCCTGATGTTGAAACAGTAGCCCGTCTCCGCAGTACTTCTCATCTTCACCAGAACATATCTAAAGTCACAAGGGAGATCTCTGTGTCAACACGCAGGCACTCAGCTACAGCCTGTACCATATGTCTGCCAGGGCACAGGCAAATGGACAAGGCTTTAGCATAAACAATTTAGCACAATCACATAAGATACTCCATTTCAACTTCAGGGATGTTCTGGATGGGAGCATCAATACCAAACTTACAACCCAGACAAACGGCCCACTGTAAACCATAAGCTCCAGCATTAAGTTTAAGTAAACAACTCCTGAGCAGGATACAAGCCCAGAGAGAAGGAGCTCCTCCACAAAACAGTGTGGCAGGAGGAATAAAAACATGAAAGAAAAAAAGAAATGAGAAAAATCAGCATGCAATTGAGTCATTATGGTTTAAAAGATAATGGCAAGAGAGGAAGGGTGATGGTAGTTCAAGATGTTCAGGCTCTAGAGAACGCTGTATCAAGACTATCACTTCCACATGCAGAGAGGAAGCTGAGCAGATAGGCTGGAACAAGAGATGTGCAAAAGGAGAAGCAGGTCCCCTTGGCACCAGCCATCCCACTAGATACAGAGTTTGATGTTAACCCAGCCACAGGAACCCCCTTCCCGACTGCAGTGCTCTTGGTTTGTGGGGTGGGCTGGCAGCAACTGCAGTGTCCCAGGAGCAGGGCAAGTCAGGAGACTGAGAAAGCTGCCCACACCTCCAGCCTGGAAGTATGCCGAGATCCATGCAACTTCCCAGACACAGGGCATCTTCCAAAGTCTCAAAGAAAGGTAAAACCCTTTAACTATTCTGTAAATTACGTCTTTCTCTTCCACTGCAGTAAAGAGATGGACACATCTCTGCATGTGGGCTTTCAGTTCAGTTTCCATTTCCTTGCTTTTCCTTGTTTTCTAATACAAAATACCCAGTCAAAATTAACCTGTTCTTCCTCACTTGTGCAGCTCTGACTAGTGTACTTCCTTGAGATCTTCCTTTTCAGTTTTGCCATCTAACTTAATATTGAGTTCAAAATAAACAGAAAAACACTGGATTCCTGCAGATTAACTGACCAAGCATATACTTGGGATTATCCCCAGTTATTGTCCTCTCCTGCACACTATGCAGGTGTGCTGTGAAGCCCCAGTAACCACGAAGACTCCTTCCCTATACCTCACCCACTTCCTCAAAGCCTCCGCGCAGTTTCCTCTTTCTGGGGGAATCAGCGGTATCAGTTCGACCAGGCCTTGAAATTCTTGTGCTCCACACATCTGAGGCCAAGCCCATTCCGAACACACCTTGTTCAAAAAAATCACTCCCCAATTAAGAAACGTAACTGGGAGCAGAGGCAGAAAACAACACTGGAAAGTTACTGGGGCACGGGGAGAAACCCAAGGAAAGTTCAGAAGGATAAATATATAAACATAAAATATTCCTGAAGCATATATGGAACTACAAAAAGCAGCAAAAGAAATATCAGGATAAAAAAATAAAATGGGGTGTATGGCAGAAATCCCTGTATTACCAACACCATTTAAAATAGCTACTTTTTCACCTCACAGAAACCTCCTGCTTTCCTGTGTTTGTTTTTGTGAACAGCAGAACACTCAGAAGTTGAACTGCCCTCTGTCAGGTACATACTTGGGAAGTGTTTTCTTAATTTAAAACCCTGACAATTGTGCAAAAATTCTGTAAGAGAAGAATCTCCTCAAACCCAGCAAGTGGTTGGTACTGGCTCTGTTGGGGGCTGATTCTTAAAAAACCCAAAATACAGAGAAGGTACGAAAGATAATATGCTCACACAAAATGCAGCTTCTGGGAATGGGAAGACAGGAATGTGTTCACGTAAATGTATCACTTTTCTTACAAATAGCATTTTGGATGCAAGTAACTTTCTCAACATGGTCTTGTCTCCTTGTGCCCACACTGTAAGAATACTCGTGTGCTTCAAGTATATACTCCTTCCTTTCAAAGCCTTAACACACCATCAGCTTTCTTTACAGGTCAGAGGACTGTGACTAATTTTCTTCCAGAGCCCACTAACATCTCTCCTGAGCTGGACTACAGAGCAAACCAAGACACCCAGAGCACTGACTGCATCCTGTCCACTCCTAGGAAGTGCTCTGCCCACTGCCTAGGGGAAAGCCTCACGGCACCTGCCCACAGACAACAAAGACCCACACTGTAGCTCAGCGTGCTCTCCTCAGCTAAAAAGGTATGAAAGGTAAACAAGAGCAAGAATATGCAGATAATTTACATCCTCTTTTTAATCACAGAGCACATAGAGACGTGCTTCCCCCTGCACAAGGTGCTTTGGATATTATAGCTCAGATCAATGCAACAGCCCACAGGATAAACTTGCCTTTGCTGCAGTTTCAGAACCGAGGGAGGAGTTTCACACCATTCTGTACCTACCTGTCAGAAGACACACATGCAGAAGGACAGAGAGGAGGCAGCTAGACTCAAGGCCTGTAATTCTCTAAAGTGTATTAAAAAAATTTAGACAACCCTAACATTTGGTAAAGATACAGGGTAGTACCCAAAACCGGTTAGGAAAATATCACTTACTTAGCTTTGCTCTTGGCCACTGGTGGTTTTTTTGCAGCATGAAGAAGAGAAAAACAGAACAAACAGTTATCATTTTATCTTGCTTCCTTTATATGTTACATATAAAGATTAAGAGTTTTCCACTGCCTGCCTTTGCAAAAGCTGCAGGTAGATAGTGGAAAGAGATTTACTGTCACAATAAACACCGCTCCTCCGTCCATGTGCTGTCAGCCGCCTGCTCTTTCTGCCATCATACCACCTTTGTAGGTGTCTGTGTAAAAGCAGTTCCCAGAATGACAGGCCGGACATGCTGCAACCTCCACATGTTTTCAGCAAGTTTTCTGCTTCAGTGCTTAGTATGAATTCTCTAGGTGAATGCGAAGTTAGGGCAGGTATGGACAACGCTGCTGGTGGAAACCGCAGCCCCACTCTCCCCGACTTGCTCGCACCCACTCCTGCTTCAGCTCCTGCCGTGGTGCCGAGGCAAAGGTTTGCTTGGCCAGGGGGTGAACCTGGGCAGGGAGCTGTTCTCAGACGAGCCTGACCTTCTCACAGGGCTGATTTTCGGTCCCCCCGAGTTAACCCACCACACAGCATGAAACAGGCTGAATTATTTCTCTGTCAGTTCATCCCATTTAAACTAATCATAAACCTACAGCGTAAATGCAAACCCGCGCTAAATGTTTTTCAGAAACGCTAATCTAGATTGCATCTGTACAAGTCCCGTGTAGGTCACCCTCAGCTTCCCCCGGGGCTCGCCGGGGGAGGGGCAGGTCGGGGAAGGGCAGCGCAGGCCGCGCCCCCGCCCGGCCCCGGCCCCGGCCCCGGCCCCGGCCCCGGCCCCGCTCCGCCCCCCCGGGCCACTCACGGG
>JAYRBT010000114.1:28072492-28168467 GCA_036023395.1 Myiotriccus ornatus
CCGCCGCCGTCAGGAACATCGCGCCGGTGCCCCCCGCGCCGCCCCGGCTTCGCCCGCCCCTTCCGCCCGCCCGAACCGCGTCCGGGGCGCGGGGCCGGGGCGGGCCGGGGCGGGCCGGGGCGGAGCGTTCCCGCCCGCCGGGGCGGGTCCGGCGGCGCTGCCCGGGTCCGTGAATGTGCCGCTGCTGGGCAGCCGGGCCTCGCAAAGCCAGGGCCGAGTTCCGGCGGCCAGGAGGCCCGGTAGTATCCTGGGGTGCATGGAGAAGAGTGGGGCCAGCAGACTGAGGGAGGTGATCCTGCCCCTCTGCTCCGCCTCAGTGAGGCCGCATTTGGAGCGCTGTGTCCAGTTCTGGGCTCCTCAGTACAAGGGAGACATGGAGCTCCTGGACAGGGTCCAGCGGAGGGCCACAAAGGTCATTAGGGTCTGGAGCATCTCTCTTACGAGGAGAGATTGTGGGAGCTTGGCCTGTTTAGTCCAGAGAAGACTGAGAGGGGATCTCATTAATACATACAAATATCTCAAAAGCGTTTGCCAAGGGGATGTTGCCAGACTCTTTAGAGTGGATGTCCAGCGACAAGGCGAGGAGTAATGGACATAAACTAAAATACAATAAGTTCCACCTCAGCATGATGAAGGACTTTACACTGAGGGTGGCAAAGGGTGGTGAGGTAGAAAAGGCTGCCCAGGGAGGTAGTGGAGTATCCTTCCCTGAAAACATTCAAAACTCACCTGGATGTGTTCCTGTGTCACCTGCTCTAGGGTGACCCTGCCTTGGCAAGGGGGTCGAACTGGATGATCTCCAAAAGCCCCTTCCAGCGCTAACAGTTCTGTGATTCTGTGATCTCCCCGCGCAGATCGAGCCAGCCACGTGCCCACAGCCTGTCCAGGTGTCTGGTGGTGGCTCACGGCAGCCGGGCCAGTGCAGAGAGGGCCGTGCCTGCCCCTGATGGCACCCCAGCCTGGGCTTTCTGGCCAGCAGCACATCTGGGTCCTGCTCCACTGCATGGAATCATTGAGTAGTTTGGGTTGGAAGGGACTTTAAAGATCACGTCCTTCCAGCCCTGCTGCCGTGGGCAGGGACACCTTGCTCTAGACCAGATTGCTCAGAGCCCCAACCACCTGCACATGGCCAGCTCACACTGAGCTTCTCATCAACCAACACCCTGAAATCCTCCTCAGGGCTGCTTTCAATCCATTCTCTCATCCTTTGGTGCATTTTAGGCATTGGAGTAGGTTGCCCAGAGGGGGAGGGGTGGAATCACTATCCCTGGAGGTGTTTAAGAGGTGTCTGGATCTGGTGCTGGTCGATATGGTTAGTGGTTTAGGGGCTACACTGGTAGTGCTGGGTTGACGATTAGACTTGATGATCTTAAAGGTCTCTTCCAACCTTGATGATTCTATGATCTAACTTTTGCCTGCCTGAGTTCCCTTTTCTGTAAAAAAGGGGGTGCTGCTATGGTGTAGAAGTCCCCAGGGCATTAGGCAACTAAACCTATCAGTATTTATAAGATACTGTGCAAAAGCCATGGGCAGGGACCAAGGCAAGTTTTCACGTTACTTGTTAGATAATGAACTATAAGTTATTATCTTCTAAAAAATTCACAGAAGGTCTGTGACTTACTCCTCTTCCATCAAATAGGTAAACTGTTAATGATGGAATTCAAGTCTGTGAACATTTAGCAATTACTAAGGCAATAAAAATGTCAGCTTGACATATTTAGATGGAAAACAGGACTTAAAATGTATAATAACATGCAGTTAATTCTATATTCTATGGCATGAAAACAAATGGCTGACCCTATAAAGACTGGAGCAAGACGACATCTCCAGGAAAGCATTGCTGCTTTTGTCAAGTGTTTGCTTGATATGTTGTTCCTTGTTTCAATTCAATTATTTCCAAATACTTCCTCTTAATGATACAACATTTCAGTCTTTACGATTTGGCCTTCAGAAGTATAAATCTAGTAGTTACATAATCTGCCCATGAATATCAGAGTGAGAACTTGAAAACATTCAGCATGATAAAATGTGAGTGCTACAAGACTCCTTCTCTTTGATCTGCGTTATTGCCTCAGTCAGAGCACAGACTGAAATGGAATGGGATTGTCAACCTCCTGACTTCACTGCCAGGAATATAAATCAACATTAAAGATGATTTTTAAATGAAATAGCAAGTTAAACATTTGTAGAAACACATCATCAAATAGAGGTTATACTGCCTCTTTTTAAACCTCTTGCCTGTTGGCAAAAAGAAAACTGTTCCAGTGACATTTTCTCTGCTCTGCTGTGACAAGGGCTGCATAAATATAGACTGTGGATTAGAATAGACTTCAGCAATCTTCAACTTCCTTTCTAAGCAGCCTCTTCTGCAGACAATTTTCCACAGCTATGGGTAAAAACCAGGGAGTCTAAAACTGGTATGTGTGGCAAGGTGGTGACAGTATAGCATGCTTCTGATGGCAGCAGTCATAGCTGACCGTGAGGAAAAGTCAGCCTGGCTGGAACAAAGGAGGGAGAGTTAGAATTTCTGACCCCAGCTTCGATACAGATTTCCCACGTGGTCTAGGATAAGTCGTGTACTTTGAGATCTTTGATGGCATGTGCAATGCAAATGCAGATCTTTCCTTCAACTTTGCCTAGAGAAAGCAAGGAGTGCTTCTCTGGGTGCTTGCTTAAAGAGAAGTCACTCACGACACCAGAGGAGAAGTTGCTGGTGCTAAACTGATCAGTGTCACTCAGAATCAAACAGGGTGGGTTTTAATCTTGCTAGAAAAACACCAATTTGTCATAGTAGAATCTAACAGATTCTTTACCTTTTTATGCTTTACATTCTAGGCTGAGCCCTCTTTCACCTTCAGGAAGTGAGGGGAAGGCTGCTCCCTGCCAAGAAAGTGCAGTCAGGTTTCTGGCACACACTGGGCAGGCAGAGGGCTGTTGGCAGGAGCGATGCTTCTTCAAGTGCACATGGCGCCTCCAGTCAGTCATCGCTTGAAAAAGTCACAGAAGAGCAGAGAGGGGCAGCAGATTAAATGTTCACAAGGTAAATATCCTCTTGGCACTAGACCTTCTACATGAGTTACTGTCAATTAATGCATACAAAAGCCAATGCTGGAAACAAGAGAATAACACTAAAGCCTGGGAAAAGCTCCACGTGTCCTTCCTGGTTTCCCACAAAAAACAAGTGAACAGTTAACTAAGCCAAAAAATGCACACAGCTCGGTGGACATAGTTTTTAAACAGCCAGGCTACTTTCTCCTCCCTTCTTGCTTTCCCTTTCTCAGCGTGTTACCACTTAGGAGGGTTCTGCTGTCCGCAGTGTTAAACAAACACTCACAGGCACTATTGTGCAAATCACTCATCCCAGATAACAGACAGATTTTTACATTCCTTCTGCATATCTGAATCCATTATTCCAAGAAGGCCCATAAGAAAGTGGGTATTAGCTTAATGCAGCTCTGAAAGAGGAACTGTTCAGGTCAGGAGAGCGGGAATGATGGAAAGAGCCATCTGAATTGATAAATCTCTTTAAGCCAGTGACCAAATCCATTTCAGCTGCTGCTGCTGTTTGAAGTGAGCTGTTGATGGCCTTTATCCTAGATCTTAGGGGTGTCCATGGCACAGCATCAATTTATTTGCTGGTAACCTTGTTAGAAAAGGTGGAAAAGCAATGGGCTTGGTTGGTTCCCTTCTTACCTCAAGAGCTTAGTCCCCCCAGATCAGATGAGGGGCACTCAGGTGTGGCGTGTTAAAGCACAGCTCTGTTTTCGGGGATTTACCTGTACCCTGCTTATTCCTTCCAGAGCTTTGGTCTCTGGATCTGTTCCTGGAGCTCCTTTCCCTGTCACTGACGTCATTCATATGTAAGGAGGGAAGAACAAAGACAGCACTCGCCTGTTTCTTGTGTGATTTTTCAATACCCATTTCCCAATCCCAACGTCCAAAGTAACAACATCCTTTCAAACCGCCCCCTCTTGAAATGCCACAGTAGTCAAACAGCTGCAAATCAGAACACCTTGTAAACAAGTGACTGAAATCCCGTGGGATGCCCGAGGGCTTGGGCACGTCTCAGAGTGATTATAGTTCCTGCTATACAAATTGGAGTCCATGTAGCACAGTTTGTGCCAACTCTGAGCTCTTGCTTTTTATTTTTAGTCCTGTTTGTCGAGGGGTTCTCATAATGAAAAGAATGACGTTTGGTATCAGTGACACACAGATAAAATTAGATAGTAGCCAGAAGTGATCCTACGACTAATCCTCCCCACTGAGGCTTTTTCCACGAGCTTTGGGATCCTGTAGGCCTCAAGGACAGCTTTTCTCTGGGTGAATTTCACTTCCCATCAGCAGGCAGCTGAAAAATTGGACTCACATGGGATGTATATGCAAAAGAAATGAATGTCATTGTCATTGCGTATGCCAACAGCTGGGACCATCTGGGACACTGAAGACAACAGTGTCTAGATGGGTACAGCTGATTGAATGTTGTTTTTAGCAAGCCTTGAAACCTTCTTCCCTTTTTGGGGCAACAAAACAAGGCTTTTGCCTTCAGTGCATGGAGTTTTGTACTCAGAGCAGCTTAAGTCATTATCAGGGCTCAGTCCTGGGAGTGATTAGTCCCCCAGACATAAGACACTCGCAGTGATGCTGAAGATACTATTCCTTTCTTTGTAAGAAGCTGCCTAGGGGAAAGAACGAGATAGAAGGTGCATTAGATTACATCTCTAAAGTAGATCTTCTCTCAGGAGAGCAGGATCAGTTCTCATTTGTTTGGGCTTTTGATTTTCCCCCTTTTAAACTTTGGATTGCTTTCATTTTTACTACACTGTAAAATAGGAAAATACAAGAGGTTAACTGGTCAGCAGATGCTCTCTATTGCTTAGAAATAATGAAGGTACACTAAGCAGTGTACCTTCAAAGGAAGGTGCGTAGCACAAAGGGATTTATCTATGGTATTATGGCAAAGAAAGAGTGTATCAAAATCAAAGTGGTGAACCTGTAAGGCCAGGTACTTTTAAGCAGGTAGGTAAAGGCAAACAGAGTGGATAATTATGTAATGTGAACACGGTGTGACACAGATAAGGCATGAATTTTTTTCCTCCTGTAGCTTATTGGAGGAGAATGGATCAAGTGCTTGGACATGGTTCATTTTATTTCAGAAATCTACTGTGGAATGAATTGGTGTATCACTCCCGTCACTCCTTGGCAAGAGGCTATCTCTAGCTTTAAGCCAGAGTGATCAACTCTAAGGGAAAAGAAAACATGTGGTCCAAGAGTGCAAATGCATGTGGTCACTGCCATGTTTTTAATCCTGGAATAAAAAAGTCTTCTAGAGAACCAGAGGAAGACTAATGCTTTCTGCAACCCGTGGCCTCCCCAGAGACTATCTCACTTGAAGGAAGGTCACAGGGTTCAAAGCTGTTTCTCAAGTGCAGCTCTGTAGCATTGCCGTGATGTCATGCATTATTATAAACAAGTTATTATTTCATTCAGTGTTTTGGGAAATTATGGGACTGGAACAATACACCCATAGGAGTTCCCTCCCTCATCCCAGCAGACACTTTAGTGAGTTACTTATGAGCTGTACTTCACTGACTGATGTCTGTCTGTCTGTCTGTCTGTCTGTCTGTCTATGTCTGGTAATAGTGTGTCTCTGGGGAATTTGAAGTAAGAGTATTGGTGGATTTTATGAAGGTCAGACAGTTGGGAAGGAGGAGAGGGACATAAATTTGCGCTGTGATGTGGTTTGATGGCTGCTTGATATAGGAACTGAGAAGGCCCCAGGGCTTCATAGCTGCAAGCACTGAATGCATCATCGCTCCTTTTTCAATGTGTTTATGCTTCTGAAGTCAGTCACTCATTTACACCTGATGGGATAGCAGAAAAACAGAGTTAAGCAGGGCAGTGTTCCATTCATTTCTGTCTGCTTAGCTCAGATTCAAGCTAGATCTAGGATGAACCCTTAAAAAAAATTGCAGTCATCACAAAGGAACAAATACTAGAAATGAGGTTCAGCAAGTGGGTATGTAAAAATCTGTTTAAATTCATAGGCTCTTGCATAACTCTCTCTGGCTAGTTCCCTAAACTCTTTTCATCTGCTGTAGTCTCCCTAGACCCATTTTACTTGAAAACATATATGCAATTTGAAAACCCTAATGATGCACAGTGTACGTTCTTTGACCTTTGAACAGTCTCTGCAAAGAGACATCCCCAAATATAAAGAATTAGCCTCCCTCCTGTAGAGGGAGTCTCTAGTCTAGTCCACTAGGTTAAGAACACAAAGACTATAAAAATGTTCACAGGTGGCCTGTTGCAAGGGTCTTGTTGATCAGTGAAGGTATATGTACACTTCAGTCACTTTTTTGCCCATGTTAAACTCTTCAGTGCTGTCAAACTGCTAGATCAAATAATTTAAAGGTAGCTCAGGCTATCTGGTTGGAAATATTCCTTGTCTGACAAAGAACAAGCTATTGTCCCACATCATTAGTTAGATTAAGATGTTCTTGAACAGCCCACAAAACAAAGCCAGACTGAATCATGTTTTCTCCAAAAGTTATTCTACCCAAAGGAGTCAGAAAAAGCATTCACCTTCCTTTTTCCCCCAACTCTTAAACATGGGCTCTAACCTCACCCTTAGAGGACAAGGTTCTTTCCAACTGTGAAGATCAGTAAGAGACTAGGTGTTGCTCCCTGAAGGTAGCTGATCCCATAACTCTAGTCTAGCTCTTTAAGGCTGCCTTGCTCTCTAGTCCAACCTCAGTACATGTCCAAGGGGCATAATTGCCTAAAAATCAGGTATGTAAATGTAATGAAGACATGGCCCAGAGCATCTGACCTTAGATAAATTCTGCCTGCTCACACGACCCAGTCCATACTGGGATAATACTGGTGGGTTGATATTCCCAGCCCTGCCCTGCATTATCTTCTGATGATCTAGTTCTGGGTAACTGAAGATCTCACCACTTCCTCAGCACAAAAATACTCTTGCAGCATTTTGAAATCCTGATGTTGCCATTGAAGGGTGCACATAATCCAGTAGAGTCTGGAGTGACCTTGTGCTTGCATGTAAAATGGTGGTCAGGACATTTCATGCTAGCAGTAAACCAGAAGAATTTACTGGAAAAGGGATTAAATTTGTTTTCAAAGTGTCTGCAGAGCCAAATCAATTCCAAGAGTTTTCTGAGCTGCTGAACAACCAGAGGCAATCATTGCACTTCTCTGTTGCCAGTTGCAGCCTTTTACCTCTCCTAGGCAGGAACTGTCTTCTACCCTGTATTTGTACAGCTGGCAGTGTTGTAGGGTGTCGCATCATTGAACTCTCTGCACCAGTATGATGGCATTGTGAGCCTCCACTTGCAGAACAGTCAGCAGGACACCCCTCCAGCTGCCCTCCTGTCTGCAATACCTGTGGGTGAAATGCAGGCAAATGCATTTGAGTTAGACGCACATCTGACGCCAACTGCATCTGGCAACCGCTCTGGTACTGTAGAGGACTGCCCCAGGATTTCCAGTTATTTTTAATTCAGCATCAGATTGGACCCAATTGCTCCTGGTTAGAGATCTTTTTGCAATAACAAACTAAGATTACATGAAGAGCTTAAAAAAGAATTTCACCCCTCCAGGGCTAAATTACTTCCACTTACATACAACTGTCATATCTTTAAAGGGCAAACCCAGAAAGCTAACACTGAAAAATATAACTGTACAACTGAGATTATCTGCCTGCCTTCTCTAGGCAATCATGTCTCATATCTATAAGGTCTTTCATAGCAAAAACCAAAATTCAAGCTAAGTGGATGGAAGACTAGGAAACAACAGCTTGGGAGGAGGTGTATTTGATTGCTGGAGCCAGTTACAAAGACAAACCTCAAACACCATATGACTCCTTTTACACAGCATCTCACTCATATCTGGTGAAACCACTCCATACTCACACAGACTTTGCAAACTCCTAGTCACCAACTGAGAAAGGCATGGTGACATGCATGTTATGGAAGCATCCAACACTGGCAAACAATTCACTTCCATGTGTAGCTCAGCATCCATTCCAGACATTTTATAACTGAGTATTTTTCATGAAATAATAATTGGAAAGCAAGGAGAATAAAACCCCTCTGTACCAACTTACCTGTCCCACAGGAGGTCTCATGCTGTTCAACTCAGCTTTAGGGAATTTAATTAGAAGAAAAGTTATACGGGAACATGAAGAGGCCACACCTTCCTTACACTTTTTGAATATTCCCAGTCATATGGTGAGTGAGCTGTCATGTTTTACACAGTGGCTGCATTCAACCCTGATTATATACTTGGATCAATAATTGAAGCACTTAACCCCAGGGGCAAATGGATTTCCCTGAAGAACACAGAAACTATGGGTAGGGAAGCTCAACATGTGAAATGTCTAGAAGTGAAACTGCTCATAGCCCTCTGTTCAAAAATTTTCCTGTGAAGAACATTTTGCTCTCTTCAGAATTATTGTCTGTTTTCCTCTTACCCCCTTTTCAGTGATGGCACTGGAGAAAAGTGGAAAGGGAGAAAGGAGAGATGAGGAAAAAAGTAACCATTTTTCACTGGAGTTTGGATGGTTTTTTTACATTAAAAAAATCAAGTAATTTTCACAGAAAAGTCTGTAGGTTTCAGATTTTCATCCAAAAAAGGACAATTTCCATTTTTTTTTCTAGTTCTGCCTATGGAAAATATCCCCTGTAGGGGTTTTTTTGGTGGTTTCTTTTTCATTCTTTTTATATAAAGTCAGGATCCAACACTGTATTGTCTTCAGAGAACAGCACTTTGAGACCAGTGACTAACTGGTACCTTGACAAGAATCCTAGCCCATTCTCCAGCCACAATAATATCTTACAACTCCAGCTGCTGTAAATGCTTGGGTGGCTCTTCCCCAGGGCTGGACTCTGCGTAGTCCCTCTCTGGAATGATATGAGAACAGACTTTGACAGCAATTGAAAGGTCTCCTTCACTGAGAGACTTAAAACATCACTGCCTGCTCATGTCTCTCTGCAGTTTGCTTCTTTTTTCACAGTAAATCTCCTGGCATTAGGTATCGCTGACATCATGTCAGACTCTCTGTAAGAGTCTAGAGGGTCCTCTAGTGAAATGCTGCTGTGGCTAAATTCTGCTCTACTGTCAAGTCCTTGAAGGTCCTGATTTTGGCCCTGCATGGCGAGGCTGAGTTCAGCTTACAGGGATCTGTATGCTTCCTTTGTCAAACACACTCAACTGTGAGTGGAAGCAAGAGTGACAGAAGGTTGGTCAGTAGTCCTTCTGGAATGCCAGCCTGTTTGGGGGCACGGCCTTATGTATCCAAGGGCTTTGGTGATACTAGTGTAAGCTTAGAAATGGGGCATTTGTGTCTCCCTACTACATATGTTTGTATCAAATGCAGCTATATCCCTCCCAATAAAATCCCAAGATTTAGAGAGGCTGAATCACTTTAGGCCTCACGGGTTCATTCAGTCAGATGCAATTTATCATTTAACCTTTTTAAGAGATCTGTTAGTTGCCAATCTTGGCTTCATTTTCTCATTCTTAGAACTGCTGAGCAGAAAGGTCAAATAGTGTGAAATACAACAAAGTCCGTTTGCTTGATTCTGATGTTTTCCTCAAGAAAGGGAACGACTTGCAATTGGTGATGTGATCCAGGACATGTGGGGTGTGTAACCTTCCACAGCTCTACTGCAGTCTCAGGTTAACAGGGAGGATGGAGTAGCTGTGCCTGCTCTGCTGTGTTCATTGCCAGAGGTTGTCTCTGTTCCAGCAGGAGCCTGTAACCCACTGACTGATCAGCAGAAATTAGGTAGGAGTGGCTGAGATTCTTCAGAAAAAGTATTAATTTTCCAGTATGACTGTGGCTATCCAGAAATCATGGACAGTTGGACAGCACACACACACACACACAGACCATCTTCAAGTGCATTTGCACCCAGGATTCCAACCTCTTCAGACATGTGTGATTGCCCCATATGCACGGCTCAAAGTTGTCACTGGGGAAAAGCTGCATCTCCCCAGCCTCTGACTCTCCTACATGAAGTGATACCCATTCCCAACCAGGAGAAATGAGACGGTCCTGGCAACTGTGTGGCATGAGCAGCAACCATTTTGAAAATCTAAACTAAAACTCCCAAAACAAAGCTGTAACCACCAAGGCCTGGATCTTCAGCTGCATGGCTTTCTGCTGAGCTCACTGGCATCCTCAAGAGGTTTCCCACTGATTTCAATGAGTTTTGTGGAGGGAGTTTTAGCTAAAAAACAAAGCATAAAGAGGTTGGGCTGAGGTCTTAGGTTGGGCTGAGGTCTTAACCTTATACCATCCAACCTTAGACACTTAAAGTCCCATGCACTGCTGCAGTCAACTAGGGCCGTGTGCCACTCCAGGCAGCAGATAAAATTGTATCTCTTTCCATTAAAAGTAGTCTGGCATGAGAACTAAAGTTTAGGTCTTTCAGTTAAGTGCCTTACATTAGGCAGTCATTATGTGTGGTCTCAAGTGGTTAATTTTCTGTGTACCTCTTGGCATCTCTGAGATAAGGACACTTTTATCTTCCCATGTCAAAAAACAAGCTGGAAGTCTTTGCAAAGAAGAGAAGTGATTATACTTCAGCAAAACAATCCCACTGTCAAAGGAACCCACACACATGGACTTCTGTCTCTTCACCAGTCCCTCTCTTCTCTTCCAGTACAACCACATTACCACATTACCAACGGACTTGAGTGTCCTAACCATTGTTCATTCATATTTATTTCAGCTCCAACTAATGTTCAGTCCAGAGGCTAAGAGCTCTCTGCAAGATTGGTTTCAAGTAGATACACAAAGAAAGGAGCTGAGCAGGGGGCCTGTTTCCCTTCTAGCAGCTTTTGTTATTATTGTAGATGTGAAATCCACTAATAGGGTGGTGGCTGAACTGATGTGCTGAACTGCCTTGTTCACTGATTTGAAAAACTCCTCTCTTAAAATGAATCAGACCAAACCCTTATGACTTTATACCATGATCCAAAGAGTGACTTCACATTTGGTCACAAGAAGAGCAGCAGCATTTTTATTTTTTTTTAGCTACATGGAACTGGGAATGTTTCAGGCAGTGACTCTGTTCAACAAATGATACACAGTCATGACTGAAGGAACTTTTTATTTCCCTGAGAATTGCCAGATCAAGCAGCCTTGTCTAATCCTTGTTCTAGTCTTTAAAGTCAGGACACTTTTAATTTTTTTTTAATTCTCTGCCAAAATCTATTTTTGAAGTTGTTATTGCAGTAGCTGCCAGATATGAGGAGGCAAGTGACTGCCTCCATTTGTCTAAGAGAATAAGTGAGTGGGATCGTTCAGGAATAGACTGAATCTCCCAGATGAGGCTCCTAAAGCACTGTGCAATCATTAGTGAGTTAAACCTCACAAATCCTTCCTGAGTTAGTAGTGCTAAGTCCCTTTCACTGGTGGAAGGCAGAGAGAGACAGGTATGGCAAGGGGCAAAAGGCATCTGCAAAGAGGATTTTTCTCCTTGAAGAACAAAGAGAGTGAAGATGTGTCTTGTAGATAATGATTTACTCAAGGTGATGTTGTCACTAGGAGTCTTTCCATTGATCTCCTCAGTCACTGCAAACATAATTAGAGCCTGCTGTATAACACTGACAAATGGTGTATGTATATTCAGCAGCTTACCTTCTTTGAGGTCTCCTCCAACCTAAATGATGCTGTGAGTCTACGATTCTGCTATCAGTTTGGAGTAACTCGCTTATTGGTTCAGAGATTGCAAAGTAGGAAGGAGCCAGTGGCATCATTAGTCTGAGCTCCTGCATACCAGAGGCTGCAGGATCACAATGAATTGCCTTTTCTTGGAAATACAGATTTATTTTCAAGGGAATTTTTTTTTAATATTGCTAATGAGTGGAGAAATTCACCAGAAGCCTTACATAAACTGCTTAATTACTCTTGCTTCTAAAAAACATGTTTGTTTTTTTTTTTTTTTCCAGCCAGAATTCATCCAATTTCAGTTTGAACAGCCCTCATTATCAATCCTCTGTTTTCATGTCAGCACTGAGAGATTGTGATCAAGTCAACCCTTCACCCCGATCTTTGTTCAAGCAGATTGAGCTCCTGGAGTCTTTCACTCTAAGGCATGTTTTCAAGTCTTTTAATCATCCTAGTATCTCTTCTCTGTACTTTTTCCAATGTGTTATCATCCTCCTGGAATTATTCACAAATAACCTTTTCATTAGTCAAGCCGTTCTTCAGATGGTTGAATAATATTTGCCTGATGAATTTACAGTAACCTTCCTATTGGTTGGTTGTTGTATTTGTGAGTTGTACCTATTTGTGAGTCAAACAGCTGCAGAGGTCTCCTCTCCCAAAGCTCCACTGCCCATAGAAGACATTTTCATGTGTCGCTAGTCCTTCTGGACAAGCCCTTATGCCATCTGCCATCGAGCTCAGCTGTGCCACAGTGAGACATTAGCATGCTAATGTGTAAAAATGTTCCTGTGTCTCAGGATGGAAAGGGACATAAAAAACAGCTACTCTTGGGTTAGCTCAGCCCTTCTCCTTGTTTCCAGCAGGTTGCCAGAATCTTTTGCTATACAAGAAATTCCTAGAGAGAGACATTTATACATGAGCTGTACTCCTGAACTGTGGAACTCCTGAAAGAAGGGCATGTTTATCACCCCAAGAAGCTTTTTAAGTGACTGCTTCAATTGATGCTAGTTACTGTATCTAGTGCTTCCTAATCTCTCAGTCCCAGTGATTTATCTCAATTACCAGGCTCCACGGTAAGTGATTGACATGCTGGGTTATTTGTGAATGAACAGAAAGCTGGTGTGACTTCTGGGCAAAGTTTCAACACTGGAGAAGGCTATCCTCTCTTCAGAGTGTCCTCAGCCATTCTCATCCACATTTGAAATAGGCAGATGCTCATAAGAAAACCGTATCTATGTAACAATGACACAAATTTTAGCTCAGCAGAGTATCAAGTCCCTTCTTAATTTCAAATTAAATTTATTCCCTTACCCTTGACTGCAATGTTTTGCCATCATTTGCCATCAGTGAAACTGACTGTGGAACTTCCCCTCTAACTTTTCGTTAGAAAACCACTTGTTCAATGTCATGTTCTAGGCTTCAGCTGAACTCTCCTTTCTTGCCAGCTCATGTTTCCATTGAACACACAGCTTGGTGAAGAAATAGGCCCTTCCCTATCCCGCAGCCTCCACTGACCCTACTTCAAACAGATAGGCAGCTGTAGTTGTATTTACTCTTGATCTCTGAAGCCACTGAGGTACTGCAGTCTAAACTCTCTTCCCTTGCTACACGACACTTGAATCCCACCAACCTCTTTCCCTCCAAAGGAAAGTCGGGGTGGTGGGAAAGCTTGCCTCCTTGGGTCTCACTCTCTTTTTGCAGTTTTGGGCTCTTGCAAAGAGCCCTCACTGCTAACAGTATCACAAGAAAAAAACCTCTGTCTGCTACTTTCAGCCAGAAGTTCAGAAAGCCACAGTCACCTCCAGGCTTTGATCTTGAGCCAAAGCCAAAGCCAACCTCCTTTCTTCCCCGGACCTTTTAGTTTTGCTTTGACAGACATAAGTGCTCTTCTCTGTTCTTTCCTTCTTCTCTTTGTTCCCCATTTTCACCCCCCCTACGCTCCCCAGACCTTGGCTGGGAGTCTGCAACCTTATCATCCCTGTGGGAGAAGATGTGTATAAACTTCTGCTTCACAGGTCACCAAGACAATGCTGGACCAAGGGACCCTAGGTGATTTGGCCCCAGATGTTAAGACAATGGGCTTTCCTGCCATTGTTTTCTGTCAGTCTGCCTCACTGCAGGAGGCAGTGCAGTGTCCTGGTGACTAAAAATGCCCAAGAGGGAAAGGGAAAGGCCACAACAGATATCTGGGGCCAAAGAAGAAGCAATTTGCTAACCACGTGTAGCCACAAATGAAGCTTGGAATGAGGAGGGGACTGCAAATAGCAAACTATTTCCAGATGTTCAAAGCCAATTCAAACATGCCACCTGCTGGACCTGAGCTTGGAGCCTTGGTAGAGAAGGGACAAATGACACTGAAGAACCAGAGCTTCCACACTCCCCAAGGACTTCTTGTAAAAGATGGTCCCTCCCTCATGTCTTCTGGTCTCTGGACTTTATGATCGGTGTCCTCAACTCTACTCTGCAGAAAGCATTCATATAGCCATAAGCTGAAGAGAGCAAGGCAGAGAGCATGCAGAATTTCCCAGGAATTTCCCAGGAATCTCTGTAAGAATAGTTTTTCTTGTATTGTTTTGCAGAACGAAAATACATCAGAGCAGCAAAAGTACAGGCTTTTTAATGTGGAAATCTTGAGTCTGCCCTCCTCTGCCAGAGCCTCCTTCATGTGATGTTGAGCAAGTAGGGCACATGTTTAAGTGCACCCCCTAGTCTGGGGTGCTCCAGCTTCATAGTGGCCTGTGGTTAAGAGGTGCTGAGCAACCTTCCTAGTCATTAGTTTCAAAATGTTGGATGGTCAGCACTTCTCAGTTTCCTGACCTCTGAGGAAATCCTGGGAGTGATGACAGAGAGTATGATGAGCCATTTGCCCTGGATAGGGAAGGTAGAGAAGTCTGTGACTCATTACCTTCCTACACATCTCAAGGTAGTACAAATGATTGCTAGTGTGCTGCAAGGGAGCTGTAAGCCCTTAGGAACTTTGTGTCTTTCAGATCTGATGGAACTGAACAAGGTAGAATTGAGGGGCCCATCTCAACCACTGCCGTGAACCTCTCTGCATCTCAAAGCTTTTTCATTTTGCTCACCTGAAAAATAGGCAAATGAATTCAAAGGAAAAGAGAAACCAACCTAATACCAAGGCAGGTAAATATTCTTTCTTACTTCTTACGTGCCACTGAGCACAAAGCTGTATCATTACAAAAGCAGGTGCTGTTTCTCTAAACCCTGCCCTAACATTTGTGGTAGATCACTTTGGTCATTTACATTCCAGTTCTTCCCTAAAGCTTTGTCACAGGGATTTAGGCAGGAGTTCAGTTACCTGGCAGCTGGAACCATGCCCCTGCTAAGCCACCTAAAGACTGACATTCCAGGCCTCCCCTCATGGAGAAGAGCCTTGGTCCTCTAACTGAGCTTCAGCATCCTGAGTACAAAGCCTGTCAGATTTCATTGTTAACGAGTGAGGAAATAAATTGGCTCTAATTATTCTATGAAGAGCTTAGATGGAATTTTACAGGAAAGAAGCTTTGTATAGAGATTATAAGAGGAGACTCTGGGCCAAGATTCCCAGGTTTTATTTCTGGTTCTGCCTCTCATTCACTGAGTGGCCCTAAATGAATTTTATATCTTGTTTCTCCCCATCTGTAAAAAGAGGTGATGATATCAAACTTCCTGGCATAAGTGTTTCTAGGCTTAATTAATTAACAGCAGTGAACCAATCTGAGTTTTCAGTTGGAAGATGCCGTAGTAATAATCAAAGAAATATTTCTAGCTGCTTTGGTGTTTGGCATTTTCATGTATAGAAGACAGCCCTCAGAGAGAAAACAGAGCTTTCAGTCTACTAACTGGTGACTGGGCATTAAGGAAAACTGGTGTTTAACTGGGTCATAAATTCACTGAAATTGCATTTTTTTCTCAGTCTATGAAGAACAGATAGACTTTTGCTCAACTATTTGTTACTCTAGAATTTCCAATGACTTGTTTTATGCAAACAAAACTTTTTGCAAGTGATTCACTCTGACTTTTGTTTGAGTAGTTTCTTGCAGAGTGATCGGCCAATCAACTCACATAGTATTGTGTCTGCTTCTTAAGTGGTTGCTCAGGCTCCCAGATACCTTGCAAACACAAAATGGCTCAAGTTGGAAGGGACTTTAGGAGACCTTTAGTTTTATCTGTGGTTCAAAGAAAGAGAAGGTCAGGTATAACATGAGGACAGGTTGCTCAGGGCTTTCAGCAGTTGGATACTGAAAACCTTCAAGGATGGTGATTGCACAGTCTCTTTGGGCAATATTTGACTATCCTCATGGTGAAAATGCTATTCTTTAAAGCTGGTCTAAATGTCTTCCATTTTAATTTATGTCCACTGTCTCTTGTCTTTCCACAATGCCCTATGGTGAGGAGCCTGGCTCCACCTCTGATAACCAACTTGTAGGAACTGTCAGGCTGTTGGTTGTCTCCTACAAAGCTCTCTCTTCTCCAGCTCCCTCAGCCTCTCCTCATAAGGCTCTTGGCCCCAACCTCTTGGTGGTATCTGCTGAACTTGCTCCAATGTGTCTATGTTTTTCTTCCATTGGGGATCCAAAGCTGGGTTCAGTACTTCAGTGCCATCTGAGTACCTAGGGAAGGGGAATAAACACATCTGTCACCCTCCTGACTGTTCTGTTAATACAGCCCAGAATGCCTTTGGCTGCTTTTGCTGCCAAGGCACACTGCTGGCTCATGCCCAGAGTGCTCTCTGCCTGGATACCCAGATCCATTCCTGCAAAGCTGCTCCTCTGCCCATCAGTCCCAGCCTGTACTGCTGAAGGTGCTCTTCCTTCCCAAGTGCAGGATTCTCCATTTGTCCTTGCTGAATAAGATTCCTCCCAGTCTGTTCCTCCAGCCTGTCTAGGGCGCTCTGAACAGCATCTCTGCACTCAATCATATCAACTGCCCACTGATACTTTGATGTTGTTTCAAAACTTGATGAGCTAGCGCTCCATTGCCTCATCCAGACAACTGCTAAAGATGATAAACAGGACAGGCCCCAGAATAGACCCCTATAATATCCAACATGTTACCAGCTTCTGGGTAGAGTACCACATAAATCCACTCCTCTCCAAGCCTGACCATCTAAATAATTGTTTTTACCTTCTGCTAGTCCACCCATCCAGACCATAACATCCTAACTTGAAGAGAAAAATGTTGGGGTAGACAGCATCAAGCTTTATTAAAGTCTTGGTAAAATGCCTGCCAAGAAATCATATATGAATAACGGTTGCATATATCATATTTACCTGTATGTGTGTGCATGTGCAGGCACTTTTTGGACATAAGCTTATGAACTACTGTGCAGTCACAGTCCAGAGGCCAGTCAGCATGGCAGTGAATTGAATTTGTGTCTTAGAGTTCAATTTCTTAAATGTGCTCTGTTGTTTTCCACTTTATGGTTTTCCATTTTACTTTTGACGAAGAATTTTTAAAGCAACCATCCTTGTCCTTACATCCAGCTCCAGACATGACTGAAACAGATCTCTACATTTGAATGATAAGCTACTTCCAGATGTAAGTCATTCTCTAAAGTTTTTCTTTCCCCTAACTTCAAAAGGAGTTCTAATCCTTTAAACCTCTGCATTCCCCAGTAATGTCAAACATATAGTCTACAGAAGATATGGACCACCAAGAAAATCATGGGAAGCTCATGGACTCAGAGAATGGATGCGAGTGAGACACTCCAAGAGAGCAGGGCTGACTCCATGCCTGGCCTGTGCACGCTTGTCAGCATAAGCAATATGGATCTCAGGCACTGTCCATTCTGTAGGCTTTAAACTTAAACCAGATCTCCAGCTGCAATCATCACATCCTTGCTACTGATGTTCAGCTCTGTCCTGTGCCTGTAATCCCATCTCCTGTTGTTTGGAGATGTAGCACAAAGGGTTTTCCCCGGTAGCTGGGAAATCAAAGTTGTGTCGATTCCTCTTGCTAGCAACATGATTTTCTTAATGAAGTTAAGTACATGCTCTGGGAGCTTCTGGGTGCTTAGTGAGGCCATGCATGGAGGAAAGGGAGATATGTGGCTATTTTTGAACTGGGTTGGGGAGTTCACACCCTCTGAAAGCCTTGAGCCATTGAAGGAGAATGGTGTCTAAATGAGCTGTTCTGATGCAGTTAGAGTCATCCTCTGCAGTACCCCAGTGGGTGCTACTGAACTTGGGTGCAGCCATACTCAAACTGTTGTTCATAATGTGCAGTGCAATACCACTTATGCCATCCTGAGGTGTGCACTGACCTATACCTAGCTGGAGAGGAGACTTCCTGAACCTCTGGTCCCTTATCTGTTGGAGATCTCCCATCCAGGTACTGAGTGGCTAAAAAAGTTTTACACAAAGACTGGTGGCAGAGAAGCAAGGGCTAATGCCAGAAGGCAGGCCTTCCCTCTCTTTACAGTACACGTATTTCCAAAATCCCATGTTTGGGCAATTCTTCTAGCTTGTCCTCCTTGGACAATGTTAGGTATGTAATAATATTTGGCCAGGTAATTTAAAAGGGAATTGTTTTTTCAGACCAGCCTGTCAACTTGTGCCATGTTGCGCAGTGTGCTGGAAATGCTTATGTCCACAAGTCAGTCAACACTCTATAGAGCAATGAAATAAAGCAGGGGAAAATAACCTTGTGTGAAAAATGCAGAGGCTGGTGTTCATGTCTGACACAGCCAGTGCAGCCTGGGTGACCGGATGGCTGGGTGTTGTTTCTGGCTGAGCTCCCACCCAAAGTGCACCAAGGACCTTTGTTTGGGAGCTACCTGCTCCCAAGAATACTCATGTGAATCTTGTGATAATAATTTTTTCCATTTGTCAAGAGGTGCAGTAACTAGCCTAACTGTGGCAAAGCCTAATCTTGTGACTCCTAGACCCCTGAATTTTCTGTGCAATTAAGGACAGAAATCCTTCCTTTACCAGCTCCATGACAGCACTTGGTGACAATCAGGCAATTGCCTGAATGGTGTAATGAGCCCTCTAAAACCCTGGAGAGAATGGTTGAACTTACTGTTGGATTTTCCCACCTCTATTTGGCACACAGAAAATCCAGTCTCTTGTAAAGATCTTGATTGTGTACATAGGTACTGCAGCCTGTTTTTTATGCCAGGGTTATTTACCAAAATTGGGTCCCACTGGAGTAGGAAGGGAGGCAGTCTCTTTGTGTAGCCTTCCTACCCATGCAAGAATGTTTTTGTGAGATGTAATCACTACCTTGAACCAGCTAATCCTCCTTCCCTTCCAGGACGGCATCTGCACCCCTAGGTCAGAGACATGTTTTGCCAACAGCTGATGACGTTTTCCCTTTTTCCTGTTTGGGGAAAGGTCCTGCTCTTCACAGGGTGGGGCCTGCAGATGCTGTTCTTGCTACTGCTGTGAAGTCAATGTTGTGTAGCTCTTGTATGTGGTGTAGTGACAGCCAGGCAGTCTTGAGAAGCCACAGGTGCTTTGATGTGCTGTAGACACCAGCAGGCTTTGCCTGAGATGTGTGGCCCACGGCAGGAGTGAGAAGAGCCCCCTGTACCCTGGCTGTCTGCAGAGTGTCTGCAACACACAGCCTGGCCGGTGTTGCCATGGGCACACTGTCCATCCTGGACTCCCAAATTCTGATCACTTCAGTGAAAATAATTTGGTACAATCAGTGGAGAAGTGGGGCTTGCAGGTACCACACGCACCTGCACAGATACACATGCTCCTGCAACCATCTTCTTTGTGCCACGGTTTCAGTAAGCGAGCAGACAAGTCTGCTTGTAAGACACAGTGGTGTGTCAGCCAGCCGGGATGGTTACAAACATGGCTTTCTCCAGCTCTGCTCAACAAGACCTCTTCCTGCTGCTTGTAACAATGTGTTGTTACCACAACATGGCATCTAGTTAAGAAAAGAAAGCCAAGCACAATCCACACAAACTTCAAAACTTCCCCCTTCCCTTCAACAACAGATTTTTCTTGTCAGGTTCAAATTATTTGCCAATGAGCAACAGAAAAAGCCATTTCTCTGGTTTAGCCTGTGTTTATTTGCTGCACCGAATCAACAGAAGGTATTTCTGGTAAGTGAATATCAGGGGGTGCAAGAAAATGGCATTGGCCTGGCCTAATTTACTAATTAAGGCTAACTTCTTCAAGAGTTGGGCCATAGTGGCGGGTATTTAATACTACTCCATTGTGGCTCCTCTTCCTGAGCAGATGCGTCCAGACTGAATGCTGTAATTTCTGGTTTTGGTGAACTGAGAGCAAAATCCCAGAAACCACAGGCAGCATCACCCAGCCTCGGTGGGCAGGCTGGCTGGGTCACGTCTCCCAGTCCACAGGTGAGGTACGTTTGGAGAGCAGAGAGACAGGCACTTGGTGCTTGTGCTTGCTCTTACTATTGTTTTTGAGGAAGTCTGCTACACGTTTGCAATGGAGCCAGGTAGTAGATGGATGTTGTACAGAACTTCAGTCTCCCAGTCTGTCAAGCTGGAAAGTTTTTCCAGCTTTCAATTTTGTCTAGAGTTTCTTTCTTAAGACTCCCCCCTTCTTCAAACAGAGCCTCAACTCTGGCTGGGTCCCAGAGATAGATACCAAATGGCGCTTTTTTCCCTTTCTTTTGCTCTTTCTTACTTCTCGTGAAGCTGGCAGACTCTCCAAACACACATCCAACCAACGCACAGTGCATTCGAAAACAGGCCATCTGGCTGAGCACTCCTTGAGAATGAGAAGACAAGAAAAACAACCCTCTTGGAGCTGGCAGCCGAAAGGCAGGCAGCCCGTACGTGGACTTGATCTCGTGGTGCAATCCAAGAGCCATCCAATCCAAGGGCATTGCAAAAAAGCTCTTTCCTAATGAGCAGAATACGGCTGTCTCCAGAAGCGGCTCCAAGTCAACAATTTGAGTGGGATGCTGTAGCTCTCCTCACTGCACATGTGCTCATTAATTAAAGCCACTTTGGAAGATGCCCTGGACACCCCCGCCAGGGCTGCCAGCCTACCCTCCCTGAAATCCTGCTTGCTGCTTTGCAGCCCCCTGCTGGGCCCAGATCTGCAGAGCCCCAGGAGAAGGATGGAGCCATCAGCATCCAGCTCTTAACCGCAAAACGGACCTGTTGCATCATCAGTGAACAGCTGCGTGGGGAGTACAGCTCTGGAAGGAAGTTGCACTCCCTTTGCTTTGCCATTATTTTTCTCCCCTGAGTTTGGTAATAGCCAGAGTGCTCCAGGCACAAAACCATTCTGGGCAGGTCAGCAAGTGTCAGGGACGGAAGTGAGCTGAGCAACCCAGTATCGCAACTCTTCGCTAGTTTTCTGGTGGCTGAGGACTGGATTCACTAAATCAGGATGGCTGAGGTGAATACAGAGCCATTAGTAGCCAAATCCCTCAACATCAGAACAGGGAGCACTCAGTGAAACTAGTAGGAGATGAGTTTAAAACAGACAAGAAATTACATGTCATTAGGTAGAGGACTTCTGGAAGTTGCTGGCCCAGAAGTCTGCAGAGACAGACAGCACCAGTGGGCTCAGAATGGCATTAGACAAATTTGCTTGTAACAGGTCCATAAAATGACACTAAAAGGAAGAGGCAAAATGTAAAATCTAACATCCCATTCCAACAAAGGTGAATGCTGAGGAAACAGAAGGGAGAGGGAAATGTCCAGGCCTGAGTGCACTCCCTGGACAGTCTCTTACCTTGCCCTACCTGGGAGCAGAGTGGTGTGTGGGGAAGACCACTGCTCTGGCCCTGAAGGGCCATTCTTCAGTTTTTATTGTAGGATTCAGTTCCTGTACCAGTTCGATCTGAAGGTCATGTGAACAGATTGTTGCCTCTTTAAATTACCAGAAGGAAGCTAGAATCCAGTTTTTCTCAGAAAGCTGAATTTGTGGAACATGTTTCTGTGAATGTTAATAGTCACAAGCCCTGGCTTAATCTGTTGGCTCTCCCAGTCGTTACATTTCACACAGTGACAGGGTGATTCATTTGCCTCTTTATCTTCTTATTTGGGATCTCCTCGTTTCTGCATCTGCCCCTTTAGTACTGATGGGAGCAAGGACAGCTCATAGCTACATCTCAGCTATGTGTGTGTGGGTTTCCAAGGGATAGTTACAGCTCTGCATCTCCGGATGGCAGTTCCTCAGTTTTCTGCCGTGCCTCCTTGCATGCAGTTGTATTTTCAAGTTGAGGGACTAAAACTCTTGATCTTTTGACTTTATTAACTTGTGAATAGGGTTCTATGAGTGAATAATTGCTTACTTATCTCGAAAAATTATGGCAAAGGACACACAGCACCAATGCAGGTCCTTGGGAACTTTGTAATTCTTACCACTAAGTTATCGGAGACATTCTGATAAATGAAGTGCCTCTTCCTTTTATCAACATGAAACTTAGTTGTCCCCAACCAACAAAGGTGAGGTCTAAAATTGAGATTTTGAATAATTTTCTTTCTAAACCCCCTTCTTTATAAGCTTCCACAATTGCAATGAGATGTTCCTAAGCTGAAAAGAATAAAAAATAGGGATTTGATGAAGGCAAGTATGCCCCTTCTTTGGTGCTGATTGAATTCAAACACAGGTGATTAGTTCAGAAAAACCTGGGAGTGACATGAGATAGGGACCTCTACTAAATCAGAATGAAGTGCAGCACTGCAATTGCTAAATCATACCAGAGAGAATGTAAATAGTAATTGGGAAGCTTCAGTGTGGAAAAAAAGAGGGAAAGGGGCACAACAAATTAAAAGGGTTCTCTGGGTCATTGAATCTACTCCTTTGCTGTCATGATGTCCCACAACTGATAAAGATCTGTCTCCAAACAGTTAAGGTTTTTATTCCCATTGCTTGTCTTTGGAGGTTATTCTGAACTTCACTCTGCTATTTTTTTTTAAAGTTTCTTCAAGGTTGCAGCCTTAGTTTATTTATGACCAGTGTGTGCCCATTTTAAGATCTTTCCTTTTATAAACTGTAACCTGCTATTAGCCACATTTAGAAAAAGTTTTAGGGCACAGTTCATCTCCTACAAGTATGTGTGTTCTGTTATGCTAACATTATCCCTTTTTATTTATTTATTTATTTTTAACTTACAGGAAAGCAGAATAATATGCAAAAACAAGACGAAACAGATGTGTCAGGTCTACATTATGATTCAGACAGAAATGTAAATCAGCTGAAGACATCAGAACAAAATGCCTTGTAAGTGTTTCCGTACTATCAGTTACTCAAGGGATAGTTACAGGTAACACGCCTTTCAGTGCATATTGCTTCCTTTATACCCTTTGATGTGATCTTGTGAAAGGTAGGTTCCCTTCAGGAATGTGCTCTGACATCTGAGGCAAGTCAGCTGGAGCTCTGGGAGTGTGGTGGGAGTGTGGTGTCTCCATAGACCGTGTTCCAAACTTGCTTGAGATGATTGTGTGAACAGCTCTGTTGACAAAGAAAGAATATCAGGATATAGTCTCATGATACTGAGAATGGCAAGTATGTATCAACTGTGCTGTGGGAATGTAATTTCTGCTTTACATTCCAATAAAAGGAATTACATTTTCTTTAAGTCCAATCCCTACTTAGATGTAGAGAGGGTCCAAGCTATCACCAGTGAAAATTATGCCAGTTGGAACATTTTTCTAGTGAAAAATTTGGTTTTGAGAGGAAAGATATTTTCAATGAAAGTGTTCACTGACCTCCAAATGTGCCCCCCACCCACCCCCCATAAACCCCAAAGTCTTAAAAGCAAAAGAGGTTTGATTGTTGGCAGTGTGGGGATTATTCCCCTCCCTTTCCCCCAGCATTTTCCAATGGAAAATATTCAGGGTTTGGGTTTTCAGCCCTTTGCTGAAATGTCAACATTTTCCAAAGGGTGAAGGAAGGGAAAAGAGAAGAAAAGAAAAACATGTTCTGACCAGCTCTAGTTAGAGCCAAATGGCTCAGTCCTGGATTTGGTCAGGGAAGCATGCTGGAGGGGAGAAAATGGGAGTGTCTTGGTTCCACACATAGCCTGGCTGGGCTGAGTGCTGCGTATCACGATCCATTTGTATGAGTCATTACGGCCGACATTTCACCAGGAGAGCGTGTGTAGTAGCTTTTAAGCACTCCAGGTCAATATGTTCGTTGCAAGCACTGCTGTGCTGCTTGCCACGGCGACTTTGGCTCTCTGTGCGTGTGTGGGATGCACACAGGTACACTCTGTTCAACTCCTCCAATATTTCCATGACGTCTTTATCTCACAGACAACAGTAACCCCCGGCACTTACCTAGACCTGAAAATTCAGTTCTCTCCAATTCATAAAAGAGGAGAAAGGAGAAAAATGGCATGTGCCTGTAAACATGAATGATTGTCTCGGCCCTCTGCCCAGGTGACACCGTCTTGTGCTGTGCAATTCTTGGAATTTAGCCTTTAAGAGCCCAGCCCAACTATGGACAGTCAGGCTCTAGGTAGGGAGAAATGCTGGAATAGCCAACATAAAGGCTGCTAACCTGCACATGCACATACATGCACCACCCTGCTTCTTGGGGGAAAAGGAGTGGCTTTGTTTTCCAAGTATTGCTGATCCCCATCTGTGTGCTCAGCCTTCAGAAAGCTGTCCCAGCAGCTGGGCACCTTCAAACCTGAGGCAGACCAGAGCCTTCTCTGAGGCCGCTTTTCCAAGGTATCTCCCATAGCTGCAGTGGGGGAACTGGTAGATGGATGCATACACAGGCTAGGTCTTTGTCCCCCTCTAGTGACTCAACTGCAACAGAAGTTTTCAGGGTCCTACTCCCTCCAAGCAAGATGGTAATTTTTCTAGGCCAGGATGTTGAATGGTTTCCTTTCTGAAGGCCAGCAGGACATCTTAACACCACTGGCAGGTCACATATTTATACACACTCAGGCATTATCCATTACAAATGTAAACAGTAATTTAGGAGCCTGACTTTCTGCCCTAATAGGCCACGTGTGCCTGCTTTCCACCCATGGAAGATGGCAGTCACAGGCTTCAGATGACAGCCCATGCCTGGTCCTCCAGGAGACCCAGCTAGGGTCACTGTTACCAGTGTAAAAGCACATGCTCCCAATCTCTTGTAGCCAAACACTTACTGAGTCACAGCCCAGTCACCCGTACTCTTAGTAAGTCGCGTCAGCCATCTGTCACCAGCACATCCTCCTCACTGTGCTGTGACTCCGTGGGGAAAACAACAGGAGGCAGATTACGTTCGGCTGAGGAGCCAGGGTCTCGTGCATCTTGGCTCTGAGTAACCTCTGGATTGCCTCCTAACCAGTGGTAAGGTCTTTGGCTCCTCTTAATTTGGCCCTTTGTCAGGGAAGAAAGTGACATTCAGGTTCAAACACTGGAAGCTTTGCCTGACTAATGAGTGACTCCAAACAAAGCCGACTCAGGCAAGACATGGATGGCATTATGCAAAATGTCCCTCCTACAGACAGATCATCTACACGGACCTCCACACTGGTGTTCTTGTACAACCAGTATTTAAAAAACAGCACTAAAATATAGGGTGCCCTGTTTCTTAAGGCCTTGTCCCACCTACTGTGTCAGCTAAAGCTGTGAGAGCAGCCTTGCTGTGTCTCCTGTCCTAGTGAACACCTGTGTTTCCTGGGGTTCAGCCACATGCTAGAGGTGCCTCCCTGGAGGGCATGCTCAAAAAGATGGGATTGCTTCCTGCCATGTGCCTTCCTTACCCACCAGACGAGATACTGCCCAGGTACATGAGCCAGACTGGGGGTGTGTAAGCATCTTGAGTAGGGATCCACAGGGGATTTCACAAAACTTTCCGCACACTGCTTACCACGACCTCCCCAGCGGGCTCTCACCAGCCTCCTCTGTCATGTGCTTGAAAGTCTGTTTTCCCTACCAACTCCCTCAGGGAAAAATCACCCACATTAGCAATCTATCTTCCTTTATCCTAAGGCAATGAAAGAGTGCAGAGTGGACGTGGCCTTTTTGTTCTGGAGGAAGAAAAGTGAACTCAATGCCAGGCACAGATCCCAGGCTGTGTAGTTCAAATCGCACTCAGAGCACATAATTCCCATTTGTGTTTGTGTGCACGCAGGGCAAGGGTGGGGGCTGGTGGAGGGGGGTGAATATAAGAATGTAATTGTCATAATTTAATCCAAAACTACTTCTTGGAAGGAAAAAAAAAATCAGGCTGGCACAAAACAGCATGTTCAGTTATAAACACCACATGAAAGAGCCGTATTATGTTCTGCTTGGTAACTGACATGCAGTGCTAGCATTCTCAGCTGCCCACTGCTGGGCAAAGGACTTTCCAACTCTCCCCCTCACCCCTAAAACACAACCCCCCAGCCAAACTGCGGTGCAGATACCAATTTCTGAGGCCGCAGAGAAATTCCACATGGACAGTTCATTACGGGCAGGGGAGGCTGGCTGGTAGGGAGAGCGGCATGGAGCAGATAGATAACCATCTGGGACTTGGGGCGCTCCCAGCTGTGCTGGGGAGAGTGCACGCACATCTCCTGCAAGGCCACAGAGAAGTTGGCACATGCTTCAGAGGGCTTTTCCCCCTAGATTTCCCATAATGGGACAGCGTATTCTTGGAGCAATGTGCTTTGCTGGCACCAAGGCTGCTCCTCTCTAATGGGCTCGGGGGTCTGCAGATTCGAAGAAGTAGCAGAACGGTGTCAGTGCTCTCAGTGCCCTTCCCTTCTCCTCCCAGGCCTTCAGCTGGAGTGACTCATTCTGTGTAAAGGAAGCACAGTCATTCTGGCTTAGATCCTCAGGGGTGCTTACCTACTAAAGTCCGGATGGCACTGCATCCCTCAGAAAGCGCCCGGGAACACTGGAGATCTGATAATTCACTCAGTATTTCTTCTGGAATTCACCAGGCAGAATTGCCCTTCCTGCCTGTGAGGCCAGGAGATAAAGTGAAAATGCCCTTTCAATCCTTGCTGTCCTCTGTGGTCCAGGTGGTTGGGGTCTTGTCTTAACTAGAGGCTCCACAAATCATCCACTGGAGTTGTTGCAACAGGATATCATGAAATAAATGCCTTCTGCTTGAAGAATATGTTTTTTAGCTTGATGCTAACCTTTATTTTTTGTGGGGCTGGGTGACATTATTAGCACCCGTGCCTACTGCTGAAGTGAAGCATCTTTGTTGCAGCGTGGGAGGGAGATGGGTTATCATCAATATGGAGCAGAGCTACAGAATGGCTTCTGTTATTTACTTCTTTTCTGTTCTTGTAGGATGTGTGACACTGTTTAGCAAAGATATGCTAAACAGAAAAAAAATCCAATTAAAATCTACAATTGTCATCCAGGCACCCTTGGGAGATTTCCTTTTGGTGGTGTCCAGCACAGTCCGGTGCTGTGGGAGAAAAGGGTAACCAAAACGTGTGGCTGTGGTGTCAGCTCCGGAGGAGGTAGAGAGTGTTATCTTTTGCCTCGGGGGCTGGCTGAGGCAAAAAGCAGTTTGGGGGCTGGTGCGGTGCCCCCGCCCGTCGCCCGAAAGGTGGAATTGAACCACTCTGTCGCTAGACAGCTACAGGTTTGAAGCCTGCACCCCAGACCACTGAGGGTCATCCGGGCAATTTGATTCCTCTTCTAGGCCGCTTATATAAAACCCGCGGGCTCTTTGGCGCTTACGTAATGGTGAGAGATACTTTTCCATCAGTATGTACCCTCCGCTCTTTCCCGAGGGATGCGCCCCGCGCGTGGCGATGGCGCGGCGGTGGCGGGAGGGGAGCGGGACGTGCAGTCCCCGCCGCCATCCCAGGAGCACCCGGGCGCGGTATGCAAATAGCGGGTCGGTGATTGGCTGTCCCGGCGAGGGGCGGGCCGGGAGGCGCCGCGGGAAAGGTCCCGGGGCGGCGGGTGAGTCACGGCGCTTCCCAGAAGGAGCGGGATCGCCCCGCGCCCTTCCCGGACCGCCGGGGTCCCTTACAACACCGGACGGGGCAGCTTGTGCAACAACGGGGCCGCCCCCGGCCGGGCCCCCGAGGTGTGATGCGAGGAGACCAGACCACTGGCTCGTTTTGAGCAGCACCTCTTCTTTTCTTTTTTTTTTTTTTTGTTTTTTTTTTTCCCCTCCAGTGGGTAATGCCAGATAACTCTGGAGGATGTGAATCTCCCATGAGATACTTCGCAGAACAATAATATCCTCTGGGAGGAAATTCCTCCCTGGCCCCCAGCTGAGGATCAACTTGTGCCCCGAAGCATGAGGATTGAAAACACTTGTAATTTTATGCTAGCGAGTGTAACTATAGAGGCTATTTTCATAAACCCTTAAAAATTACTCACTTATTTGCCTCAAGAGATTCCTCTGAAGCAGAGCCATTTCTGCAAATGCATGTGGTTTCTAGTGATTTTTAATTAGATAATGTTTTTTGGTGTAAGCAACAAATAAAACCGTAGGCCCATTCTCCCTCTTGCTCGCCCTGGGGAAGCTGAGATTCAAAACTGCTCCTTGGTGGAGCAGCATCACGATAAAACTGGTACAGAGCAGAACCAGAGCCACAGCCCAAAGCTGGGAGCAGTTTTGTAGATGTCAGCAAAAGAAAGCAACAGGTATATGGTGGGGCAGCGCCATTCCCACTCACACCCAGGAACCCTGCTGGGCACAGCTTTGCTTTCAGTGCATGGCTCCAAGTCATGACTTACCCCTTGGAGCTGAATCAGCTCTGGTATGATCTGGCCTGCTGACTCCTCAGCATGGACATGAGAGTGTTTGAGGCCTTATTGTTTGTAGTGAGCAGCTTTTTTAGCAACTTAAATTTTCATTTAAGAGCACATTTTTAATTCCAACCCAAAAGCGGGTGTGTTATCAGAAGGAGCTGTTTTGAGAGTTGCCCCTGTGCCAATGCCAAGCAGAAATTTTTCTTCCTTTCCTTGATTTGTAGGAGTTTTCCTATCTCTTTACCTGATACTTATCCCAGTAGCAGGTGGTGTAATCTAGCAAGTGTCTTTTGTGCATAAAAATGCACAGGGTGAGGAACTGGGGGTGTGCGTGGGAGGAGGTGAAGGGAAGTTAGTCATGGGGAGGAAGAGAGGAAGAGGTTAGCACGGGGGTTGAGGAAATCAGGTGGGTGCAGCTATCCCTCAGGCTTCCAACCAAGCCCATCCTGATGTGTGCTGGGAGAGGCACGTCAGCTCAGATATATGCTCCTGTTGGCCCAGCAGCATGTGACCTTGCTACTGATTCAGGCCAAGAAAGAATAGCTGCCAGGTGTCAGAAGAGACATTCCTAGACTCTGTACTTCATGTTCAAGGCTCATCTTTGACACCACTTTCACTTTCTCTTTGCTTTCCTTTCTAGCATCAACCTTTTCCCGATCTCTTTCCCCGCGGCACTTCAGGAGAAGGCTTCTTAGTGTGACTATGCCACTCTCATCTTCTCTCTTTTGCAGCCTCTAGGATTTTTAAGCAGAGATGTCTGTCTCTCATGCCTCATCATCAATCTCCATGTACTTTCCAGAAAAAGACCGTGCCAAACACTCAAGTCCAAATGAAAAATAATAGCCAGGCAAAAGAACTTCTGCTGAGTAACTGAAGGATCCATCAGAAGTGCAGATACTAAAACTTGCCTTATTCTGCAATAAAGGGAGATGCAGAGATAATGAAGGCAGCAGTTTCCAAAGATCAAGCAGTAGAAGAAGGTGCCTGAGAGGGTCAGCAGCAACATAGGAAATGATGCCAGACCTCAGAGCTGATGGCGAAGCAGTAACAAAGAAGTTGTGAGAATTTTCTCCTTGACCGGATGTGAGTCCCTCTGCTTTTGGAGCGGAAGCTGTGCTAGCCACTGACTTCCCCAGCAGGGGTTGAAAATAACATTTCCAGGACCACTGCACGTCTGGTTTTTAAAGGCCTTTGTCACTCCTGACCAGAAGGGACTGCAGATGACTTGCTGTGCCTGATGGAGGTGCCATTCTCCTTCTGTGGGGAATGGGGGGGCACAGGGAGCAGGTACCCATAGGTGATACTTGGTGCAGTTACTGCAGCTGCTGCTCAGTGTGCCTGAGAGGGCCCAGGCCTGATCAGGAATCACTGAGTAGACCTGGCTGCTGGCTGCAGGCAGTGGTCATCTTATAACTTCTGATGAGGTTTAGAACGCTACCAAAATAAGTATATAAGGGTACAAAAAAATGCAGATAGGCAGCTCCTAGGATTTTTGAAAGCATGTAAATAAGTGAACAGACGTGTTGATTTGAAGGGCTTCTCAGCACCTGATTTGCCTTTAAGCATTTCTTGGAAATCCTGTAAGCATTCAGCTTCATCTTTAGACCAAGTGTCTTTGAAAATCTGACCCTTTGCCATTAAAAGTATAGAACAAATCTGGTTTTTCGGGTTAATGAAGAAAAGCTTGCTCCCCTCCATAATGCTCTTAATTAAAGCATTTCTCAGTGTCTTTGGACCTGATTCTCCACCTTATGCAGAGAACTACACTATGCCAAATGGGTGCAGAGCATTGCCAATTTCGGTTTGATTCAATGCCCATTCAAGTTAATAGAAATCCTCCCACGGAAATCAATGGGATTTGGTTCAGGTCCCAAAGTCAATGGGAAATTCTGATTTGGCAGTACTTTATGCCCACACTGCACCAGTGTAAGTAAATATTCAAGGTACAAAGCCTCAGAGAGTTTGGAGGGGGCTTTGTAAGGCACTGATGGGGCAGACTGTAGCCTAGGCTATTTAAGCAGTTCGCAATGCCTAAGACTGTCCAACTGCTTAAAACAAATCAGTCCGAATTTTTCCCATTCATTTTTTATAGCTCTCTTAGCATTTAGCAATATACTCTTGATTTTTTTATTGGTGTTTTCTTTTTTTTTTTTTGGTCCCAGGCTGACAGAATAGAAAAGCATCTGCAATGCTTTGTTCTTACTTCTTTTAACTACGAGAACCTGATTTGTGTCAGAAAAGATAAGCTTAGATTCCTACTGTATTAAAATAATTATTTGGTGTAAGGTGGGGGATGAAGAGGGCTGTTATTCTTAGCAGCAGCAATGAAATTTCAGCAGCTGATGACGTCAGTGCTAAAATGTCAGTGTGAAACAGACTGGAACAAATTAAGAGTGTAGTGTCGTCACTGTGAGAGCCACGCTGCCCTCCAGAGGGACTGTGGTTGGATGCTGCAGATGCAGTTCAGGAGACTGGGGGACAGAGGTTTGTGGGAGCTTCTCAGAAACCTCAAAAAAAAAGCAACAACAAGCATCTCAGTACCAGAAAGGTCAAAGAAGATGCTATTTGAACATTCCTGCCCATCTCATGGTGTGAGCTCCCAGCAAGGGAAGGGTCATGTGTACAAGCCAAGTTCCAGGAACTAATACAGGAAAAAAAGACAGAAACCAAAATAATATTGGCTATTTTCTAGGCACTTAACAAACTGGGCTAACTGCATCTCTGATGATAGGAGTCATAGTACTCCTATGACTCAAATTGAAGAGAAATTTGGCCTGAGATGACTGTTGTCATGATGTGCTGCTTAAAAGAGGGCAATGTGCTTGGAGTAGAGGTGATCGTGAGGCATTTTATTACTTAACTGTGCTGTTCCATTTGAAGAGTGCCTTCAGGCTATCCAAAAATGCTGAACTCAAGGTGCAGAGAGCTTTAATGAAAATGGGGTAAAGTTCCAAATGCATTCATGCTTGTCCTCACAAAACCCGGTCTTGCTCATTTCTTGGCTAGTCTCAGGCTGTGTTGTTAGGGCTGACCTTGTGTCAGCACGGGGTACGGATCCTGGCTTAGAGTTGATGTCTTGGAGGTCCTGATATCTTGGGGTCTTGAGCCCTGCATCTTCTCGGTCCAGCAGTTGAACTCCCTTGTCAGCAGGGGTCTTGTCTTGGGCTGTGGGATGTGCTGTGTTGGGGGGGGCTGGTAGGAGGGGTTGGGAGCATCCTGCTTTCCTTTATGGAGACTGCAGTATTTTGTACGGAAATGTGGGAAAAGTCAATGTTCCTTGGATTAGTGTTTCTAGAAGACTAGTACTGGTAACAAAACTGCTCTGTGTCGTTTCACTCCTTTCTAGAACTGCCTGTCTCGTGGCTGCAGGGATGGATGTGGTTACAGCAGACAGAGGAAAATCCACTGAGACGTGTGCTTATCTATCAATTGTACCAGCTGCTTCTGGTATGCAGCAACTGACTGACCACAGTAAGGAAGCGCGGATGTAATCAGTTAGCAAACCGCTCCTTTCTCAGCAAGGACGATAAGGATTGTTGGCAAACCCATAGAGAGTTACGGGAATAGAGGAATTGGTATGCTGAAGTCACTTCCTATCACCCGGGAGTCCCTGTGCTCAGCGCATTGTTTGCTTTCCTAGTACAGTGGTTGTCTGCACTAGTTCAGATCTATAAGTGCGCTCACCCTGTGCCGGCACACAGAAGCCCGCTCAGAGAGATTGGCAACACAACCTTCTGTCTACCTCTGTGGGAAGGATTCAGGCTGGCTGTGAGTGGAAAGAGTGATTCTTTACCACATCTTTACACCAGCAAAACACCTTTCTGCAGAGGTATTTGCAAAACCAGGCATGACTTAATCAATTCCGGGAAGAGGCACATGCCAACAGAAACACTCTTTTGCCAACACAAACTGTGCTGCCACTAGAGGAGTATTGGCAATACCACTCTTGTTAACGTGGGGCCTCCACTTCACTGATTAGGTGCTGTACGGGTGGACAGTGCAGGAGGTTCCCAGCCAGTGAGGTCAGTGCTGAGGTGAGCCCCTGCTCCCTCATCTCAACAGGAAGTTGTGGCTATTTCAGCTGCACCTCCATCAACAGAGAATTTACAGAAACTGGAGGTGAGCTCCTGAATGTGCAACCGGTTGCTGTTGCATTCTGTAGATGGGAAAATGGTCTGCTGCACTGTATGTGGTCAACATAGATCTGATAATACTTTGGGAGTATCTGGTGTCTTCTCTGAGGACTTGACAGCCATATCAGAGAGGGCTTCTGCTGCAGCCCTGTGTGCAACTAATTGCAGCCTAGCACTGAGGTTAGTAGAATACCGCTAGATCAAAGCTTCCTTACTGGGAAGGCTGGAGAGCCTGGACAAGAATGAGGCAGATATGGTGCCAAAAAGCATTGTGTCACCTTGATGTCAGCATTTCAGGTCTAAAAATGTGACTAGTAAAAGCAGGGGAAGCAAAAGGTTGAATGCTACCTGCACTGCATCCTGCTTAGCCAGACTTTGGGGATATAGGAATTAAACGGCCACAGAAGGAAAAACAAGACTTCTACTTTTCCCAGATTTATTGGGTGGGGTGTGTATGTGAAATTGAGCTCTAATACAAATCCCCAGTAGACAGTATTGTAGACAGAGTGGCTTTGTTCTGAATGTGTTTGTAAATATGTCTATATTTTTAAGACCTACCATTGTAAGAGACCCAAGATGATCTGTGATTTCTGCAATCTCATCAAAGAGAACAAGTGAGTGATTCCATGTGGTGGAGACATACAGCCCATGACTCACAGCCCTGAGTCACAGCATTGGGACACTTCAGCATTCAGAAACACTAGTAGTGACAGAAATCAGGATGATGAGCAAGCAGCTGTTACTCATTCTCAGCTGGACACCATAAGCATGTTTGTACCAGTCAGTGTGGCTCTGGCTCTTCTTTGTTTCCTCCTGCAGACCTGCAGTCATCTGGATAGCATGGTGACATAGCTCACTTAACATTTTGCCTCTGGGCAAGGGATGATCAAGTCTGGTCTTTGGCTCCTTAAGTGTCCTGCTTGACTCTATTAGGCTCAGCACAGAGTTTTCATGGCGGTTTTCACTTTAGATTACTTCCTTCATCTCTGGAGATCAGCTCACTGTTACAAACACGAATGCATTGATCATCACACGGGGTTAGAAAGCATATCCCTATTTACTACTGACAGGGGGTGGGGAGTGGGCTGAGGTTTGTAGTAGAGCCAGGACAAAAACACAGGACCCTTCAACTACCTCTCCTAAATCTCTAACAGCTGAACCGTATGCTCCATTGCATTCATCACTTCCTCGTGAGGTGGCAGTTTGGATGAGAACAAGTGCCCAGGGAGTCACCCTGTTTATTCTGTCTTGGCCTCTTAATGCCTGTGGAACTTTTTTTATTGAATTCTTTTCATGGCCATCAGCTTTGGTGCGGGAAATGATTGCAAGAGACAAAGACTCGGCTGCGTGTGTGCACGTGCGTGTGTGGCTGGGAGAGGGGAAGAATAAAAAATCCATTTCCAGATGGTTGAAAGGATGCATATCACTTTGCTATTGGCAAAAACAACCTCTTTCATTTTCAGGATGTGTAAGTCACAGAATTGCAGCTGGAAAAAAACAGGTAGAAAGGGAGGCAGTGGGATAAAAATAAGAATTACTAATGAAAAATAACCCAGCTGATATTTGAAAATCTAAGCACTTCATTTTTATGTAAAGAAGGGGGAAATGTGCTTGCTGAGGAGGATCTGTGTAGAGCAGGTCCAAATATGTATCATCTCATTTTCTTGTTAGATTCTTTGCTTTGCATTCCCAACTGTAGCCTCACAGGAAATTCAGTCCCTGGCAAGCTTCAGCTCCAGACAGGAAATGTTCTGAGGAATTTCTTCCATACAGGTACTATATTTGCTTGGAGGGATAACACGGTGGAGATATTTACCACGGCTGGATTTAACTAGCAGGATATTATGCATGTTGATGGAGTTGCTGGGAGTGATTTCTGTCTGCAGCCACCAGCATGCCATGTTTAAACAAATCGTGCTGCTCTGCCTGCCTGTGTGAAGATTTGCATGAGATCTAGGCCAGATTCTCCCTACTCTGACAGCAGCACAGCCCAACTTATGTCAAAGATATTTGCTGATGTCAGGGAATATCAGGATCAGGCCTGTGCAGCAGGTTTTTATCACACGACAAACTTGGTCTTATGCTATTTGCATGTACAGATACTTGCAAGCATTATTTTGGTAGGACTGACTGGAGCGGGGGCAGACTTATGCTGGGTGTGCAGGTAGGTGTTGGAAGGTCTTTGCTCTTGCCTTTGCTCTCTGAGGGGACCAAACATGGAGAGGGGGAGACTGTAGCAGCACACCGCCTTTCAGAGGAGTGGTTGGTGCTGGGTGTGGCCAACTGAGACGCAAGTTTCCTGCACCTCTTGGGATGCTTTCCTACCTTTCACTGCAAGTTCAGAGCAGGCTTGTTCTGCTTATTAGTCCAGAGGAGATCACAGCGGTCTAAAAAACAAGTGCTGTAGGTTTGCCAAGGCCACTTTGCTGGGTAAATTCAGCATCATTGGTGAACAGCGATTTGGTGGGTTGAATAGTTCTTGATGCACCCAAGAACAATATCCCTTTCTTATCAAAATACATGAGTGCTTTTGAGTCTTTAATGCAGTTCTCAGGATACAAGGTGTGAAGAGAAAAGAGTGATCAGTCTGAATCACTGTTTTGCAAGAGAAACGTGAGGGTTTAAGTACATAGCTGGGAACAATCCTGTGCTGGCAAGGAAATGGACTGCATGACCCATCTCAGAGATCTATGATTCACTGCAAATACAGAGAACGAGCATGAAAATGTGTAGGAACATGTAGTGGTACCTTGCCTGCTATTACAGCGCAGCCTCCAGCTACAGACAACCCAACCATGTTTACAGGTGTGCTCTGGGAACAGGCTTTTTCTGTGGGGAGCCACGAAAGGCAGCAGAATGCCTTCAAAGCCTTAAAGGTCTCTGTGCCACCATGCCAAGCTGTGGAAATGTAACTGTGTGTGTAGGGCTGAAGCATGGATTTGTTTTTTAAGATTTTTTTTTTTGTTTCTGAGGCAGGAGGCGCAAGTGCAGATCCTCCCATTTAATGCTATGGGGGGAAGAAAAGATTCACAGACTCCCCTGCAGTGTTAGTGAAAATGCAGCTTTGGCCTTTAGTGCCCTTTGTTACATAAATACAAGTAGCGTAGACATATTAATCACCCTGCCATTGAGGGAGGAACAGAGCAGCAACCTCAAATGCCACCCACTCCCCATTCCCGCTCCCATTTGATGTTGCTATTTTAAGCCACACATTATTTCCTGCTGTGATTTTATTTTTTTTACCCAGCTTCTAATTCTGGCTCTGAGGTAAGCTGTGACATACGTATCCCTCCTCTCCCCCTCCCCGCCTTCCTCCTCCCCCTGCACCCACGTCCTCTTTATTGCTGTCTTTTAGAAATTTTCTCTCTTGTAAGCAGCCAGGTCCCAGAGGTTAGTTACTGAATGCCCACAAAAAATACGAAGAGACTGATCTTCTTCCTGCTTTTGGACTTCAGTGCAAACAATATTGAGGTCATGGTTTGCAAGGCAGACTGTTTTATAAGTGCTATTCCCCTGCTCCACCCTCCTCAGAGAGGTTAGTGTTGTACAGAGGATACTCTGGCTGGCAAGGAAGGCTGCTGCTCGGCAGCTAATGATGGGCCATGACCCGTGTACTCATCTGCCAAGAAGAGTATTACACCAATGGCATGTGCTTTGTGGTGCAGAGGAGTTAGGACAGAGCTCAACTGCTTGACAAGGGTTTTCTCTCCTGAGTCTGCTTCTCTGTAAAGGCAATCAGCAGATTTCTAGCCCCCAAGTAGTTTCCCCCACCGTCAACTACCTCATCCTGCCTGTGCCAGAGCACAACTTCTGTGTGTCTCCTTCTGCTGCATCCATGTGTCTCCTGTGGCTTTCAGCTGCCACTGGGTCAGCCCTGAGGAAGGCTGTAACTGCGTCAGTCTAGGGCAGAAAAAGAATGGAGCCTGCAGTTCCAGGAAGGGCCAGGTGCACCAGGCAGCTGTGGCTCAACCCCTGCGTGAGAGTGTGGCTGAGCACTGATAAGAGCTCTGCCAAGGTAAGTTTGAGCCCTAGGAGGAAATCTGAGGCCTGCTTCTGCGCCGCAATTGAGGAACATTACAGGTTTATCCTCTTCCACACCCACCTGCCCCTTCCCTCCCTGCCAAGCAACCCGTCCCGAAAATCTCCTCTGACTGGATGTTTGCCGCTGCAGACGAATCCCTGCCAGCATAAGAGAGCAGGCTGGGTGGCAGCAGGCTGCTGGCAAAACCCCGGGCCTTGCTTCTGCATCCAGGGAAACAGAGGCCTGGTGTATATATTTCACACAAACAATCTCACACCTTTCCCTTCCTGTGAGTTACTTTTGGAGCTGCTGCACGTGGCTCTTGTCTGTGTGGTACGAGCAATAGCTGTAGGAAATTCCAGGCTGGGTGTTTATGTGTTCCTTATCCTCCCCTTCCCCAGATGGGGATTCCAGTTATGCCCTTTCTGAGATTCCTGGAGAGTGGGAGAGGCAGAGAGGTTGAGAGCAAGAAGCCCTTTCCAAAGGGTTTAATGTTAGTTACAGCCGCTGGAAGTCTTTGCTGTGCTTTCACCAGGATTGTTAACTTATTTCCCCAGAGAAGGCTGGGGAGTCACATCCCTTCCCCAGAGCAGGCTAGGGTTGCATGCTCTGATGCTTGTTGGAAGCAGTGAGGAGAGCTGGGCAGCTGGCCTAGGACAGGCCAAACCACGGTCCTCTCATCCTTGCCTGCCATGAGCTTGCAGCTGAATTGAGCAAACTAATTTCCAGTGGATGGGAGAGAGGGGAAAGAGGGGGGCTCATCAATAGGCGTGATCACACCAGAATGAAATGACTGTTTTTTCAGCATACTTTGTCCCCACGGGCAGCTATTTTAAAAGTTCTTCCAGAATAACTTCTCCCACAACAGCAACCCTGGAGAGTTTCCCCTTCAAGAAGTGAAAAAAAAGGCCCTCAAAAAGGATTTGAGTAAATTGGCTTCACAGAAAATGACCCTGCTCTTAAGTGTCACGCCCAGCACCGTGCAGCAAGAGCCAGCCAGCAGCTGACAGTTGTCTGGTGTCCTGCGCTGGATGAGGACAGCTCTCCAAGTACTTGATGTCCACATGATCGCCAGTACTGCCATCCTTCCTGGCAAAGACTTGCAGCATCTTGATGGGGGTCTGTGCAGTGGAGGGAAGAGCTGACTGGGCATGGTGGCTCACGGAGAGGGAAGAATTCAGTTTATGCTGAGTGCATACGTTCAGCTTATGCTGAGTCCCTGCCTGCTTGCCAGGACCATCCAGCAGAGACCAGTGCTGTATAGGCTCTGGTGGTCACTGGAACAATAGGAACACTGGGAAAGAGCCTCTTGTTTACAGATAAAATGGCTGTGGGGTAGGGCTGGCTTAGGGACACTGGTGCAATAGGCCTATGTGTCATGGCATCTGAGGTATGTGATAAATAACCCATTTTTGAGTTTGGTCAGGCTGAGTATTGCAGAAACAGCAACAACAAGGATGTTAAAAAGCCCAAAAAATCCTGAATACTCACAGTTTGGCATCTGGGAATGATGCAAGATGGCAGAGATTCCATGGCCTGTGGACTGGCTGATACCATCCATGCAACCCCAAATTCTTTCTTTTCTTGAGGAACTGGCCTTTATGATCAGGCTTGCTGCCTGGCTCCCTGGCATGGTAGCAACCAGAGAGGCCCAGCTCACACGATATGGATCTGGCAGGAGCCCTGACTTCCTGGAGAGCCCCCCTTGCTGCTGACCTGCCATATTGTTCCCTGTCCTGGTAGCTCAGACATAGCTCATCTAGGTCAAGAAAGGCAGCTCAGGAAGACATTCCGTGCGAGCTCTGATGAGATCTGCTCCTCCCAGGGCCCTTCAGCTCGGCTTGCTCCTTTTTCTCATTCCACACACAGTTTAAAAGACTGTGTTTGTAAACACCAGTCTCCGACTCTCTGCCTCTGGGGCTCTGGGAGGAAGGCCAGGGAGGGATCTAAGAGACAGCAGACAGTTTTAAGAGGCAGTGGCGTCCAATTGCTGTGGTGGAGAGGGCACGCCTTGCAGTTAATAGCCACGGTGTCAGGAGTCACCTACAGTACCAGCAGGTCTCAGCATTATTTCATGGTTCCCTGAGGCTGAGCTTGGGTTTTACTGAAATGACCTCTTCAGATGCCAAAGTAAATTCTGTGCCTCTCAAGCCAGCTCTGCCAGAATCAGCAGGGAGTTAGGCTGTGCTGCCTCAAGTGTATGTACAAGATTAGTGCCCTGTGATGACAAACGCCATAGTGGACATGTGTTTGCATTTGACACAGCACTGGTTAAATATTCACTCTGTTCACCCTCTTCTTCCCATAGATCGTTCCAGAGACCTTGGCCACGTACATGGACCTGGGCACTCCCATCTTACTGGGCAGACAGTGGCCTGCTGTGGCATAGCACCTGGTCATTGAACACAAGCCAGATGATCTACAGCCCAAGACTCGCAGTCTCCCTTTGCTTTATTTGTTTTCAAAAATTGGTTAACAAGTGCCATTGTTTAGCACTGTGATATTGTGGAGCAGTGACAAAACTCTGCTGTTGAGGGGTAGAGCTGGTGAGAGGTAGAGCTGGGCTCACCTCTTTCCCAGCAGCTGCAGCGCTTGGTGGGCAAGGAAGGCAGGGAGAGATCTTCACCCAAGCACAAGTCTGAGCTTGTCTGTATGTCCAGAATTGCTTCTGTCCACACGCTTTACCAGCAGGCATGTTCATACATAGATTTATCTAGAGCTGCAAAGCTCACAGGAAGGTGAGAGCCAGTTCCAGGCAGAGCATGGAGCATTAGCAGCCTGAGTACACATGGATATCTAGTACAGAACTAAAGCTGGGAAGCAGCCAGAGGTCCAGACAGGCTGTACATTGGATGTACGGTTGCCCTCACACCTCACTGCACAAATGCAACCTCTGTGCCCCGCATCCTGAGGGCCTATAGCTGGGTAGGCTCTTGTTTTACCCATGCAGGTCCTCTGGGCTCTCAGGGCTTCGCACTGTGTGTGACGGCTTGCACTTGGGTCATGTGTTACACCTGTACAAAGGACTCCATGGTTCCCATGGGAACAGTGTGGGAGGTCAGGCCTGGCTGGTGGGGCTGAGAGAGGAAGAGAAAAGCTGGTGGCTCCTTTAAGGGAGGAAGCCAACAGGACTGCAGGGAAGGAGCTCTGGAAGCTGTGTTTTTCTCTCAGCGCCTCAGGGGCTGGTTACTAAATTTGGTTACTGGGCTTAAATAATGCAGCGTGGCAGAGCCCAGTGGGTTTGAACATTGTCATATCCACATAATCCTCTCCTAGGTGGCAGAGATCTCTTGTTCTCTGCCGCTGCTATCTGCGCAGGAGCTTGAATGTGATGTGAAACATCATCTTAAATAATTATAACTAGTAGAGAAGAACCAAAGCTGCAAAGTCCCATCTATTTCCACTGTGCTCTGTCTATCTATGTAATTTCTAAGATGCCAATCACCAAAGCATCCAAGCACTGTCTAATCTGGATCTGAATTCCCTTGGTGCTCATGGAGGCTTGAATCTTAGCGTTTTGTGTGAGCCCATCTCTAGCAAGCATAGGGACAGAGCTGCATACTGTGAACTGCATACTCAAGCATCCTATTGCTTCATGATTAACTAACCAAATGCCCAGTGGGTTGGAGAAGTCAGGACATCATGGTCCCCCCTAGCCCAGGAAGCATTAAATCCTCTTTCCATTATTTTGGCAGAAGGCAGGGAAGGTTTACCAAGGGAGGGCAGGGAGTCATGGTCCCCTGCCCAGTGTGTTGTCTACCCTCCAGGTCACACAGTGTGGAAGGAGGGGCAGATCAGTACAGCCGGCACAGTCTGTGCACCAAGGCTGCATCCAGCTCTGGGGCAAGAAGGCCCTCTGCCACCCCTTGCTGTAGATACAAGCCTCCCCATGCAGAGACAAGGGAGAAGCACGGGATGGGAGCCAGTGACCTGGCTTTGCACCACGCAGAAGGAGGAAGAAAATGATGCACCCAGCTGCCCTCTCAGCTGACCTATTTCCCCACACTTTGTGAAACAGATTAAAACCTGCCAGATGACCACTCAGGGCTAACACAGGGGACTTTAACAGTGACAGAGGGACTTGCTGTGCTAGACATACTCACCTGGAGTGAAAGGAGATTAAACTTTTCCTTCATTACCAGTGAAACAGTATATGTTTTTAGTGAGAACCTGCCAGGTTCAGGCAATGCCATAGCAGTGCAATTACTTTCTGTCCATCGGCTGCACTTAGGAGAAGGGTCTCTCTTAGCATCTGTCCACAGTCTCCCCAATTTGACACGACACTTGACAGTAGGTTTCATGGCAGAGGATACTTAGCAGTTACCTTTTCAAGTCCTGTTTGTAACTATCACATTTCAGTCTTTACAAAAGTGCAGGTCCTCCCCACTCTCCCCCATGGATCAGCCCTATCCCCTTCCCCTGCAACAGCTGGAGTATTTTTAGTGACATTGAATAAATACATGTTAAATCTTTCTCCATAAGTGACATGTCAGAAATTAAAATGGCATTAGCTGTAAAGCCTACAGCAAAGCCAGCTTCATCTAGGGCACTTGCAAGTGTTTGCCCAAGAGGCCAGGTACAACAGTACCAGCATTGCTTTTCCTTCAATCCATCCATGTTATCTGCACACCCTTTCTACCCTTTTTCCTCTAGAAATACTAATGACACCCTCTGCTGCTGTTTACTCACAAACTATTCCCAAGCCTCCCAACACAATGGCTAGGAAAAGTCTCCGGGTTACAAGGGTTTATCCTCTCCAGTCACATGCTGGATATGTCCTCTCCAGACATCATATCAGAGATTTCTCAAGCCCCATTGTAAAAAGCTGTTGAATTTTTTTGGCCCTTGCTAAGACCCCTGTATAGCAACTCCAAAACTGCTGCCACAGCTAGGTAGAAGTCTAAGTATATCAATAACTAGATTTTCCATCCATACCCACAACTGCTTTCTTCTACACGATCTCCACTCTTCCACATACGTTGGCTCCGTAGCTAAACTTCATGTCTGACTCTAAGCCATGCCCGCTGTGCCAGTCACCCACTCTTTCATTTCAAATCTTGTTTCTTCCTAAACATCCTGCCTCTCCCCCGCTGCCTCTGTTGCTTCAGCTTTCCGCTGCCTTATGTTTTCCCTTGTCCTCCTGACTACCCTTCCTGCCCTATTCCCCTTTTCAATCTACCCAGCTTCCCACTCTAATCCTTCTTTCTCAGTCAGAGATGGACATCTCTGCTGCGTCTGGTGGTTCAGACAAATGGCTTGCATATTCCCTGGGCTGCCCAAAGCGAGAGCTTGCTCTCCTTTGCTGCTATTTCAGGTACATGGTATGGATCAGATTGGCATCCAGAACTTGAGGATGCCTACACAGAGCCCACAGCATGTGTAGCTTAACAGAGGAAGATCAGTTCAGAAACTCTGCCACGAAGGAGCAGTGGATGAGGTGAAGTTTGAGGTGGAAGAAACTGAAATGCTACAACTATCAAGCAAGCCAAAATATTTATAGCTGAGATTTGCAAGGTGGCTGATTGTGCAGGGCAGGGAAAAGTCTACCATTGCCTGCCATTAAGGAAGAGGGAAATTGCAAAACAAACATCCCCTTTGGATATTTAGGAGCACGCCCAAAAAATTAACATTGATTATATCTCCCTATTAAGAAGCAAGATACTAGCTGCTTTAATTAACAAGGTGAGTTCAACTGCCTTTTTGCAAGTATCAGATGAGATATCGGGTGGTGTTCCCAGTGACATGAAGTTAGGCTCTTCTGGTTAGCAGGGTAATCCCGAGGCCCTGCTCTTCAAACGTATTTAGGTTTCAGGCAACTGATGTTATTTAGATGCTTAAATCTTTTAAGGCTCTGTGCCTTAGGAGCTGGGAGATTGGCTATGAAACTCCAGATTGCCTAGTTCAAGTCTAGTCTATGTCAATCCTGATGGATAAATGTTACTATAAGGTGTCTGTGTGATGTCAGCTCTCTCCCTAAAGCTGGGTCATTCTGCAGTTGCCTGATGTAGCCTCTTTGTGCCTTTTATTTCTGAAGGAGGGGGTGATAGCCAGTGTCAGACTCCTGATAATGGCTTTGAAGGACCTGTGTAGAACTCAGGTTGTTTTGCAGTTATTAATTCATTCAGACAAGCAAGGCTGCTGCTTGATAGGTGCTTTGTTTCACTCGGGGGGGAGGGATGCGAGGGGGAAGAACACAGAGAGAATTGGTGCCTTTCCCAGACTTGCACAATAGCAGGGCTGGAAATGGGCCTTGTGGAAATTCAATTACTCTGAATTGCGAGCATTAACTGCTGGGCTGCCCACTTTTTATTGTAGCCGTGGAAGGAGGTGCAGAGAGCAAACTAACTGCCGTGGTAGGAGGTGCAGAGAGCAAACTAACTGCCGTGGTTTGGATGTGATGCAGATGCTGTCAGATTTTAGCAGTTCAGTGACCTTTTCGTAACAGTTCCTTAAGTCACAGCTTTCCCAACACTTGGCAGTAGGTAAGGGTTGTGTACAGGTAAGGACTTTTGTTACATGGTGCAAGAAGTCTAATGAGACAGGAGCAGGAGGGAGAGATTGAAGAGATTGCTTTCTTCACCAGCCTCCTGCTTAATTACCGCCTGAAGAATGACACTGAACTCAGACCCTTACTCCAGGTCAGAAGCTTCCCAGAGGGAATGGATATATCTTAATGGAGTAGGCTCCTTTACCAGACTTGCAACCAGCCCTTTGTTAATGGTAGGATCCTCCCCTCCCTCCCAGTTCAGCACCTTTAATCTCTCTGGAGTCAAACCAAACTCCTTAGATCTAGGAAAGCAAAGGAACCGGGTTTCTGTAGTGAATCTTTGAGCCAGGAGAAACAACAGCTCTGATATTCAGGTTTTCCCCATCATTTTACACCAAAAGTGTCCTGCCATCAAACTGGTGAGCTAAGCTTCTGGGGGAAACCAGGCTGTGTCCTTTCTGCCTTGTGCATCTCATTAAAGAATAGTGGGCAGTTTGGTCACAGATTCTTCAAGCAGGATGAGGCCGAATCACACCCTAACTACCTGGAGGGATCAAAAAGCCTGAAGTGCTGAAAGCGTTTCTCATGGTCCCTGGGTTGCTCTACTGCTCCCAGCCACCCAACTGTGGTGTCCAGAGGCTCCCACCAGTCCAGTTCTCCAGAGGTCACAAATACAGTGGAGAAAAGGGCAACTACAAACTCTCATACTGTGAGACCTTCTCAGACAAGGAGGAGTCCTGAGGTTCCAGCAACGCACAGAAGATGCTGAAATGGGAGCAGAATTTACTTAGGCGTGAAGAGTGGGGCTGTGAGGATGGCTTCTAGTTGAAAAGTTTTAGAAAAGGTAGGCACTTTGAAACCACCTGCATCCCACCCAGGATTTGCTGGGCTGTGTTACATTGTGTGTGCTGTGCTACTGGGGCGCAGAGGACTCTGAATTGTGTGGCAAAACTGAATGTTTTAAAAGCCATTAAAAAGTATATCAGGGTGTCCCCATGTGTGTATCTTTGCTGGAGTTACAGAGAAAAGGGACTTTTCCTAACTGCCTTTCCAGTTTGCACCACTGTGGTACTATACAGAGCTTGCATGCATGCTCTTCTGGCTGTGAAGATACAGTGCAGCTGGACAGCATCACTTAATAGTTCTGCATTAGGTCGGTGAGAGTCTGATGGGTAAAGAGAGCACCTGAGATGTGATTACACTCTGTGACCTTTGTCCTTAGGATGGACAAAACCAAAGAAGTCTTTAGCAAGCTTTTGTACCTTGGTAGGTCTGGTGGGGCAGGCAGTGGTGGGGGTGTGTGGTGGATGTTGTCTTTCACTGCTGTTGTGGGCAGAAGAAAGCAGCACTTGCCTTAAGGGTTCATGTAAGGCTTCTGGGGAAAGCCATCATGGGGGAAAGACTCTACTTCACTGAGGAACAAGTAATAAAGGGAGCTGGCATGAACAGCAGGGCCTAAAGCGTTTTCATTATATACAGAAAACACCCGATGCTTCATTCCCTGGGGAAGAGCTCCAAGATAGTTGTCAGTCTGGCTGGCCCCTGCCCTTTAATCTGAACGTGCCCAAATGGGCCAGGGGCTTTATTTTTGTATTATTGCATTGTCTTCCTCCCACTCACTTGTGCTTTCCTCTCAGATGCCTGTGGCTGCTTTTGATGCTTTTCTCCCCTGTTTTGGCCTCTCTGTTGGGCAAACTTTGTGGTTTGCCACCTTTTCTTGCTCCTTTTTCTACATCTTTGATGGTACAAGAAAGCTTCTGGTTGTTTCTCTGTTTGCATTTCTCTCTCTGTAGGGTTGTGACTGATCTGCTAAGACAAAAACATTTGAGTCCTTCCGCGTTTTATCTAGCAGGGAATGCTCAGCAAGAGAATGCAAAGCACAGTGTAAAAAGAGGCTGTCCACCCCTTGTATTTCTCAGCGTAATAAAGGCAAAGATATTTCCTACTTAGTTCACAACAAAGCTATCGGCCATATTTACTTTGTTCTTGTCTGACATGCTTTATCTCGCAACTTCCAAGAACCTTGCCAGTGTTATTTGTATAAATAAATCTCACATTGCTCCCGTGTGATAGGCATTTTCCCCCATTTTGCAGTTTGGGGAGCCAAGGCATTTAAAAATGAATTGGCTTTTGTAGAACTACAGAATAATCCAACCTTAAGAAAGAGAACAAGAACCTCACAATTCTGCCTTCCTTGCCTTCATTTAATAGAGTGTTTTCCACCTCTGGTTAATAGGGAGTCTGGTTTTCTTTCAGGTCATGATCATAAAAAGATCCAATTGTCACTTTAAACATATAATTAAAGCGCCTTCCTATACAGTGACCTTCATCGGAAAGCACCAGCCACTGCACAGGTGGGTAGGATGGTGCTATATTGAAAATGATGAGGCTCAGAGACTTAGACATTGTCTCCCTTGGTTTTTTTTTTTTGTTTTGTTTTGTTTTGTTTGTTTGTGTTTTTGTTGTTGTTGTTGTGTTTTGTGGTTTTTTTTTTTGCTAGTGCTGCCCCATCCTGTTGTGTGTATCCCCCAAATTTCCCAAGGTTTGCTGAGTGGAGGACACACTCTCCAGGCAATCTGCACATCTGCTGGCTGGTCACCACAAAGTGACAGATTTGGTGGCTGGAGTGGATATTATATGGACCAGGTTGGCCAGCTTGGCTATGTCCTGGAGCTTAGAAAACACAGGTCCACTAAACTTTATTTTTTTATTTATTGCCTTTCTAGTAGCTTGTGCTGTTGAAATAGGTTACCACCCCTTTTCAGCAGGGGAGAAGAAGCAGTTTCAAGTGGCAAAGAAGTCGGGAATGACTGTGATTGTGTTATGTGCCTTTCCTGGAAAAATCCCTTCATGTGAAAGGTGGCCTGAAGACACTGGTACATTCGAACTGCAGCTTTTCCAGTAACCCAGCAGGATTTTGTGGGTGGAGGAAGGGGAAGGAACTCAGTGAGCTGTGACAATGGGAAAATCTTGGCAGGGACATGCACACGCACTCTTGCAACCAGCCCCAATGTCCCAACTGTTACCAGAAGGGATTGCACCGGGATGAGGAATGCTCAGAAAAGGGTGTGTGAAGGCAGCCGCAAACTCGAACCCTGGATCAGTGCGTTGGGATGAGGAGGCGGCCGAGGCCGCGCTCCCCTTGGGCTCAATGCCACCGCCCTAGTGTCGTGACAGGAAATCTGGAGATGCTCCATCCCCACCAAGGGAGAAGGGACGGGGATGGCTTTGGTGACTCGCCGGTGCGCGCGCCGCTGCTGCCCCCTGCCGGGAGCGTGGGGAAAGGGCGGGACAAGGGATTCACCCGGGAGCTCAGGGATGAGCCAGGCGTCCCTCGCCCTCCGTCCTCCCCCCCGGCTCCCGGAGCCCTCCCCGCCGCCCGCGCGGGGCACGGCTCGGCGGCTTCGTTCCAGAGCGCCTTGCCAAGGCCGTGCCTGCGTGTGACTCCATCCCTGCAGCACTTCCTGCAGGGATATCTAAGACTGGGTCATTTCCTTTTGACTCAGCGGCATCAATCAAGAAGTATATTGCTCTGGCTTCTGGCTCAGGTCTCCAGCTGTGAGGATATGCCCTCCCGCTCACACACGGGCTGTGGGCAGTGTGGAGACGAGCCCCGGGCTTTGGCTCCTCTGGTCCCTTGGCACTGACTGCAGCTGGCAGGGTGCTATTCCCCAGCCTGTCCATTGTATATGCCCAGCTGGTTTATAGGTGTCGGCATGGCTCGTGGGCCAGGCAAGTCAGTTCCAGAGTCCTGCTGAGCAGGCTTTCCAAGCTCAGACTGCTATGCCGAAATGGAAGATCCACGGCACAGAGCAAAAGGCTTCTTTGACTATCCCAGTGTTGCACACCCTGCAGAGTCAGGTGTTGAGGCAGGGGGTTTTAGCTCATGCTGATTCAGACACCTCTGGTACAGTGAAACATAGCCTAAATCCAGATATCGTCAGAGGCTGTCCTCTGCATCTAAGATGTGCACAGTATATTGTTTTATATGAACAATTTATATGATACCATTTATATAGACAAGTTGATATGAACAAAAGGTTTCGTTTTTTACAGCACAGGATTTTGAGTTTGTGGCTGAAGCAATTTCCTGTAAAAGTCAAGACCAGCTACTGCTCATGCTGGAGCAAAATCACTGCATGGTTGTGCCATCCTTTCCATGGATAAGCAGAAGTGGTCCAAAGGCTAAGCCTGTAAATAAATACCCTATGACTCCACATGACTTGTCTGGACTAGTCTTAGGGAAAACCAGCTATTACTGCCAGGGGAAATCAAAGTGTAATTTGGGACACACTCAAGGTCCTGTATGTGCTACAGGAATGGTCCCACAATTGCTGTGCAAATCCCATCATCCCTGTGTGTCCCGTTTGTCCCTGCAAAATGACATTGTGTGACTGACGTCAGGCAGACAGGCAGACCAATGTCTTCCAGCTCTGAAGAGCAGCAGAGTTGTTTACCATGAGGAACAGGTAGAGCTGGTGGTTCAGGTTCCCTTCCGTCAAGGTGGACATGAGGTTGTCAGTCACAGGAGATTCCTGGGCTTTGTGCTGGGAACTGCCAGATTATGTACAGGATAGACCTGAGACAGAGTGATTCACGGCAAACCTCAAGAGCAAAGGCGATCTCCAGGCAGACACCTCAAGCATGGACAAATACACACTCTAGTTGTGCAAATGAATGTAAAAATTGCTCCCGAATGTTTCCAGTTGTTCAGAATAAAATTGCAGTCCGAGAAGCTAGAACTTCATGTTAACCTGGGAGGGAGGTATGAAGACACTTGAAAGTAAGGACTGCTGATGGCTGGTTGACCAGCAACATAAACATCTACCTGCCACACTTTTGCCAAGAAATTCTTCCTATGCAGACTAAACTTGATCCTTGTTAGCATATGGCATAAGGGCAAAATATTCTACATAAAAGTATATTATATAGATAAGTGTATATGTATTATATATATGTATATATGGATAATATATATGCACATAATAGGATTTTAAGGTTATGTCTGTATCAGCAAATCTGTATCTGGGGCACTACAATTCCATTGTCTAGAAATTAATAACTGATTCCTGTTAATTTATTCCTGCCATGGTTTTGGCCTGCACCAATTAGCACTTTTCCAAACAATTCCCAGGCATGACTGAGGGAGTTACCCTGGGCCAGGGGCTGTTCCCAACAACCACTTGGATCCAAATAGCCTTGCTTGTAGAATAAAAGAGTTTAATGTTACTGGTGCAAACCATCCTGTGCCAGGGCTCTCAGTGCCAGAGAACAGTCCTGGGCATGTTTAATTTACTGGTATAGACATAGTCTATGAGCCCAAGGGATTAGGCAGGGTTTTAAGGGCTGCATGCCTGGACTTAGATACTTGATTTCTCCCAAGATCCACTTTATGGAACCTTGTTTTTTTGTGGACATGGGCTTTGAGCCTTTAAATCTTCTATCACTTTGGCTAAAAAGCCTTGCCTTCTGCTGTTAGTGACCCTTTTGTGTTTTCCCTAAATAGCAAAAATCTAGTGGAAGGTAAAGTGGGTTCTACTTACACAGTTTTATTATTGCTGTCTTCATGACAGTGGAATATAACAATAGTGAGCTCTGTTTAAATAACACCTTGTAATTTTTTGACTTTTTTTAAGGGGAAACTCATCTAAAACATAAGAGGAAAAAAATTAAACCCATACAAACCAGTAATAAGCCTGGCTAATTTTCATCAGGCTTTGTAGAAAACAACTTCCTTTGTCTTCAGGTAAAACCTGGAGATCTAAAGATGACACTGATTTTGCTATACGAAATTATGGAGAGACTGATTAGATTTTGAAGGGAACATCCCTGCAGGTGTATTCAGTTATACTGATCCTTATGGTATAACGTCTCTTGGGAATGGTGCTATCGAATTTCCAGTACATGAATGTACTTGACCTTGGAGCTTTTCTATGTCCTGGGAAGAACATCACAGAAAGGTGTCTGACTGATAGCAGCAAACTTGCAGTGATATGAAGGAACAAAACTCCTTTGGTCAGGACGCTAATTACAGCGCTTCCAGTCACATACTTTTCCTGACCCATCTGTCTGGTCTAATCATAGCTCTTTCTTCTCCTAACTCTTCCTGGCTGTTACCCACTTAGCCTGACTCTTACCGTGACTTGAGCTTCATTTCTGTCAATGCAGACACCACACTAGCATCAGGACACACAGGCCAGAGCTGGAATGAACACCGACATAAGGAGTGTCTCTTCTTATCTGTGTGACTTTGCTCCATCACGTGGGGCTGCTGCTCTACTATGCAGTATGTGACCCGAGTATCCAACCATCCCAAACACAGCCTGTGTTGAGACAGCTCTGATACTGTGGTGATGACACAGAATGGTGGTAACAGCAAGAAACTGGGCAGAAGTATACTGAAAATGCGTTTTTCTGCTGGTATGATGAGTGTCTGCCACATATAAACAAATTAGTCTGGCTCTTCAGAAGTCATCCCTTGGGTTTGCAAGGGAGAAAAGATGAGGGCTGAGGAGTGATGAGATGAATGCCTGATCCTTATGACTGAATCTGTCTGTCCTGCTTTGCTTGCAATTCGCTACACAGGTCTCGCAGAGATGGAAGGCCACATACCTGCTATATGTGCTTCTTTGTGATGCATGAGCACGTTTATTTGGGGGATTTCATGCTGTGTATCTGGGCCCATTACTCATCTAGCAGGGAGCTAGAATGCATTTGAGTAGATCTGGCTGAGAAAGAGAACAGTTTTTTCAAAATCAGTCTCCAGAAAATTACTTGTTAATGCCTCTAGGAATACTGGATGTGGTGTGGAAACTGAGAATTTGTCTCTGCATTCTCTCCTCAGGTGTGTGGACCACAGTATGGTTTGCCGCTGAGGGCTAGGAGACTGGTGTGGGGGTGTAGCCTGGGTCAGGCTCTCGTGCCCACCTCTCATGCACTTGGACGAGGAGAGGTCATCCTAGGGTGGAATTCGGAGGCAGGCCTGATCCTTTCGCTCCTGCTTGCTGCACTGTCCTCGAGCTTAAGCACTGAGAAGGGAGCGTGCAGAGCGAGCCTGGCATTGGGAACCTGGCTGGCTGTGTGTGTGCAGAACCAGAGCCTGGGATCGGCACCCTGGCTCGCTGCGTGTGAGACACCCAGACCTGTGGCTACCGGCGCGCAATCTCCTGCTCGGACATGTGCTCGCCAACTACAGCAGCTCGTTGCTGCTACGCGGTAACCCCGCTTCTGCCCTCAGCCCACACGGGAGAACACACAGGCCGGGAGAAGCTCGAGCACTCCCGCCTGCCGCCGTCCCTTGTCCCGGCCGCGCGCCGGGACCGGGAGAGCCGGGAGAGGGGCAGAGCCGCGGTCTCTCGCGCCCCCTGGGGCCGGCCGGGGGTAATGCAGGCCCAGAAGGTGTCGGGCACCACACAGGTGGGGCTTCTCACGAGGTTGGAAACAGGGACATAAGGGAGAGATGTATGATAAGATCTCCACGAAAGTCTCTCATCCCCACCCTTTATCAGCCCTTTGGCGTAGACCATCTTCTCTTGCACCCCCCTTTCTGACCATTTTTTTTTTCTTTTTTTTTTAGTGCTAGCGTGCCTGCATGCAGAGCTCACAGTTACTGATGCCAAATTTATTTCCTTCCTCCCAAGGCCGTTTTCATCTTTGTTTACACAGACATGCTGCCTGGAGAGCTGTTTCAAGTGGAATTTCTGGTGCATAGCTTGCAAACAACTGTTCTTAGCTGTGAGAAACTGATAAAGGTTTCATCATTTGATCTTGGCCTCTAGAAGAGTTGGGGAGGATATACAGGTGCAATGTGCACTCACAGAGTTTAGAAAGTGAGGAGTAAATTACAAGCTCATGATTTATTCTCATTACAAAATCTTCTAAAGTTACTCCTTCCTTGGCCAGTGTAGCAATCTGAGCTTTTGTGGCAGAGGCTTTTGAAGTCAAGTTGTCTTGTTCCGTTCCTCACAGCGCAGTTTTACTGGATGCTTGGCCCCCTTCTGTTGGCTTATGGCTGGTTTGTGATCACATATCCTCAGTAATTTTCAATTCTACAGTTATGTTAAGGGCTGTATATTTTACCTGCAAACCTTTCTCTGAGGATTCTGTTGTGCTGTCACTCCCACAGAGGCCTTAGGCACTACTCATGCTCCTCTCACAGCCTCCTGTGCTAGGAGCAGCTCAGTAGCACAGGTTCATGCACTGACTTCAGTGGACCCAGAACTGTCTTCCCTTCTCAGTGATCAATTGGAGCCTGGCAGCAGCTGGAGATGAGGTGCAGCAAGGCAGATGTGAGTCTTAACAGTTCTGTGAAACATTACCAGTGCCTGGCTGGTGTTTTGTGGTCACCTGATGTCAGTCTGAGATGTCTGGCCAAGTTCACGGTGGGGCACTGTGGCTGGGAGGCCCCCAGGCTGCTGGCCCAGCCAGAGCACAGTGTCTGTGCAGCCTGGCTGTTGCTCTCCTAATCCCTGCACCGTACTCACGGTAAGGCATCAAGTTCAAACTTGCACCACCTGGAAATTCTTCATGGAATTTCATTCCCTGGTGATACTAGCCTGTCTTTTTTTTTTTTTTTTCCCCCACTTCCCTTAGAAGCACTGAAACTGCTCACAAACACAGATCTAGTTGGGGTGTCCAACTAGAGGAACTGGGAAACCTCTTTGATGTTGAAAGCTGTGTTTTATTTATGTACTTGGGATAAGCCCAGAGGCTGTCTGGGCAGCCAGGAAGTTCCAGAAAGGAATTTCCCCCCATCAAACCAGCAACCACAATAATATTTTCTCCCTTCCTCTGCAGACACTGATTGTGCTCATTTCCTAGCACTTTTGCTTCAGAAATTTGTCATTTTTTGCAGAATCCTGGGCCCTTTCTCTCTGGTGCTCCTCTTCTAAGCAGTGTAGTTTGAGGTTTCTTGTCTTTGACCTAAAGACCTCAGGTCTGAGGCAGGCTGGTAGACTGGATGGTTCTTTCATCTTTGGACTGACTGCATGTGGCTAGGGCTCAAAACCACTGGTGACCCCATCTGAGGACTGTTATTGAGAAGACATTTGAAAAGGAGGATAGGTGAGTGAGGTGCAGTGGATGTACTTGAAGGAAAGAAAGTCAGAGATTCTTTTAGCCAGATGAGACAATTCCTCTTTTCCAGGGATTACAAGGAAAAAGCTATCCAAAACAGAAATAATCACTTTTCTTTGCCTGTGTTTCTGAGCAGCCAGGCTGCCCTGCTACCCTGGAGCTTCTGGCTGGCCAGGCTAAACTGCTGGCCCTGTGAGTGCTGTCCCAGCAGCCTGTTAATGAGTGGGTGTCATGGGGCCCCTTCCAGGGCCTTTTGCAGAGGAACAAATGTCTGCAGTAGCAGCAGGAGAAGCACAGCGTAAATGGCCGTGGTAATCCTGCTCTCCCTGGTTCTCGCTGCATTAGCCACATGCTGACTTTCCAATTGGCCCTAACAATTTTAAGGGAGAGAATGGGCGGCAAGGGAATTATAACAGAAATAGGGCTGCCCAGAAGTGCTGTTAAGAGGATCGTCTCTTTTCCTTACATCACCAGCCTGTGCTGGTGTGGTCATTGTTTCTCTACCAAATAGCAAGGTTTTATGAACACCTTTCTTTCCAGTTTTCTTTCTGCTTCTTTTCCTCTTTTCATGGCAGTCAAAAACTCCCAAAATGTGTATCCTAGGCAGTTCATTGCTCAGATGTGCCTAAGAGAGATGTATCTAAAAGAGAACAGGTAGCTGTCAGCCTCAGCCATCCCTGACCAGTTCTTTCTGATTCTCCCTCAATGTCCAAAGTGTTTGCATGACAGCAGCTGGCTCAGTTCTGGGACAGTTTGTAGGCTTTAAGGTAACACTGAGCAGTTCTCACCTGTGGTTGCCTGTAGCCTTAAGTGAAGGGCTCAGTGTGTGGGAGGTTTCCCCACACCCCTGGTATAAAGATCACACAGCCAGAGCCTGGAGAGCACTTGTGTGCACTGCAACTTCACCCCTGCTGCTGGGGCATAGACTGTTTATGGTTTGTGAGGTGGGGACTCAGCTTAGTTTGGCCTGTGTGAGGGCAGACATCACACAGAGGCAAAGTCAGAGATGATCCCTCCAGGATGAGCTTACAGGCCCATCAGTTCACACACTGGGAGGAGAAGTACCCTGTGGTACCTGCTAGAAGTAATTGGTGGTTGGCTCAGGGACAGAGCCTGGAGTTCTTTGTCTGTTTTGTCAGTCATACAGTTCTGGAAACAATTCTCATTCTTTTTGTGGACTGCTCTTCTCCTCTGCTTTTACCTACATACATTGGACTATGGTTGAATCAGTTGGTGGATGATCCTGCTCTGTGGCACCATTCGAGATGTGCCTGGCTTTGGGCCCACATCTGCCTCCAAGCAAGCTCCAGACTCAGCTTTCATCCTGCTCCTGCCTTGATATCCTCTTTTAGCATTGTCCTTAGCAGACAGATGTTCCTTCCGTGCCTGGCACTTCCTGTAGCTCCAGCGTCTGACTCCAAAATCTCCCAGTTAAGGTCATAAGGGAGAGGGAATGGACGGGGTTTTCCCTTCTCATCCTTCTGTCTCCCTTGGTGTAATGAGGGGAGATCCCCAATAGATGGCACTTGAACCTCTTCCCTGGCTGGTTTTTTTGCCTCAAACCTCGGGATGTTCAGATCAGTGTGTGCATAGATGCAGCATGATCCTGCCATGGCACAGTGGGTGGAAAAAGGAGACCAAAGAGCAGTTCAGTGTGTAAGAAGGGCCGAGCAGATACCCAGGTGACTTCAAAGGGTGAAAACAACATCGCTTGCCTTTTGAGAGGGCTTGGCCAGGCCTGCCTAATGAGGCCTTCTGCACCCACACACATTCCTGTTCTTGCATCTGGCAGTGTCAGTGGTACACCTTGGGCAGGATAAACTGCAAAAGGCATCAGCTTGTCCTCTAAGCACAACAGGAAACACAGCCCAGAGGGAATCTGTGCATTAAACTAATCCGCACCACATTGACTTCACTGCCTGCCTCCCTTATTATACTGTTTGGTCGAGATTTCCACAGAGGAATGTCTCCTAGGGAAAATAACATGTGGCACACCAGACATCCAGGGATGTCTTCCCCCTGGCAGCAGCAGGTAGGAACGTGGGTATTGTGGAAGTGAACCAGGATCCTGCATCAGGTCACAGCCCCCTTTCTTCTCCATGTCACCACAATGCCACGTGTTCTTGCCACTTGCCTCCTTTCTGCTCCTTGTCGGGCCATGAGGAATTTAAAGAGATCTTCAAGCAATGCTGGAGCAGGATTGTGGGCTTACCCTAAATGTTATGTGATGATGCATTTTTCATGCTTTTCTCATGTGATCAGAGGAAACTTGGATTAGGTTTGAGACTGAGATTTGGTTTGAACCTAGTAGGCAGATCAAAACTCCATGGGTGAGAAACCCACAGGAACCAAAACCAAAGCAAAGTGATCACATGAGATGCTTGGGAAGTGAAACCACTGAATTTTGCATAGCTCCAGCAGTGGGATCTAGTAACAGGCCATATTACAGTCTGGGAGCTTACGGCTAGGGGCCAGGAGATACCACTTCTATTCTTGGATCTTCCACAGCTTTCCTCAGTGACCTTCAGAAAGTCAACTAACCTTCCTCTGACTTAGGTTTCACCTTTGGGAGTAATAATGTTACTTACCTCTGAAAAATATATTGTTATCCTTGTTACTTGGCAGTGTTCTGCAAACTGTATGTGCATGGAGAAGGAACACCTCCAGATCCCTCAGGAAACTTTTCTTTTCAGTACGAGATGCAGCAGCCTGACTTGTCATCTACTGGGAACCCATCTAGCATGTCAAACCTTGTCCTTGGGACACAGGTCACATAAGAATTGTAGTAGGTTGCAGCTCTGCTTTGTGCAAGAGTTTCTTTTCCTCTGAGGGTCTGCTAAATTGTTTGTTGCTGGTTGCAGCAGTGTGTCACTGTGCCTCATTCAGAGAAGATGCTGGATGCCGTGGATCAACGGAGAGATTGTGATCTGTCAACAAGTTGCTTCTGCATTGCAGTTGTGGCCCAAGAGAAAGGCCATGGTACTTTACCAGTGCAAGGCGCAAGGTTAGCTGGAGAGGGACTTGAGGGTGAGTGTTTCTCCTGAGCCTGCTGGAACACAGAGATGCTCATGGATATACAGTCTGAGCAAGCACTGGGAGCAGATGTGTATAACTAGACCCCCAAAAGACCTGTGTGTACCCAAAATTGGTGTTCCTGGCTCTTCTGGTTATATGAAATACAAAGCAAGCAAGAAAGAGCTGTTCTGCAGGTACTGGCTGAAACACACGTATGTAAAGTTTGCGGAAGCAGGATTTAAAGTACTAGTTTCTCTCACATCATAAGTGCCATGACAAAGCATCACTGGCACTTGGTTTTGCAGCTTGCCCTGGGCAGACCTGGCCCTGCAGTGGGTTAGGAGGCCTAGCATGAACCCTTCACCAGGCTGTGACCCTTGTTGCTGTTCTGTGCCTTCGTGGAGTGGTGTGAGCTCAGAAAGAGGCTGTGAGGTACTGCAAATGGGATGGCAGGTTCTGCTCTTCTCTGTTTCAGGGAACTTTTTCAGCTTCATCTCTTCTGAGACAAACAACTGGGCCCTGGCACGTGCCTGTCCCAGTGATTGAACTCCAAGAACTCAAACATGGAAAAGCAATCATATCCAGTGGTTTAAGCTGACTGTGGTTTAGGGGTTGTATCTTACAGACCATTAAGAGGAAAGCCAGTGGCTTCAGTTCTGGAATAAGTAATGAATAATGGCTTGGGGAATTTGGCTTTCTATGAAAAAAAAAGAGAAGAAATTATAAGAGAGTCTCAGTTGTTGGGCTTTGGGATATACCTTGATTATTGGTTAAGGATCAGGAGTGTTTCTGATCTAATGTTATATTATTGCATATCTATATGGAGGATTTCTGTTTTCATTTGGCATTTTACCCTCTCCTGTTGACAAAGGATGCCAGACCAGCAATCTGCTCATGTGCACTATTCCCTGTTTTTTTGTATTCATGCAATAAGGAAAGCAGAAGTACCTATAAAAACATGTGGTGACTTAGAGACACAAGGTTGGATTGCGATTTCAATTTGATGTGAACTGGGAGAAAAAGAGCTGAAAAACAAGTCCACAGTGTGAATGCAATCTCACAGAGCAAGTATGGTTTAATAGCTGAGATAATTTCCTACTGCAGACACCTTCTAAGAAGGCACCATCTTAAAAGTTGAAATATTTTTTTCTCGCTCAGACTCTGACTGTTGTACTCCTTCAAGAAAATATACATTGCTAACTGGAGCTGAACCGAGGCCCTTACCCCTGCAGCGAAGACGTTCCCTTTCTTTTCCACAGTCAGCATTTTACGAGTGCTTTTTCCTTATCTTGTTACAGGCCTGCTGGCTGAGAACGGGGAACCGATATGTTAACCAGCCTGTGCTCCTCTGGAATTCATACACAGAGACCTCCAGAAGGAAGACTGGGACAAAAGGCTCTGCTGGCCCCAAGGGCCTGGCAGTGGGCAAAAGGGACCTTTCACCTAGACGTGGGGAATTTATCGCTGGCGTAGAGTTGGCAGTGGGTGAAAGCCCTTTGTTGTTACTGCTGGCAAACGTGTCGGCAGCTTCCTGTGGTTTCGAAGTGGCTGGGAGCCTATCAGTCAGTCCCGGATAACTTTCCTGCCTGCTTTGCCAGGGAGGTGCTGGAGGCCTGGGATGGAAGTGGACCACCTTGGTTGTGCTCGAGCTGGTGCAGCAGGAGCTGGTGCTGCCCTGGCCCCGAGCTTGCCTCGGCTGTGAGGAAAGGCAGTGGTGTGCTTCCCTGCTGCTGCAGGCCGCTTGCAAGCTCCCGGGGTGGCTCAGGGGACTCGAGACGGGACACGCGAGCCCTCTCTACGGATCTGAACGCTCCCAATCGGAGGACGGGACAGACAGGTCACGGCATCCCGTTACCCTCCTGGCGCGGGCGGGCTGCGAGCCAGGATGGGGCAGCGCAACAGGCACCTACCCGTCTGCTACATCCCGGGCAGAGCCCGCCCAGGTCGGGGACCCAGGCAACGCCGCCCGGGAAGGGCCGGTGACCCTTTAAGCGGAGTCCCCGCCCCGTCCCGCCCCGTCCCGCCCCGTAGGGCCAATGTGCGCCGCGGCGGCCGCGCCGTTTGTTGCAAGTTTCCCGTCGCGGCGGCCGGGAGGGACCCGGGGCGGCGGCAGCTGGACGGGAGGGGACGGGGTGGGATGCGGTGCCCGCCCGGGGCTGGCCGGGTGGGAGCGCTGCCATGAGCGGAGCCCGGCGCCTCGCCCGGGGGGCTGTGCCGTCCCGCAGTGAGCGCTCTGCGCCCCGCGAATATCTTGTCCCGTACCGCACGCTGCCAGCTGGTACCTCCCTCCTCTCTGAAGCGTAGCTGGGGGGGGGGGGGAGGGAGGAGGTGTGGAAGGCAGAGGAAGTTTGGTGTTTAATTTTTTTCTTCAGGCTTTGGAGAGGGATTCCTTGTGCCTCCCACCGCGCAGGGCTGTAGGACAGAGTGCGGTGCCGGAGAGGGAAGGGGCACAGCTGGGAGCGGCTGTCCGGAGCCGTGTACCCCCCTCTCCCCCCGGCCGCCTGTACCTGGGGTGCTGGATGCGAGCTCTGCGGAGCTCCTCCGAGCGTGGCAGCGGCTCGGCAGATGTAGATGAGTGCGTGTGTGTGTGTGCTTAACCCTTTCTTGGCTCCTCGCATTTGTACCATGCTGAAGATCCTTACCAAAAAGCTCAGGAACCAGAGTTTGAACGAAATTCAACCTTTCCAGCTAAAGGTAAGAACAGCCGGTTTTGTCTCGGTTGTTTTTTGATCCCTTCAGGTAAACTTCTGTCGGGGCCTTGAGAAGCTGGAAACTTGCAGTGTTCATTATGCTGGGTCAGTTTCCTCTCAGCCAGTGTGCTCAGGAGGAACTGGCCTAAGCTGTATTCCTCTTACTTAAAGTCGTGTTCCTTTGCGCTCAGAATTAGCCTGCACAATTCAGATAATACACAAAGGCGTATAAAGACAGATGTATCTCTCTGTTTTTTAGAATTTTTTATTTTTGACGGGATTCATGTTTAACTACATAGGCATTTTGCCTAGTTACCTTTGTATGTGTGCAATCTGTAGTCTCCCAGCCCTTGCTAGGATAGAACCCCATTGTGCTAGGTACTGTACAAACATGATTTACCTAAAATGCCTTTCAGCTAGTTATTTGCATTTCCCTCCCTTCTGGTCCTGAAGGCCAGAATCTGAGCTGAAAGGTTTTAGACTGGCTCACTGCACTGACCCATGTCTTTCCAGATTATTCCTAAGGCCTTTTTTTTTTTTTAGTCTTCAAAATAAAACTAAGGATCACAGATTCAGGATAAGGACTCTGTAAGTCCTTCCTGCCAAATACAAGCAGAATTTTTTTAGCTATATACAATGGGAGAAAAATGGAGCCATGATGAGTGAGTTAGGAAAAAATAACAGATCCTGATTGTCAAAATTATGAACCAAGGGATACCTCCTGAAATCAGCAGAGTTACTCTGGATTGGCACTGGTACTGCGGGAAGTGTAGCACCTGGCCCCGAGTTAAAGAGGGGATCTGGGAATAGTAGCAGCCCTCGTTGCCTGAGTTGGGGGCTGGGGATCTGTATACCAGACTCTAGTGAAGTCTTTTGTATGTGTTACACAGAGGCAGATCGCCGTGTGGCTGCACTTCTGCGCAGTCACTCTGGACAGGCTTATGGCAACTTGGTTAGAAACAGTGCTAATGTTTCATCAAAGTTTGCTGTACTTCTTCCTCTGGGGATTGCACGTTCTATGGTTCTTGAGGGAGACAGAGTTAGATTTTATTTTTGGAAGTAAAATAAGGGCAATGCTTTAGGTTGTAGTGGATTGATTCAGTGCAGAGTATCTTTGCAGAGGTAATGGGGATTTTTTTGAACAGTTTTTGGGCCTTGTGGCTGTGATTGCCTCCTTTAGCTTTATTGTTTGTCTCTTGGAGCCTCAGGTTGTGAAACTGTGAGAATCTTTGGAAGGAGCTCTCAGAGATAGGTACAGCTTTCAGGATGCTTGGGAGCATGCAGGAGAATGTGCAGGAGTGGGTATCTGCAGCCATTTTGTTTATATTTAGTGCCAAGGTTTTGTGCTGCAGACAGGTGGTCTGCATTTTAACAGGTTTAGTGGAGAAAGTTAAGCTTGCACTGTTCCTTTGCAAGGCTAACTCATTGCCCATCAGAGTGTCTTTGCAGCCTGCAGTGGGGAGTGGTCCAGTGACTGGTACACATGTGTATGGGCAGAAAGCCAGCCTTGCAAACTCTGGGTTTAAATATGTTTTGTAGGCCTTTGGGGACCACATGCAGCTGCCTGGTCTTGGTTGAGCCTTGTACCAGCATACTAATTGCTTAATGGGGTGTGCAGTCCTCTGTCTTAGGTGTTGGACCAGAGCTCCTTGCAGGTATGGACCCAGGATAGGTGTCACAGGTGGTGACTAGTGTGGAAGCTCCCTGAGGCTGGACTGTGCATGGGCCCTGTGTCAAGGCCAAGTGTCCTGTACCCTCTTGCTTTATTGCCCTCAGGTGATGTGGGGCTGCCAGGCCAAGACCAGACTTCTGCCTTGTCAGCCCCCATCTGTGTGCAGGTCTGTTTGTATTTTGGCTTGTGTGGTATGTGCATTATTTCAAGGTCCAGTGTGCTGTCATTGAAACCTAGTGAAAAGTTAGTTAGGTGTGAACATACAATCAGGTCTCTAGTCCCGTAAGTGGAGAATGGGCATCAAGTTTGGATAGAGTAAGAACTGATCTGCATCCACCACCCAAAACCTAGAGCTGTCTGAGCTTTAAAACCAGTGTGCTTAGCTGTTCTTCTCCTTCATTACCCACTTGCTTTTGCACTTTATGACCTTTGTAGGAAGTTCCCAAATTCAAGGGAAAGCAAGCTGCTGTTGTGCTCCTGGCTTACAACTGTACTGCCATTAAGCAAAGTCCCAGAAGACTGTCCTTGGGTGAATTGTCAAATAATATTTACAAATATGGAAGATTTGACCAACCTTGGATTGGCATCCAAGCTTTGGGAATCTTTTCAGGATGACATTTCTGCCCACTGTAAAGATCTCATTTTTGTACCTTGTGTGCCAAATTGGTTTACTGTGGCTGTGATAGGTCTCTTAGTCTTTTTCCACTTGGAGAAACTGATAGGATGCCATTTCCTCCTGTAAGTGAAACCAGGAAATATGCAAGCTTTAGGTGTTCATGTAACGGACTTCTCTTTTTCCCTACTAAAGCTGGTCTTTAGGCAGTTAACTAGGGCTGCTCAGAGGACTTTGACTCAGGAGATGTGCTGGTGTTGCTCAGGAAGTTAGCATCCTTTTGTTACCCTTCCACCAGAAGTCACCATGGTGGGAAGCGAGGGATTGACTGACTTACTGACTGACATTTCACCTGCTGTTACGTTAGCATGCTCAGCCAGCAGTTTCTGATAAGGGTGGCTGGACTGTCAAGTGTGACAGGGTTCAAATTTGAGCTCCCAGCCTTGGAAGACTTCTGACCTTGCTGTCTTCACTGAGTCCCAGAATGGGTAAGGTTGGGAAGGACCACAGTGGGTCATCTGGTCCAACCTCCCTGCTCAAGCAGGGTTATCCTAGAGCACATTGCACAGGATTGGACTCAGGTGGTTCTTGAATATCTCCTGTGAGGGCAACTCTACAACCTCTCTGAAAAGCCTGTTCGAGTGCATGCTCACCTGCATAGTAAAGTTTTTCCTTGTTCAGATGAAACTTCCTGTGCATCCATTTCTGCTTGTTGCCTCTTGTCCTATTTCTTGGGACCACCAAGAAGAGCCTGGCTCCATCCTCTTGACATCCCCCTTTTAGGTATTTATACACATTGATGAGGTTCCCCCTTAGTTGTCTCTTCTTGAGGCTGAACAGGCCCAGCTCCCTCAGCCTTTCCTTGTAAGAGAGATGCTCCAGTCCCTTAATCATCTTTGTTGGCCTCTACTGGACCTGTTCCAGGAGCTCCATGTCCCTCTTGTACCGAGGAGCCCAGAACTGGACACTCCAGCACTGGAGCACTCCAATTGTGGCCTCACTAGGGTTGAGTAGAGGGGCAGGATCACCTCCCTTGACCTGCTGGCAGTGCTCTTTCTGATGCACCCCAGGATCCCATTGGCTTTCTTGGCTCCAGGGCACACTTCTGGCTCATGGATACCTTGCTGTCCACCAGGACCCGCAGGCCCTCCTCTGCAGAGCTGCTTTTCAGCAGATCTGTGCCTAGTTTGTACTGGTGCAGGGGGTTATTTTCCCCCAGGTGCAGGACCCTACATTTGCTCTTGTTGAATTTCAGATACCTCTTACCTGTCCATCTCTCCAACATGTCAAGGTCCTTCTGAAGGGCTGCGTAGCCCTCTGGGGTATTGCCCACTCCTCCCAGCTTTGTGTCGTCAGCAAACTTGCTGAGGAGGCCTCTGCCCCTTCATCCAAGTCATCGATGAATGAGTTAAATGATGCTGGAGCCAGTATTGAACCTTGGGGTCACGACTCATGCAGGCCTCCAACTAAACCCTATGTCACTGATTACAACCCTCAGCCAGTTCTCAATGAAACTTACTGTCCACTCATCCAGTCCACACTTCTTGAGTTTGCTTATGAGGATATTGTGGGAGACAGTGTTGAAAGCCTTGCTGAAGTCAGCATAGACAATAGCCACTGCTTTCCCCTCCTCCATCGCGGTACTAGTTTCATTGTAGAAGACAACCAGGTTTGTCAGACATGGTTTACTTTTAGTGAATTAATGCAGATGACAGCTGATCACCACCTTATCATCCATGTGGATAGACATGGCCTCCAGAATGATCTGTTCTATCACCTTTCCAGGAATTGAGGTGAGGCTCACTGGCCAGTAGTTCCCAGAGTCCTAATCTTGCCTTTTTTGAAATCTGGGGTAACATTTGTTTTCTTCTAGTCCTCAGACGCCTCTCCTGATTTCCATGACCTTTCAAATATGATCGTGAGAGGCCTGGTTGTGCTCTCTGCCAGGTCTCTCAACACCTGTGGATGCATACTGTCATGGCCCATGGACTTGTAGATGTCAAGTTTTCTTAGGTGTTTTCCCAGTGGACACTTGTGCCCCTGTAGCAGGGGCAGTGTGTCCACTCCTGAGCTATTGTACTTCACAGTCCAGTCTATTGGCTTAACAGCTTCAGCTCTTCAACCTTCAGCTTCTGTGGCTAAATCCAAGAAAGGAGATAGTGAATTGCCTGGTGCCTCAGTGGTCTGGTGTTATTTGCCAGAGACTAGGCCAGATTCAGAACCCTCCAGTTTTTGGCTGACTGTTAGATATTGAGAGCCAAAAGCAGATCTGAGTTTACGGGTTAGGGATAATCTTGAATAACAGCTGGCAACTGGGTCTGTTCCAGAGCACTTTGTGGAACAGGAGAGAAGAGTAAGAACAGGTGATTATCCCATATTGTAGTGAAATGCTTCAAACAAGAAAAGTGAGAGGGGCCTGTGAGTCAAGGCCTGAGTTTTTATGTTGGTTGTCCAGTATTACAGCCTAGTAAATTTTTTTAATTTTTTTTTTCGTAGTTTTGGACTGGTAGGCCTGAGAAGCCCTTTCTGAACTATAAGTCAAATTGATCAAGGAGCTTTTAAAATGCTTGCAAGCCCATATCCTGGGCTTGCATTTGGGTTGATGTCATGGAATACTGACAACTGAGCCTTTAGAAGTATTCTCTAACCAGCTCTGTGAGACTTCTACAAATCAAATGTCTTGTTCATCCCCACAACTCTGGGTAGGGGTTTCTCACACAAATCTTTCTTCCACTCTTGTGGCCTTCCATATTTATGTAGTGGCTAAAGTGTGGGTGTCTGTTTTCTGAGCTTTGCTTGCAAGCAAGCTCCTTGGGGCAGGGAGCATCTGGCTGGAACAAGTCTGTGCATTGCCAGTCAAACTAAGCCCTTAATTAGTGGCCCTAGGTGTTATCAGAATGAAACAGTTGGATTGTGGTGTGTTAAAAAATTAACTGGCTGGAACATGCTGCTGAAGAAAACTGAGCACTTTAAAGGTGGCAATTTCATTCCAACTTTGCTGTTGACATGAACAACTTTGGAGGTGATATAATTGATTTTCTAATCCACAGAAGTTGTTAAATTACTTATGTACTTGACATATTCATTTTCATGCTGGTCATAGATAATTCAGACATGTTTGTCGCGTTCTTCATGTTGATCAATGATACGAAGTAATATGTGAGTGTTCTGATGACAGAGAACTGCATTTCTCTCCTAGGTAACTAACCTTACACTTGCTTACAAGAGAATTGTGGAGTAGGCACTAACAAGGCTCTGCTCATGTACCCTTGCAGTTTGTGTGTGTGCATGCACAGTGCTGGGGACCCGCAAGTCGTGTCAGTTATTTTCTCCTGGCATCTGTATCCGGAATCAGCTATGAGACTGTGGTCTGTCTGAGCAACTGACGGGGCAACTGGGAATCATCCTGATCCTTCCTATATGAAGGGGGTTGCTTTAGTTGCCTTTGCAAAGTGAAAACATCAAGCTTTCAGGGAGTGATTCTGGAGTCACTGTCCCAGTAGTAGCTAGTTATTCTGCAGAGCCAGGGCTGTTATTTGTTTCCTCCTTAGACCGAAAAAGAGTGGAGTAGCATTGTTACTGATGCACAGTGGGTGTGCTTTCAAAGATCTGTGTAGGGGCTCATGCCTAGTATGAATGAGGACAGACTAATTTCCGTCTTTCTTTGCACTGACTGCTTGTCATGTGTCACAGGTCTTCAGGCTGGCTGAAGACAGCTTAGCACAGTGAAAACATGGCTTTTGTCTGTCTGCTGTGATGTATGCAGGTTTTTTCTCCTTCCTGGGTTTTTCAGCAGATCCCACCAAAAAGGTTCATTCCTATAGGGCTGGAGGACTCTGTTTTACACTGAAACTTTGCTTTTTCTTCCTATTAGATGTGTCTGGTTTGTCTTAATCTCACTCAGGAAAGGCACAAGCACCTGCATGAATGTGTGTAAATACAGTTGTGACTGTTGGAGTGTCTATGAATATGCCTAAAGTTAGGCTTGTGATAATTTGGACTAAAAACATGTTAGTGGGTCAGAAATACTGTGACAGATACTTAGCCAAGGCATAGAATAGAATAGAACAGGCAATCCCAGCTACTTCAAGCCTCAAGTTTTTGAAAGTTCTGCATGTGGCATTGTAAAATAATAGGTTTGCAATTCTTTCTTCTTGGCTTCGAAGGTCTGAATCTTCAAGGGTTGTCATCTTTCCATTTAAACATCCAGCACTGATAATGTCCTATAATGACTTAGTTCCAGAGAGTGGTATTCAGACAAATTGCAGATATTGCAAATACAGCATGATGGGGCATTCATTGACATTGGGGAAGTTCATTGAGACATCTTCTCAAGTGGTCTTTATGACTGATAAGAAATATGGACTAGATTAAATAAAAGTCCACCTACCAGTGTCATAAAGAACTTGTATTTCCCAATTCTTGATTTTTTTTTATTTGAACGAAAAATTGAATTCTGAAAAACCTGTACCATGTTTTTAACTTTGGTATTAGAGTAAAAACAGATTAATCTATTTTGCTTTGATGGATAGTGCAGTTTTTCATTTCCTGCTGTCATGCATTGGCCTAGAAGTCCTGAATTTGTTGCACTGTTTGGGATGCTAAATGTTTTCCTGAGCAGGAAAAGAGCTCATATTTGAGGTGAAACTAGAAAGCAGAACCAGGTCATGATTTATTATAATTATGGCTTTTACAAAAAGTGGGTTCACCTCTCTTTAAAGTAAAAAGCAAGGTTTGCATCTGCTTAGGACACCTCTGTGGAGTGGTGGGTGGCAGCACTCTGCTGTAATGTGCCAGTTTGGCCAGCTTCCTTGATTATTCCTGGAGCATGCCTGAGGTCACAGAAGTGTTGTTGGGATGCCTCAGTACGGGAACCAAGGGCTGTATTCCCTTTTCAGTGGGAAATACACTCCCACCCACATTGTAGGCAGCGCCAACCCCTCCTACCCTCATGCCTTTATCTCTAACCCCTGTTCTCCTGTTCAGTGGGATTCAGGTTGCCGGGTGACCCAACTCTTCCTAGCAACCAGCATCACAGGTATGTGTGCACTCAGGGCTGTTTTCTGCTGCAGTAACTGCTGTCCGTGGCCATGGGCAGAGCCTGTTTGTCCTCTTGCCACCATTGACCAGCAGTCAGCCAGCTAAGCTGTTTTTGAATAGGCACCAGCACCACCCACAACTACTCAGCATGAACACCCAGGCAAGGATTTAGAAGAAAGCCAATTAGTTGTGACCTTTATCTGCACTGAAAGCATTCCCTGTGCAGCATGAACTCTGCTGTGACCCAGGCCTGAAAGTCGACGTAAAGGACATATGGCCCAATGTGACCTATGCAGCGCTGTCTCCATGCCAGTCTGGGCACAGCCCAAGCTGTGGGGATGCAGCACACAGGTGGAGCACAGTTCTAAAAAGGTGTGGTCACCCCTTGAGGGTGGACAGCTCAGGGTGCCTCTAGGCACTTCTCCCCTCTTGCTAGCTTGTTCTTGCTTTTTGTGCCCATTATAACCTCTTCTGTGCCATGGATTGGTCTGTTTGGACATTGACCTGGCCTCCATATGTACCTGAGTCTGTTAGACTGAACTATTCAGTTGTTGAAGGACAGGCATTTTGAGGATGGGGCATCTTGGGAGCTGGCTGAGGCAGAGGGAACAGATCTTACATGGTAAGTAGTCATTCCCCCCGCCCCCTGCCACCGTAAAATGTGCAGCACACAAAATGCTCAGCCAGGTGAACTTCTGCTCTTCTCCCATTGAGACAGCCCGAGGAGAATGGGAGTGGCATGACAGAGTACCCTTGTGAGGGTACATCATATGAAGAGCTCACATGGTTGCCTCTCTAGTCCAGCCTTGACGGCTTCATAGAGGGTGAAACACTGTGGATGCTTATGGAAGCTTCCTGTTGGACTTGGATGTAAGAAAGTATCTTGCTTGTAAGATTTGCATGAAAGCTGCCACACAGCTGTATGTGCAGTTAGCCAGATCCTGATTCTTTCTAGTTGTTATTTCTAGTGTTTGCATGGCAGAATGTCATCTAGGGGTGGCAGCAGCTAAGAGCCCAAAGAAGGTTCTGTGAGTGAATATGAACTTTGCAAGCAGCCGTTATGGATCACTCTTTGTTTCCAGCCCTCTCCTCCCCCAGCACCCTTAGCCAGGCAGCTCAGCATCCAGGCTCAGTCCTGCTGCAGAGCCACTTCAGCTTGCCAAGGCTTGAGTTGTGGTGCTGGGAACAGATCGATGCCTGCGCCTCACTGCCTTTTAGATGAGTGTTGTCAGTGAGGAGTTGTGGTGAAACCTGGGGAGGTGTCTCCTGGGCAAGGTAGGCACTGAGGCTATGGGTTGCCGCCTTCTATTGTTGTGACTGGGTTTGCTGGTTGTTGTACCCAGCAAACACATCTGAGAAAAGCCCTTTGCAGCTTGCCTGGAATTGCCTCCCAACCCTTGTTCCAGCATCAGCCCATATGAGAAAACCTAAGAGCTCAGGGCTTGAAACACCTGAGGGGTTAAAAAAGGAAACCAGTGCCTGAGGATAGCTTAGGTGTCCTGAGGAGGTTTTTATTAGTCATGGTTCCTGTTTAATGGATGGGTTCACCTGAGGTTTTTTGCCTGACTGCAAGACAGATGTATACAAGGATGGGAGATGCCTGGATTAAGAATTCACAAATACCTCAATATTCATAAATATTGACCATGAGAATAGGTGAGCCTTGGTTTCTGATATTTCTAGGGACCAAACTACTGATTGACCTTGGGCAGCCAATTAATTGATTTGTCTGGGCTACAAACGTTGTTTTGAGCCACAGATTTCAAGGAGATGACACAATTCAATTTTCAATAGCATAAAGATCACATTTACTTTGTTCAGAGATCTGTCTCGTTTTACTTCTTCCTCATGGGGTCACATTGTTTCCATGATGTATGCTGTTTTTTATTTAACTGATGATGTCCTTGTTTCTTGGCATGAGAGCCCACAATCTGCCAAGCTCTATATGGGCATAAGATGAGAATAAAATTTCCTTTGGTTGAACAGGGAATTTCCCATCCTGAGGAAAGGTGCCAGACATGCAGCTATGTTCTCCAGTTTGCTGAGAGTGTGTCTGGATGTAAGCTGGAAAAATATAAAATAATCCTTCCATATCCTGTCACCCAGTTATTACACACAAAGCCAAGAGGCTGTTCCAGACAGTTGTCTGCAGCCAGATTGTTTCTGTATGTGTGTTTCTTTTTTCCTTTATAATTTTTTCTTTATTCCTAAGAGTTGGTTATTCCAAAGAAATAAAAGTTCTTTAGCCGATGGCTAATTAATAGGAGAGAATAGTGGTGTTTGGTGTGGAGCATATGAATGAAATAATTTAGAGACTTGAAAAATCAGCAGCTTCCCCGTATATGGTTTTGTTCTCAGAAAACCCCTTTTTTCTTGCTTGGACAGAACAACTCATTCTTGGGAAACCCCTCAGTGGTATTTTGCAGAGGGCAACAGTGCAGTGCAACTTCTCCCATCTGTCTCCTGAAATGGTTTGTGGGAGTCCCGCTTTAGTATGTGGTGCTTGGGACACTCTCAGTAGCATTCTGTGTTGAGAGAGGTGAGTTGGATCTGGAAGAACACTGAGATTGTTCTGTGCATCCCCTTATGTTGTGGCACTGCAAGTAAGTGCATGTGCTCTGTGTCCTGCTTCCATGAATGGGGCTTAGGAGCACCCATCCTGTGGTACAGTTTCCCCCGGTATCCTGTCTCTTGCAGGCACTAGAGATGGGCACCTACAGGAGACCAAGAACATCACCTGTTTTAATCCTGGGTTCTTCTTGAGACAGAACTGCTGTCAGTGCATTAGTATCCCAGTAGACTTCTTTTACCTAAACCTATTAATTTTACCCCACCAAATCTATGTAGGGTCTTTGCATCCAGAACATCCAGTGGCAGAATGTTTTACATTTTAACTGCACATTGCCAAAGGATCTCATGTTGTTTGTTTAGGACCAGCCTCACTAATTTAATTTTGTACCTTCTGTGTCATATATTGCTGAAGAGAGTAAATATACATATTGGAGAAGAAAGAAAATGTTCAACTTCTGTCGTTGTGCCACTCATCTCTAGCCCATCCCTCCATATTTGGATGATGTGACAACTCCTTTGTCAGATTTTCCCAGCTAGGAACCACTTGGGATCATACAAAGCTTACCAGGAAAGGATCTGGTGCAGTGAGAGCAATTGCAAGTTTTTGCATGTTCCTAAACCTTACTTTAAAGTTGCCTGACCAGCTGGATCAAAGATCTGGTCTGAAAGGATTATCCTATATTACTGGCTTGCTCCCTGATAAAACAGAAGTTTGGTGTAAATCCAAATGCTGCTTGCACTCAGAAGGGTTAATGTGGGATTTTGAGGAGAAGCCTGAAATGTTTCATATGCTCCAAATGCATTTTCCAGCCTGACTGTAGGGCATTGTTTCTTGTGTTTGCAAATCTGGCTAATGTAGTTCTTTATGGCTGAGCAGAGGTGAGTGTCGAGTGAGGTCTCCCAACACAAGCAGCTTCTCCTAAGCTAAGGAAGTATCTCAGGGCAAAGGCAGCTGCCCTCTTTGGGCCTTTTGAATAGGGAATGGAAAAACTGTTACCAGATGTGTTGTTTATGCCAGCTGCTGTCAGCCATACTTCCCTGGTTGAGGGGACTTGTGGAATGCTGAGGAGTTGTTGTAAACTGTCAGAGAAGCTGGCCTGTGCAAAGAGACCTTTTGTCATCACAGTAGTGTAATAACTGAGCTAGGCCAGTGGGGCTGGGGTATGAGTCAGGAGGGGTGTGTTTAAATTAAATCCCTGTGGCCAAGGCAGCAATGGTTGGCATTGGTGAGAGCAGCCATCTCCCATCCTCCCTTCTCTCAGTAAATGCATTACAGATAAGATTAACTATTATAGGTGCCTCTCCAGTTCTAGGTGTCTCTTCACTGTCTTCCTCTTATGTCTGAAAGGGTTGTCAGCCTGTGATAAATAGCGCTGCTTTTAATCTGAGTGTTTGGAGCTGAGTTTCGGCAGCAAACAGGCTGTAAATTACAGATGGAGCTAAATCACTGTATCTTAATGCAGAGTGGATGAGGCCCTGTAATGAAAGTCTTTAATCCTTCAGGCTCCGTTTTGTCTTTCTGGACTGCTGTGCTTTGTGGTGTCAACACTGCCGAATAACGCTGATCCTGCCGGGTTCGAGCCAGGGCGATGCCAGGGCTCCAAGCTGTGAGCTGTCAGGGGAGTTGACCTCCTTTGCAAAGGGATCTCTTTACACCTCAGCTGTTTTGTTGGTTGCTGCTTCTTTCTGATGGGTACTTCCCAACACTTTGCCACCTTTTTCTTTGTTAATTCTCTTCTAAGATATGCTATATCCCCACACAGAATGAGAAGGCTTAACATGTGAATGCTAGCCTTCGTGAGAATCCTTGAAACTCGGATAGAAGTTAGCCACTCTTGCAGGTGACTGCCAGCTGAGGCCAAGCTGTGCTGGGTATTTGTACTGAGTAGAAGCTGGGTGGTGGGAGGAAGGTAGGAGACTTGTGGGAGACATACTGGAAAGTGGCATATCTGTGAGCTTTACTTGCAGGTAGAAGTGGAGTTGGAGGAGTATATGGTTTCTGTTGCTACAGTGAGAGCTATAAACCAACCTCTTAAGCTAACGACATAGGCATAGTTTGAGAATTTTGTAAAAGTTCTTGCTGCCGGGGAGAATGATACATATCACACCATGGAGCTGCACCATTCCCCAGGCTTCTGTACTGCATAAGCAGTCTTCTTTTGTGACATAGTGGTCTGGGAAGTCAAGGAGGAAATTGAAGGATTAAAGACTCTACTTCTGTGGTCACACCTTTGTTACCAGCCCCCACCCACCTGCTGAGTGCAGGCTGTAGTGACTTTGGTCTATCTGTAATTTTAACACGTGAAATTTATAACCTGTGAAATCATGGCCCCAAACATGACTGCAGCTATGTTTAATCAAAGAGATTCTTGTTCTCAGAGTGTCTTTGATGATAAATAAACTGTATGGGGTTCTCTCAGGTTGGAAGCATTTTGGGTGCTCAGGACTAGAGTCTGGGTGTGTTCTGCCTGGAAGGCCTTTTAAAGACCGATTTTTTTAGTTGATAGCATTCCTTTTACGTCTTCGGTTGTCACCCAAGTTTGATGGCTGATGGGAGTAGTGTGTGGGTGCCTATACCACTGGTAGAACTGAGTCTGGTCTAGTCTCTTTGCAAGTACCCCTTCCCAGTGTTGAAGTCAGTCCCACTGCACTTGTCCCTGCATGGAGTCCTCCAATTTATTCCACTTGCAGATGAGGATGCCCAAGATTAGGGCAGCGCTCTATCTTTGCTTTACTTCTAGTCGAGTTTGGCCACAGGTGTAAATTCCTCTCAGAAGCTGTAGACAGTAGATAAACATCATCTCCCCATGTAAACAGTGCAGTCAAAACACACATATGTATGTGTTTTGTGAAATTACAGACGGATGAGGGAGAGGACTTAAAACAGTAGGAGGACCATGCACATGCCTCCTCACACCCACTCACCACTCACGTCCTCATTGTTCTGTGTAAGCCTAGGGCTTTCCTCTCAAGATCCAGGTAACCCATCTTAAACCTATGCTTCTGGAAATGAAGTTTAGTCATTTTTCCTCAGAGGAAAAGCTCAATTTCCATGTTCTTGAATTAGTGACTCCCACCACTTGCACCCTGAGAGTTGCCAGTCACCATGTTTGCCTGTGTCCGTGTAAGGTAAACACTGAACAAAATTGCAGATTTGGCTACCTGGATCCGAATTTTTTTCTTTGCTTCCTTCGAATCTGTGAAACCACTGATGGCTAAGTAGACTCCAGGATCACGAAGAAGCTGATATGTCTGACTAAATGTACAGCATTCCTACAACAATGGGGATTTTGCTATCTTTGGCACGCAGCTGGTGTAGAAAACAAGGGCCCTGAGGAGTGCTGTGCCCCACTGGCCCGTCCCTGCTTTCACTGACCCAGACAGATGCTCTGTCAAGCAGGACCGTGTTCAAGGGTTATGAACCCCGGGTTTGAATTGTAGCCATTTGCAAGGAAATGGGGAAAGGAGTTTGAAGGCAGACCTATTATGAAAATTAAAAAGGAAAATAATAACAATGTGGGGAGAAAAAAGACTTTAGAAAAGCTTTTCCAAACCATGATTGCTCTGGCTGGAAGTTCAGCTGTTGAAGGACCCCAGCTGTAAGCCCCAGATCTGGCCTGGGCAGTCATATCTCACTTGTAGATGTTTGATTCTGCTACTTTTCTGGAGGAGAGAACAAGCCTGTTCTACTAGCATAAATTTTCCCTGTAATGCTGAATATCTCAAATAAAATTAAAGAACCTCTTGGGAAAGGAGTTACATGTTAATTTGAAGGTCTCTTTGACTCATTCCTTCCTTCTTTGTGTTGTTCCATGGCTCAAAACTGCCTTTCAGTGTCTCATCATCTCCCTTGTTTTCCAACTCTCTCTAATTCAGAGTTTCTTGTAATTGGGAGGATGGCACCTCCCTCATTCAAGATCAGGAAGTGTCCCATGGCAACTGCACCAATTGTTGTCCTGGAAAAGTAACGCTGGGGATATTCAGCAAAATGTTTTTGCTAAAGCCAAGTAGTGAGGATGAAGAAGAGCCAGCAGCAGAGCCCTGTGCTGCAGGTTGCCTGTGTCTGTAGCAGCTGCTACTGTAGGTAGTGTGTCAGGGAGAAGGTGGGTGAGCACTGGTTTCATTTCTCCAATTATGAAATCTGAAGAAACGGAAATCAGTTCCTCATAGCAGAGATATCAGTAGTCATTGGTGAGCTCATCATCCTTTTCTGTTTTTATGCCAGTAACCATTGTGTGAGAGCAATTTCAGCAAAGTCTCTTTCCAGGCCTCTTGGAAGGGACTCTACTTCGTTGCAGAGATTCCCTGGAGTGGTCAGCCTCTAATGAATAAGCCTCTCTAACAGACAACCTTATATGTGGCAGCACTGCTGGGGAAATTACCCCCCTGGAGGTAAACTCCTTCCCTCTTTCCCTCCTAGAGGGAGATTGGGAATTATGCCCTCCAGACTGTGTGCGTTCTTGATTCAAGCTGGAAACAAGGGGTTGCCTGTGGTCAGTTTTATCTTTGTAATTCTCCGTTCCTCATACACCCTCCACTGCACCAAACCATACTGTTGGTGTTACAGGTTTTTAGGACAGTGCAGCCTTTAGGTGAAGCCTGTGGTGAGAGTTTTACTCTGTCTTAGAACTGAGCTTCCTTCTCCCTTGTAAGCTCATGGATGATTCTTAATGTCATTACTTTTAATTGTATGATAGCAGCTTACTTTCTCTTCTGTAAGCAAAGCCAAGAGGAACTGCACTTTAGCAGGGTGGGGCTTTTTTATTGTCTGTTGTCTTTCAGGGCTTTAGACTTTAAGGGTCATGGGACCCTTTAGGATGTGGGCAATTCCAGCTGCAGCTAGTTATCATTACTCAGTTAACAAGCAGCAGTGTGGTGAGACAGATTTCTTTCTCAAATTTTTTCCTATATCTGCTAGTTTTTCTTTCACATTGAAACTCCCTCAAAGGTATAAGCTTTGCACTCAGTTTTCCTTGAATATCATCTGTTTATTTTACACAAACCCATCTTTCCATGGACGTGTATGTGAAGTCAGATGCATGGGGAAGTTTGTTCATGTTTCTGTCTAGCACAGAAGAAGTCCTTAGCGTGACAGAAGGCACGTCAGCTGCTGGAGCTGAAGGACCCAGGTGTAAGACTGAGATCCTCGTCAACAGGAGAGTGCTCTTTGATGTGTTTCCTGAAGAAAGAAGGAAGGGTGGATGAGCCCCTGTCCTTCGTTTTCAGGATTGTTTTGTGCCATGGCTTGTAAACATTCAAGTATGTGAATTGAAGGTTTTCTTTTATTCTCCTTAATTTTTCATGTTTAAGGTACAGAGTATATTGGGAACAGTCATGGCAACCTGTTCTGGCTGTCCTGGTTTGAGCAAGGGCTTGGACTGTGTGATACCAAGAGGTGTTTTTCAATCTAAACAGTTCTGCAATTTATATGCTGTGAATGAAGGTGTGGTCTGGTGGGATCTTTGACACGCAGGTCAAGTTTTCTGCTATAGCAGTGCCACAGTTCTGAATTTGTGAGGAAATTGAGGCTGTATTACCTTGGACAAAAGTAATCTGTAGCTAGTGTAAGACAGGGACTGTGCAAGGGAGGCTGGAGGCCTGAACATAATACTGCTGTGATTAGTGGAATGGTTTTTGAAGACAGAAAAGTGTTACTCTTAAAGCCTGGGAAGAGTCAAGGGAGAGAGCATTTTATTTCCAGCTAGACAGAGCATTAGTCTTTGATTCCATATATCTTTATAGTTTTTGGAAAGACTTATTATCCGTACAGTCAGTCTTTTTTCTTTTTTATCTTCCATTAATCTTTGCCTATGTGGTGTATTGTGGCAAGGAGTTTCATGTGTATAATTAAAACACTTCAAGATTAATGGTTATCCTACTGTGAATGATGGTTCTCTCTTAGGGAATGTGGAAGCTAGAGACTCCTAGATCTGTAGGAGCTTGGGAGACTTCCGCTACCACAGCCAGGATATAATTTGCATAAGAATTTGCCAATAAAAAGAGAAAGTAACAATACTAAAATAGAAGACCTTGCTAAGTGACAAATGGGAGGAAAATAATGATGTCTGAATGAAAAATGTAAAGGCCAAGCAGGAGGATATTTACATGTATGTAACCAACACAAAATCAGAGATGAGAGGACTTCTGAATGACAGTGCAGGTCATGGAATGTTGGAGGCAGTGTAGAATCCGTATACTTCCCTGATGCACAAAGTGCACAATTACTGGACTTTAAGGCTTTTTTTTACAATTTGCCTTTGCTATATATTAAGTAACTATTCTAATTTCTCAGAGTATTGTCTAGAATGAGGGTATATTGACACCAGTAGAAATAATGGAAGAAACCAAGTTTTGGTGTTGAGAGAAATGTGCTACTAATAGGATGATCTTCCAAAAGAAAAGGTGGGTGTCAGGAAGAGTGGTTCAATAGATGACTCTTACTGCAGGATTCTGAAAAGCATTTGTGTTGCTCATAAAAATTGTAGTCAGTTGAAAAGAGGGTGCTTGCTTTTCCGTGGCTGGCATTAAGAAGATGATTAGCAAGACTGTGTAAGCGTGTTTTTTCCTTTCATATTGTCCTACTACTTTAATTTCTTTGGGATATACTGTGGGACCAAATCCACACACTCTGTGTCTTCTTGTTTGAAACATATTTCTCTTTTCTCGTGGGTGCTCTGAAGAAAGCCTTTAACTAAGTGTTTGAGGCAACTCACAGGGGATTAGTCTTGAGTTCCCTGTGGGCCTTGAGTTCCCTGTGGGAGGACTTAGCAGAGGAGACTTACCTGTATGAGACTAGGGGCTAGAAAAATTGCACTTGTACAAGAAATGAATATTTTAGAAGCCCAGGACCGGTGGACACAGACCTTCAAAATAAATGTCAGTCACTGACTCATCTAGCTCCTATTTTAAGCATCTCAAGCCAGTGGCATTGTGCAGTAGCTGTTTGACCTGCATGTGCTAGATTTAATTGCCTCGTTTTTGGAAGCAGCACCATGCCACATATTGATATTTATGTACTACAAAAACTGAAGTTGATAGAATTCCCACACAGAGCTGCTAAACCTCAGTGAAAACCTTGCTGTGTCCAAATGAAAGGTTTTTATGTGGGAATGAGCCACAGACTAAGGTCAGTACCTCTCGGGTTAGAATGGGAGCCTTAGCTTTTGTAACGGAGACAGGACCTGTCTGTCTGTACAGCAGCTTGCACAATGGCACCTCAGTGTCAGCTGTCCCCTCTGTGAACTGCCATGGTACAAACAAGGTATTATACCTGCTCTGGAGACAACTAGAAGTCTCTCTGTATTTGGCAGTGTTCCTCAGTGCCAGCTGCCTTTATTAAATGATGCGTGTGTGAATACGTACAAGAAAATTGTAGTTGTGGTGGGAAAAAAGAACACCCTGCATTTATTTAAAGAATATAGGCAGTGGGGATAAAACTGTGCCACTTGCCCAATTCATCGTTTGACAGTTGAGAAAGTAGTTTAAAAACTAGCAAGGAAGGAAAATATATTTTTGATTTCTTGAAGGGCATTGTAAATATAGAAGGGCAAAAGGTAGTTTTAGAAAAGGAGGAGAAGAAAAGTGTCAATATGCTTTTGGGGGAACAAAACCTTCAAACAGAATCCTGGAGGATGGTCACAAAAACAGGTGTGTTGACTTAATAGCTGTCAAATTCAGTATCAACCAGAATTTTTCCACTATTATTGTTTCTCTGCATCAACTGTACATGTCTTTCATAGACACCTAGTTAAGGGTAGATGCTCTTTTGGCCCTCTGGAAGGCTGAAACACTCAAAAAATGTTTCCTTAGGGTGGTGAAAGTGACATGGGTCCATATCAGTGTAATGGTTGCATGCTGCCTCATTTTCTATAAAGGTAAAGCACAGCACATCAAACACACTTAAAATAGAAACACAGCATGAACCTATTGCCAGTGAATTCTGTAGCTTGTGAGACAGCTAAGAATGATGACAGTGCTTATTGTTATTCTGAATACAAAGGTGTAAGGAATAGTGAAGTTCATCTTGTAGCGATGATGTTATTCCAGAACTGTTTCTTATAAAGGCTTCTTTAAGTATTGCATTTTCCTTTGACTCATTTGGATTTGGCCATTGCCAGACACAGACTAAGCTGTGTAGCTCAGAGGTTTGATCTAGTAACTTCCAAGTATACTCTGCAGCCAAACAGAAGTCACTTTGGGTACAAGGTAGGTAAGGATTTCCTCTGCTTAGGAAACTCAGTAGCGGTGCAGTCTGTCTGATAAAAGCTTGATTGCAGATCTCTCAAGCCTCTTAAGAGGCAACTACCAAGTTTGTTCAGTGTTAGAACATGGTTTGAGTGAGTAAGTGGTGTTTGTGTATACAGCAAGTGGTTTGAAGTCCACTGGCTGACAGAGAGCAAATGTTCCTGAAAAGTTGTGATAGACAAAATATGTGAACTATCAGTTCTCTTGGACCATTTTAAGGGTGTTCAGTGGTACTGTAAGATTCTTTCCTGAAGGAGCCAGCATAATGGTATTGTTTGCATTTTTGTGAAATGCTGTTTGTTTAATTTCTATTGCATTCTTCAGAGCTGTCTTGTAGGAAAGCAAGATGAGTCTGTTTTGTGGTGGCTTTTGTGTGAACCTTCAAGGGGGAAGTGTTGGTACATACACAGGATGGCTAAAGTTAACGTGCCACTTTCGTTTGTGGGTGCCGTGCAAGATGATAGTGCTGTTGACAGGATGTGTCTTTATTTCGGAAGTGGAGATTTTGGAGATTCAGTTATCCACGTGATGTGGATGTGGTAAGCCATGATGGTTACAAGCTTTGTGTCTGGGAAGCAAGGGGCAGGATATGTTCATTGTGCTTGGGAAAGAGTTGGTGGTGCATTAAGGTAGAAATAGCGGCAGGTCGTGTGTTTTGTGTTGCTGCAAATAAGAGGATACAATGGAGTTTGAGGTTGGGAGATGAGGATGTGTATACAGGGAGGTGCCACGGCTGGGTGTGTGTGGTTTGGTGGTATGAATGCCTGCAGGATATGAGAGTGGGAGGGAGGGGGAAGTGGCTTGGGCAGCAGCAGGGCGTCGTTCAGTGTTCACGATGAAGCCTTTTCTTTCTCCTTGTCCCCTAGATCTCCTATCCCCCAAGTGATGAGGACAGCGATGACTCTGAGGGAGAGAACCAGGAACTTGCTCAGATCGACAGAGGTAAAGGGATGAGATAGGAGGATGCTGGGATACCACAGCTGAAGTCCATTTTGCATTTCACTTGTGCTTTTGCAAGTGCCTCCTTCTCAGTCCCCAGTGTACCACAACCAGATGCATTAAATAAGGTCACCTTGAAGCTTTTGAGACCTCACAAGGAGAAGCTAGTGTTATCAGATGCTGCAGTCACATTTTTATTACCAGAAATAGACATTGTTAACCATGTGTTAAGGTCTCAGTGCTGCAGATATGGGGCAGACATGGTCCACAATTGTGCCAGCAGCAGAGCTGGGACTAAAAATTTACCTACTATTCCACGCTGTTGCACCTGTGTCATCTTTGTTCTTGGTTTCCTTATCCTTGCCATTTTGAGTGTTGACCTTCAGGTTCCTCATTGCCCTGTACTCTTTATCGGATGAGCTCTCTCCGTTCCTCCTCTACTGTTGGTATTGGGCAGCCCTATTCTTGCAACTAGCTAAGGGTGTTTGATAGAGAAGAGACAGAGGCTCTAATATTGTTTATGGACTTGGTATGAAGTAGCTTAGAGCTGCAGGTGAAATCTGTAGTAAATGCATCTCTTAAGCTATGCTAAGTCTCTGCCATTTTTGCATGCCCTGTGCCCACCTTCAAGTGGATTCTTATGCAAAGGCAGAAGAAGTTAGATTCCTGACACATGTCAAATCAAATTCAAATTCCTGCTCCATGTGCTTAACAGAGAAAGAGCTCAGCAGAAGAGGTAAAGCGTGCCCAGCTTATGGCTGAAGGCAGGCTCTCTTGTGTGACAAGTCTTGTAGTAGAGGACTTGTATCTCCAGAAACCAGATCTCTTATTTGAGCCACAAAGGTGACAGAGTAATGTAACTTACTTGCCTCTTCTGCCCTGAGAACTGGTCACTAGAACTGCATGTTTTTAGCTAGAGGCAAGTGCTGAGCAACACATTCTTAAGATCATGTCTACTCCATCTTCAGGAGATGAGGTGTGTGACAGGTCCATGTTCTTGCTCTGGAACTAGACTTCCAGGTGACAGCTTGAAAGGGGATATATAGCTGTCTGGTCTAAACGAATGTCTGGAAACTTCCAAAGGGTAACATTCAGCTAGGGGTGTTTCATTTGGGGAAGAAAAGGTGGGAAAACAGCTCAGAAGTTTACTTGGGAGGAGATAAAAACAACAGGTCAGGAGAAAACAGGCCAGATTTATTAGGCCATGGAACACAGATCTGCTCTGCTATTCCTGTATCTCCTCCTCCCCCTAGAGAGAAGACGGAATTGTACCTTGACCCCTCTGGCCACCAACCAGCTCCAGAACCAGGACAACCAGTGCTGCAAGGTTCGGGCCCTCTTCCATGCCAACCTTGACCGCCACAGCTCAGAAGAGGAGCTGGAGCGCATCAACCGTGAGTTTTCCGCGGAGAAGCGGAAGTGGTCCCAGGTCAGCAGGCTCGCCTGCTGCAGCGACGGCAACAACACCTCCTCCAGCGACGAAGAAGTGAAGAACTTGTGCGCCATGTCCTTCCGGCCTGCGGCAGAGCAGGCCGATGGCCTGCACGCCAGCCCGAGCCCCGTGCTGTTCAGTGCCTCCCCTCCCAAGAGACTCCAGCCCCTGGTGCGGAGCCCAGCCTCCAGACCTTTAATCTTCACAAGCGTTGGGGCGGGCCTTGAGCAAGTCATGCCTTGTAAGAGACACCGACAAGGATATGGGGATAAGGTCAGCAGGCCCAGCCTTGACCTGGAAAAAATGCAACAGGTAAGGCAGAACTTCACGTGAGAAAAGCAGCATTGCTTGAAAAAAGAGTTGTTGTAAGCAAAGACAGAAAAGTGTTATTGAGGCAGGGCTCAGTAAATTCACAGGGTTGCTTCTTCAGGTGTTGTCTCCTGAAGGGGCATAGCTGGTACTTCTGTTCTCTGTCTAGGATAAACTAGGACTAAGTGTGGATACCTGTCTTGAGAGGTAAAGCTGCTGCTACTTCAGTGGCTCCTGCTACAGTTTGGAAGGCAGCACTCATACTGTCTGGTTCATTGCATGGCACAGGAACAAAATAACTGGAGCTTGGCTTTGAGTTATCCCTGCTCCCGTGATCTGACCTATATCACTTACACCAAAATAAATGAATTGCTTAGGGAAAAAGCACTTGATGAAAGTGGTTGTAGACTTGATGATGATAGCTATTTCCACACTGTTGACCTCTTTGGGCCCAGGTCTCTTGATGCCTCCTAGGAGTTTTACAGCAATGTAAAACAGTGCTTTTTACCTTCTTAACACTTTAAAAACACAAATTGTTTACAGTTTGCTCTAGATGCAGTTACTCTTGATTTTGCAGGACTTTTGTTGGGGCCCAGGACTGAGGTGTGGAGTTTGCTTCGTCTCTACAGAGCCTGAGAAATGGGGCATGTCTGGTACTGATGGGACAGGCTGCCCTGTGTAGTTCCCATCTGGTGCCCCTCTTTCAAAAGGCGTTGCTGTAGAGTTAGTGTTTCAGCTCTCTTCATTATTTGTTTTCCTTTTTGCACTGGTGTAGTGTCAGTTTGAAAGAGTATCTGCAGACATCTGCTGGCCCTGCTAAATTGCAGTTAGTTAAAACCAATTATTTTTAGTTCTGAATTTCCTCTCTTCCTTAGGTAAGAATTTCACTGTCCCTGATTGGTTGGATGTACTAGTTTTAACCTTGCCAACAACACCCCCTCTAAGCCTACAAGGTGAACCCACTAAAAGAAAGGACTGTATATTTATTTTCTAAGATCTATAAAAGTTAGACTTCTCCATTTCCGCATTACATTGCTGCTTGTTCTCAGTCCTGCTGGCAGCATACATCCCATGAATACATAATACAGAGACTTGTTTTTTCAGTACAGTTTTCCTCACCCCCTCTTCACCCTTCTAGCCAAGTTTCTGCTCACAGAACATTCAAAAGGCCCAGTCTTGCATTTCACATCACCCAAATCTTCTACTGATACTGACAGACTTTAATTAGTCTCACATCCTTATGAGAGGAGAAGAAAGCTGGTAAGCCTGTGCCCAGTCTTCTTTTTTTTTTTTTTTTTCCCCTTCAGAGTGCACATGAGTAAATGGGGAAATGTTCTTTTTGGCCCAGGTGATTTCTCTGATTTGGATCCCAAACGTAGCATCTGCCTGCTCAGCCTTAAGTTCCTTTCAGCACTGTGTTTGGGAGTGTTTTAGTGAAGGTGAGGGGCTAATTTTGCTCTCTATACTTCTGAATTGATTGTTGGAAAATTTTTTGCAAAAGAAGTTGAAATCTGGAGTGGAGGTGGTGGTGTGTTTTTTAAATAACATTTTTACTCTAGATGTCATTAAGATTTCAGGTTATGGAAATCATGTTACAAAGAAAGGATAGTTGGTGTTTTTAATTTGAAAGGAAATGTACTGGCAGGGATGACAAGACACATACATACAAAGTGAGATGCAGCCTGAATATTTTAAGTGTTTGGTCATTTGTATTATTTTTATAATTTTAAGTGGCTGTCTTTGAGACAGTAACATCCTGAAGCTTTTGATGACTTTTTGCTCATTACCTGTACTTTTTTTTTCTATGAAAATGATTCAGGACCTCCATTTCCCCCTTACAAAATGGGAGCAGGATGTTTATTTTTTTTTGGTCTGTTTTCATTTTCCAACAAAAGTGGTTCTTATTAACTGCCTGGGCAGCATTTGGCATCAAGTGTTTTTTAGTCAGGTAAACACTTTTAATGAGGAATGGTGTGAATCTTCATCTGGGCTCTGAAATCAAGCTGTTCTTGCTTTGTGATTCTTTTCCGTGCCATCCTGTGCTCGCCCATGAGAATGCAGATGAAAAATTTTTTATCAGGTAGACATTTTTTTGAGCAGCAGATATGTCTTTCATGCTTATCCCTGAACCTTATTCCCATTCCTGCAGCTCCGTGCAGCTGACAGTTGACAAAGAGTATCAGACAAGATTAATTTGTGCCAGAAGCAAATGTGTTCTGAGATAAGAAGACACTCTGAGGGTGTGAAGTGGTATGGGTAACTCAAGGGTGGATGAAGAGATGCTGAGTGTTTTGCATTGAATTCTGCTTATGTTGGATGGTGATGGAACACGGGTGCCAAGAGTTGTGGTGTGAAGTGGCTCTGTTTTGGGATGCTTTAGCTACTCTTAGGGTTTGACAGACCAAGACAGCTTTTGCAGGAAGGCCATTTGGTCAGTGACATGTGATGTCCAAATGTTTCCCTGTGTTCCAGTGAACTTGATGCCATTTAGGAAGAAAGAGGAGCAAATTTGGGAGAGACTAGTGGTTTGGGGGCAATGTGAGTGCTTTTAAGGGGTTAGGGAATGCTGTGCTTTCATGGCCTGTGAATATATGAAAATCTCCATCATCCATGCCTTTCAGTTCAGCCTCTTGCAGCAGGGAAGGCTGCACAGGAGCACGTCTAAAAAGTCCTGTTTCACTTAGGTGTCCAGCCATGCCTTTCCGGCTTCACAAGGCAAAGTACTCTGCCTTTTTGTGTCCCAGACATGAGTTTGGACAGTCGGCAGGTGTATTTCCCACCCTGGCTGGCTGGTCAGCTGGTCACCCAGTCTTTCCCTGCTGAGGCTGAGTGAGGGCATTTCAACGCACGCTTTTCTTCACTTCTCCAAAGGACCAGAAAATTACCTCAGAAGGCTTCTATTCTCTCCCTTAATTGGGCAGAAGTACCTTGGCTTGTGCAGACACCTACATTGCTGCAGCAAATGCCCTCTCCCAGCACTGCCTTGATCATGGTCTGTGGGCAGACATGTCCTTGCATTCAGGCCCTGCTGCCAACCACTTGCTATTTAATGAAGGCTGTGCATGTCCTAGAAAGACTCTGTCTGCTGCCACTTCAGCATATCGGGCTTTTTTGGCAATGTTGAGAGCACAAGGTTAGGGAGAGTAGGGCCTTCCTTTGGCTCAGCATAAAGGCACCAGCGGAGGCAAGGATCAGCTGAGGTGTAAGGAAGTCCAGGGTGTCACAAAGACTTCTTGGAGCTGCTGAGCTCATTCCCAGGGGACTAATTGGTCTTCGCATGTTGTGTAAACCTATAGAGAGGAAGTAATAGATCCATCTTCCTGTGTTGTTCAGTGGGACTGCGTGGATCACCTTTGAAATCTACTTACAGAGGCTTGGGAAGTCAGCCTGTAGCATTTGCAGGGAGAGCCATCTCTTGGAGGAGAGCAGCTTTGCGGTGTACAGTGAGCAATCCACATTGTCCTCATTTATATGTGGGTAGGTGGCTGATATGAAAGCATTGTTTTAAAGTAAATGACAGAGGATTTGGGTACATGAGTGTATTTCCAGTTACACTGTAAAGTTACTAGATAGGTTTCACAACTTGCTCTGAACTTTCTGCCATGGTTTGCTTGCTTGTATGAGTAGATAGAATCATATATTCATAGAGTACCCTGAGTTGGAAGGGACTCACGAAGCTCATTCAAGTCCAGGTCCTGGCCCTGCAAAGGACAGCCCCAAGAGTATATGGGTCTGAGCATTGTCCAAATGCTTCTTGAACTTTGTCAGGCTTGATGCTGTGACCAGTTCCCTGGGGAGCCTGTTCCAGTGCTCAACCACCCTCTGGGTGAAGAAGAACCTTTTCCTAATGTCCACTCGAAACCTTCCCTGATGCAGCTCTGTAGGATGCCCTCAGAACCTGTCTGGTCGCCTGAGAGAAGAGATTAGTGGCTGCCCCTCTGCTTCCCTTCACGAGAAAGTTGCAGACTGCAATGAGGTCTCCCCTCACTCTCCTCTTCTCTGAACAAGCCAAGTGATTTCAGCTGCTCATCGTTTGGCTTCCCCTCTAGGGTATCAAAAACATTTTCTTACGGGGGCTTAGTGCATTATTTAAAATGCATTGAGATGCTGGGATGAAAAAGGCCAGCACAGAAGAGAAAAATACATCCTGTGCTAACAGTTAGATTGTTCACTGCACCCTTTTGGTGGATGACTAGTTTCAGTTCTTGACAGGCGAGTGGAACTTCATCATGACTTGACACTGAAAGTGGCCTGGTGGTTTTAGTGTGAGCTCTGGTTCGGGCTTGGCTGTATAATATAGAGACTATCTTTCCTTCTGCTGTGTATTTGAGTACTAGCATTTTGGTTGGACTGGCCATTCGTGGGGTGACCAGCACTAAAAGCTTTCTTTGGGCCGATAGTGGTTGCACAGAGGCTGCAGAACAGCACTTGCCACATGTGACCAAGGACCAGTGTGTGACCCCTGGTATGCTGGGGTCTGGGCTGTGGACTGTTAATGGCTCCAGGGTGAGATTTCTGTATCCTTAGCGCAGCTGGGTTTTGCCCTTGCGTGTCTCTCTAGGACTTGAAAAATAGCTTCCAGATAGCTTCCACGTGTGAGCTCGTGAGTCCTTTTCACCTCTTGGCCTCCCCTTTGAATCCAGGCCTTCTCAGTTCCTGAGAATTGTTACCATCTGTTTGCCCATCTGAGCTTCTCTCTGTGACGAGGGGGTGCCGGAAAATCTACTGCTGGTGCTGGTAGTAGTTTCATCACAGTCTCTGCCCTGGGCCTCGCTCTCCAGAGTAACTGAGCAGAGTTCAGAGGCCTCTGCTGAGCGTAATGGCTTACACCACTTCCTAAGGGGCCCAGTGCCAGAACCTGTCTCTCAAGTGTGGGAAGTTGGGCCATAGCAGTTCTTTGTCTCTGGGTGCAGCAGAGCACTTGTTGAAGCAATATAATAAAGAAACTGTTGCAGAAACTGATTGTACCAGTACAGAATGAGAAATTCTGCTTCTGGTAACCTCCTGCAATTTTGCTTTTATTTTTCATCCGCAGAAATATGCTATAGCAGCTGTTCTTCGAGCATAGAAGCCCCTGTCTATCTCACCCCTGCCAGCGTTTGGCACTGAAGTAGCCAGCAAACAAATGCTATGCCTGGCTGCTGCAAGGGAGTCTGAGCATGAGAAAGTTGGGGGCTGAACATGATCGATGAGATTGTCTGGTCTACTTGCCTGCAAGGCTGTAGTTCTGCAGCAAGAGTCTCTGGTATCCTAGAGATGTACCATATGAGCGGAAGATAGGGCATGGTAGAGTTGTCTTGTTCTTTGTGTCTTTGGAGAAGCTGACATGTTCCCTTCTGGTTTGATCTCTGTTATAAAGACTCTCTGGCTCAGTGCCACCCAGCCGATGTCTGGTTTGCTGATTAAGGCATTGGTAGTCTGACAGTGGTGGAGAGGGGGAGGGTGGGAAGAACTTGTGCAGTGCAGGAGGTAGAGAGAGACTCAATAGCAAGGGAATGCACTAGGAACCCCACCCAGCCCCAGGGACGTGATTATGACTCTGCCAGACAGCAGATACCTCTGTATCTCTGTCTCTTAAGTGTTCCCTGGATGGCTTTCTAATTAGTGCAAAAACATTAGGAGCAGCCTGTGTGCTGCTGCACCTGGATGAATTGGAGCATAAGAGAACAGTAACCTATGTAGAACTTGGCCTGGCTGCTTCTAGAAAGCATCATGATTTCCTCTTCTTTCCTGGAAGAGGCAACTGAGTTTTCACTGATGGTAAGGTTTATCTTTTGCCACCCTGTAAATGCCAAAGGCAAGGCAGGCAGGATAATCTAGTCCTATTCCCAAACTTTCAGCATCAATCGGTGTTCTAGAGGTTAGAGTGTTTTTACAGAATGGCTGAGATTGGAAAGAACCTCTAGAAGTTATCTTGTGGAACCTCTCTGCTCAAGCAGGTTCATCTGGAGTTCAGATAGCCTGTACCTCAGCAGCTTCTCCGTGAGGATCTATGTTCTCTGTACAGTGTTGAAATTAATTGTACAGAATTAATTTCTGTGCAAGTCTGTTCCAGTTCTGCCCTGCCCCATGATACCTCCTGATACTATTCCACCTTTCAGGCGTGCTGTGAGCAGACTTTCATTCTGATCACACATCTCTCCTTGGACCTCTTCCACTGTTGTGCCAGCCCTGGCACAGAATGTGTTGCCTTGTCCATTCCTAGGGCCAAACTTCTTTTCTCTTAATGTTTTCCTCCCTTGTTTTGCCTGAGTGCATCTTTGATTTGTATTACGTGGCTTTGTAACATGTGCAAAGGCAACAGCTCAAGGAGGAGGTGGACAAGTGAGCTTCTGTCTGGAAATACTTACTCTTTTTCCCTGGGTATCTAGCTGTGCAACTTTGCCTTTTCCTGGAAGCTTGCATGTTGGTGAATATAGCCATTTGGACTACCGTGACAGTGTGAGCCGGTAGCTATCTGCTGAGACATCTGAAACGAAGTTCCTTGAGGTGGTGCTGTGAATCATGTAAGAGTAGGGGTTAGGTTGCTCGGGGTGATTTTTGAGCCCACAAGAGAGATGTGTTGAGCAAAAGGAAGATGAGGGAAGGAAATAAGGTGTGGCTGAAGTTTGGAGAGTATATATTGAAGACAGTAGAGATCTGTAGAATAGGAAGGTTAAGAATCGTGGAGACAGAGCAAGAAAGAGTAATTTTGTTGTATTAGGATTTGCAAAGGGACAATGTTAGCACCTGGCACCAGAGGCAGTAAATGATGAGCCTGAGGTTAAAGCCAAGAGCTTATCATTTAGATTGGCAGGCTTGCTGGCTACCTTCCTAACCCTGCTGTCTTTCTCTTTTTCTCAAAGCTCTTAAGCCTGGTAAGAAGGTATTAAACTGGAGCTGATTCTTTGGCTGCAGACCAGAGAGAGGAGATCAAATGGGCATATGGGCAACACTGGCGTGTGGCCTTGGGATGTGACTTAGAGAGAGGTCCTTAGAGAGTGGTGCTGGTGATACTTGTGTAGGTCTTGAACTCTTGGTCTGACTCTGGGGGCTAGGTAGCCATGGGAGGAGCAAATCTAGGGGGTTAATCATGTGAAACTCTGCATGTGAATGGACAGAGTTGTGGTTTTGACCACAGAGAATAATTCCTACTGGACTAGTAGAAGAAAAAGCCCAGTCTCTGGGAGAGTTTTATGGTGGGCTGCCAGCTGGCCACGGAAAACATCACTCAGCAAAACAAGAGCTCCTAACTGCAGCAAACTGGTTAAAATGTGATTGGAGGTGGAATGAATGAGAGTCACAGAGTAGGTGCTGGGTTCGATCCCCAAGGGCAGCCATTGCTGCAGCATATACCTGTTCTGTCTCTTGTGTGCTGACTATTGCAGGTCCTTTTCCAATAAGGTTTTCCAAAGGATATTTTGTTTCTTGGTTTGACACAGTATAGTGCAGAAGGATAGTGCTGGCATGTTCTCTTTCCCATTCCTGAGTTCAGCCTAAGTAACCTCAAGGGCCTAGCAGATTTGAGTTTTGCTGCAACCTGTTTATATTTTCCAGCAACACCAGTATGGAGATGTTGCTTGGAAGGGAAGGTCAGGACCTTCTCTGCAGTGCTCTTTTCCCCTGCAGTAGGGCTGGGTTGTCCTCACCTTCCCCAGCCTTGGTGTGCCTGGATTAGAAAGGCTGCTTGGTTCCAGTCCCAATGTACTGTTGTGCTGGCCAGATACCTTTCCCTGCCCACTCCTCCCTCAGCTTGTGGCTCATTGTGATACAAATATCTCACCCTTGCCCTGGGGAGAAAAGGAGTTTGCAGGCAGCTCCACCATATGCTGTCTCTGCCCAAGTTGTATTTGGTCTGCAGATGAATGGATCTCTTTTCAGGCATGATAAGTTGTGTCTTTTGCTTATGATAGCAACCTCTCAAAAGGAGAAAGCCTTACAGGTTAGTTCTTTGGAGGATTAATGAAGTGGCTTGAGGAGACTGGAGAGGGTGAACGGCTGTTTAGAACCAATCTGGTTATTCCTTATATAGTCCAGAGAGCATCTGATAGTGGTGGCACTTTTCTGCTTGCTTTTCTGACTTTATTATCTAGGTTAAGAAACTGCAATGAGCAGTAGAGTTAGACTAGGCTTTTTTACTCCCTTTGTTCCTACCCTGCCACCACTAAGCATTCAACTTCCTTAGAATTCAGCAGCCACAAGATAACGGGGACTGCTGTGGCTTAAAAATCAGATGATAAGAGACTTGTTTCAAAGCACTACAAAGGAGAGATGGTTGCAACCAAGAGCTTGTTTTCCCTTTGCTTTTCACTGGCGTTGCTTAGCCTTGTATCTGTGAAGTAGGACATCTTCCTTGCCCAGCATGGCTTGGCACTGGGCCACTGCTGTCTGAAAGGTGACATTGCACCCTGTAGTCTCCCCATGGGACACTACCTTGAGTGAGAAGGAAGGAGAGAGGTGGTAGTGTGGGTTTGGAAACAGCAGAAACAGGGCAGTCATGTGATGATGCAGATTAACTATTAATGCCGGCGTTTGTGCTCCAGTTTTGACATCACGGACAGAAAGCGAGCAGCTTGTCCCGGGTGTGTCTGAGACTTGAAAGTGCAGCAGCCATTACTGTTCAATAGGCAGAAGCTGGCTGAGCTTTTAAAGCCAAGCCTGTGACTAGAGTAAACACTCTAGGAAATGCTGGTTTTGAGACAAGCTTTGGCACGGTAGAATAGCCAGCCTGGCTGTCAACAACACAGCTGTCCTTGGCGTGGGCTGGGGTTTAGCTCTGATTTTCTGCCTTAGCTCTGAATAGCCTCTCCATTGTTGGCTCACATGAGAACCACACTGCTGGGCTCTGCTCACGCTTTCTTTCAGCCTTTTGGTGTCAATGGGAGTTTTGGGCATTGGTCCACAGCTCATCTCGCAGGAGGAGGCGCTCAATAGAGGCATCTACTTCCCATGTAGATGGAGACTGAGTTAAACCAGAGCAGATTCACTCGTGAAACTCCCTGCCCTTTTCCAGGGCTGTGATCCCAGATACACACTTCTTGTTGAGCTGCAATTGGTTTTGAGGAGATGATGTCTGGTAAGTCAGAGATGAATCCTCCCCCTTCAAGCCAAAAAACGTGTAATTACATTTTTTCTAAATTCAAGGTTTCAAACACATAGGTGTCCTAGGGGCCACAGGTAAATTTAGAAAAGCACAAATGAAGGTACTTAAGAGAGACCCTATGATGTTTGCTGGTTTTCATCATTGAAAATAATCTTTTTGGTCTCCTGCTGGACTTTGCTCATGCAAAGCAATTTCCATAGGGATGAATTTAGAAAACTGAGGATCCTCTGGAGTGTTAGGAAGCTAATGTAAATAAAGTCTGTGGTCATGTCTATACTAGGGTAAACTATATTTTTAATTCAAAAGTGTGCTTGTGTTTTAAAATTTTAGCATAACCTTGAAAGCTGTAATTTTATCTTTGATTATGGAAAAAATAGGTTGATCAGCTGTACAAAGGATAAAAGCCTGAAATGCTTTGCAAGTTACTTTGCAGTCTTATTGTAAGCATGCTCTTTTGTACAGCGTAAAGAAAATCTTTTGTATACCTGTGGAGACTTTAGAAACTGTCCATCTTGCATATCACTTTAGAGGCTTATCAAACAGTCCTATAGGCTCTGCCATGATGGTATGTGGGCATATTATGTTTAAGAAAAAAGGAAGAGCTTAAAAAATAATTATCCAAATTGCAGAGCTAGAGGATCTGTGTAGTTCCTAGTATAGGTAGAAATATCCTTAAAATAGAGCTAGTCAGATACATGGTTTTCTCACTTCTGTAAACCTGTTTCTTGTTTCATTAGAGGTAATGTGGTTTGCAGTTGGGGGAACCACTGCAGGGCAGGGAATGCCATCGGTTTTTTCGGGAGAGTTTGTTACTGCTGCTGTTTGCTGTATGTGCAGGAAAGACAGACAAATCTCACAAAAGAACATGGTGCACCTGACTAGATGATAAGACTGTATATTGAGCGTACCTTAATGTAAGTCTTAATCTAAGCTGTAGTGCTTTGTTCAGAGCTCTGATGGAAATAGCACAGTGAGTTCATGATATTTTCGTAGTAGTACTGAATTTGGTGTGCTATCAAATCAAGCTCTTAACTAATTTTCAACTTAATATAATGTCTTGTCAGCCTCTGAAATAATACAACCAGCTCTGTTAGTTTCTAATTATTGTTAGCAGAATGAGTGTAATTTTGAACATTGGAAGTGGTGATCTTAGAAAATACTTTCTGAGAAGAAAGATTTATAGTACAACTATTTTAGTATTCCTGTGTATTTTTCATAATACACCAATGCTCTGTTCAAGCCTGACTGCTGCAAGAAGTGGAAAAGGCTAATTCTTCCTTTTTCCATTTTGCAGACTCTTATTATGGGCAGTTAGGCTAAACAGGCTATGGACTCTCTCTAGAGCTGAGTGAAACAGTAAACCACAAGAAGCTGAAAAAAATCAGATTGCTATCTCATGATGTCTTTGCTGGTAGGGCTAGAGGTAGAAAGCAGCTGTAACTACTGCTGCAATTGTGAGACTTAGCTTGTGTTGCTCAGTCCGTTGTATAAAACTGAACTGAGCTGAGACACTGGTTCACTCCTTTCCAGATGCAAATATTCAAATCATTTAAACACCCTCAAAACTATTAATATAAATGTAGTATAAACTTCTACTTTATTATCAACCTTTCTCTGCACAGAGGATATTAATGAACTTGGCCTTGAGATATTTAGGTGTCTTTTTAAAAAAAGTTAATCTGAACTTTTGCCCTTCTGCACCGTGGTGGGTGAATGGGCCCTCTTGTTCCTGGGACTTGTTTCATAAGCGTGAGATGGGCCAAAATCCTGAACTGAAAGAAGGAAACACTGAAGTGATTTGTGTATTAAAATTGATGCAGGTGTTACGAGCACTGGTACATGTTGTATGGGCTCTAATATGGATCTTGCAAGCTATTGAGTTGAAGGTTTATTTCCATCTACTTGGTAAATGAATCTTGATGCAGACAATGGAGTGGCACGCATGAGGTCAGCAGTTCTCCGACTGGTTCCTCATACACAGCTCTAAGGGTTGCTGTGCCCTGCTGACACGTGTTTAGAAGGGCAGTGGCCTGCTTCTGCCTCTAAGCGGGTACATCACCTCCCTCACATAGGGGAGTTCCAAAAAGTTAGCAGGAGTAATGTGTATCCAGTAGTACCCGTGGACAAGTAGAGATTCTGAAGCTCAATCAGCATTGAAGTGTCCAGGGAAAAGCACTGTTTGCTGAATTGGTTGTATTGTTCCTTGCACTGGGGAGAGAGTTCCTTTGACCGTCTTTGTGCCATCTCAAGCTGTGTGCAGCTGTGAGGGTGTGAACAAAGGGATGTAACATGGTATCAGGATCTGCAAGTGCTGATCACCAGCTCTCAGGGGGACCATATAGTTTCTTAAAAGGAAGGACAATGCACCAGGCAGGGCATACTGGCTCCTCAGAAATATTTGCAAGCTGTTCACGTGGGTACAGGCCTAGGCCAGCCCTTTCAAAGTCGGTAAGTCAAACCCCATCACAGGCTCTGAGTCCCAACTCTCAAACACCACCCGAGGCCCTGTGTGCTGTGCAGTGTTGTGCTGTGAGGCAGGTGTGGGCAGGCACTGCTGTGTGTGGGCATGGGAGAGTGTTCTCCAAGAGCAGTCATTGGTTATGTTCTGCCTAAATGGATTAGCTCCCTGGAGTAAGAGGCCTTTATCCTGTTAGCTAGCTAGCTGCTTCAGCATGTTCCCTTGTCACTAACGTGTAAGTGAGGTTCAGTGGTGCAGGGGAACAAGTAAGTGGTGGGGTGGGGAATGTGGAACAGTTGGGTTACATCCTCATTTTTCTCTGTGTTTATTAGTGTTCTGCTACTCCCCCTTCATGGATGTCTATTTGAAGACAAAAAAGGATCTCTCTGGTTTGTTAATTATCTTCTGCCCTGTAATTTCTGATATGGTATTTGTTTATTTTCATGTGCTCACGCAAGCACATGAGACTTCACAAATAGGTATAGTCATGTGAAAAGAGAAGATGCTCAAAAATGCTGCAGGGCTGTGCAGACATGATATATACACGTGTGTGTCTTGGGAAGAGAAGGAGAAGCGACTCTGTGCCCTGTGTTCAGACTCTGTGGAGCCCAAGCAAGTCCCATGGTTTGGGATGTTTGCTTGTTTGTTTGATACAGGCTTGTTTTGGCTTTCCAGAGCTGCTGATGCAGTCAGCCTGCCTTTGGCATTTTCAAAGTTTCCTTACAGTCCACTAATCCAGGTTCTTGTCTGGAGATGCGACCTTACGTCTTTTCTGCTTAAAATTCCATTTGTGGAGTGCTCCCAGCAGCACCAGCTGAACCCAAGGCAAGGGTTTCCACAGGGTAACTTCCTTTGCACTCAGCTGGAGAGTGTGGGAGGCAATTCAGAGTCACCTTTTGAGGCTTCTGTTGTGAAGATCCAGGCCACTGACAAATCCTTTCCTCATTTAGTGCAATGAGTGTACCCTATGTTGCCCTATATTTGAGAAGCTCCACTAAGATCAACCCTCTGGTTGAAAATCTGATGAAAAGGTGCATATTGCAGGTTCTCCTTAGAGAAACCCACTGATTTCTAACGGATGTTTTCCATGATGAATTAGATAGATGCGGTATGGATTTTATACCTCCTGAAAACTTCCTTATGCTATCTATATTTCATGGCAGGTTTTTGGTCTGACAAACAGGCATTGAGGTCCAAGAATTTTTGCTTTTAAACATGAACATCTAAAACATTCAGGTTGGCTAAAAAGCCTGAAGAAATTGCCTTAAAAACCTAGACTTGAAGCCATTTTGAGCTGGTTGTTTTGACTTTCTTTTCCTTTTACTTTCTACATGTACACCCATCCTTCTCTGGGGCAAACCTGTGCAAGCATGCAGTCTCCTCTGGAAACATGGTGTTCCAGGTGCTTGGCTGTTCACTTTGTGGGTGGTGTGCACGAGGCCCTGTGGCTTTCACAAAGCATTTGGAATGTCCTGTAGTTTTTTCAGTTATCTGAGAATGGTGTAAAGGCACATGCTCTTGCCTCTGTGTCCTCTGGGTTTGGAGCAGCCATCGGTGGATTTTCTTCCTCTTGCGTCCCTGTAATGGCAGAGCTGACAAGAGTCTGTACCTTCCACTGTTTTTACTTTTTTTTTTTCTTTCACAGAGTATACAGCTGTGTGACTTTCAGAGCCCTTTCTGTATCTCCCTGCTTAAAGGGAACTCTGCTTACTCTATTGCCTGACTTGGGCTAATGTCTTAACTCCTTCTTGGTGCTTGTGAGGACAACATTTAAACAGCAAATGGTGGAAGAGTCTGGGGCTGCTTGTTTCAAGCCCGCAGCACTGCCATCTCCCATGTGCTGCAGCAGCAGTGCTGAGGGGAATGGGATAAAGCTGTAGGAGGCAGCGTGCCTTCTGCCCTAGCTCTGCCTATGGCAAAAGTCCATGGGGAGGGAGGGCTTTGGCCTCATGTCCGAGCCAAGACTTCAGTTAGAAGTGAGACAAACTATAGAGACATCAGATGATATGTTAGACTAGACTGGACATTCCCTGCGGACAGCTTTGGAGCCAAGGCCAGGAGTGAGGGGAAGACACAGTCACGTTGGCAGCCCTGACATAAAAGCCTTGTAAGCTTTCTCTCAGGAGTTGCTGCCATGCCTGCCAGCTGTGAAACTAGACCTCCCTGTCCCTTTGCACCCCTCCTCCCTTCACAGGCTTTAGCGAGCAGGAGGGTCAAGCCCAGCATTTGAACTTTGGTAACTTTGCCATGTGCAGATGAGTGACAGGGAATTAATGAATTCTGCCCGTTCTTTGCATTTCTGTTACTCCACAGGTGCTGGAGTTTTTGGTCAGGTCTGTTTCCTGCACAAATGGAGCTTTGCATTTTTTGCAGGCCTCAAAGAAAACTCAGTGAGGGATTTGGGATTGGCATGGAGTGAATAGATGAACCATCTGATGTACCCTGCAGATCAGCAGACTCAGACTCTGCCAGACCAGCAGGGGAATCGGCTGCTGAGCCAGAGATGCTCCATAGAGGGTGTTCACTTCCTCCATCCTGAAATTCAAATCAAAGGGCTAGTGGTAAACGTGCCAGGGCAAATCTGGCCTGCCTTATCTGTTCCTATGAGGACAGGGCTTCTGTACAGATCCAGAGCATATATGGAGACTGTATGCCACAAAGAAGACAGAGGATCAGTAGAAAAACAGAATTGCCTACAGACAGGCAGCGAGTCTGTTTGCTTAGACCGAAACTGTGTGAGTAGGTAGCTGTGTTTGCATTAACTGTAGCTCTAGGATATGGAGGCAGAACTTCAAAAAGCAGCCTGTAATCTGAATAATGTTATCTGCTTTCTGGGCCTTGGGAGCAGTGGGAATTTGGATGCTCTGCCAGGTGGCAGACCTTGCTGGCTGGACTTTAGCTCACTCTCTTCTGTAGCCGGTGGTGACTAGGTCCAGCAGCCTGGGGCCACTCTGCAGTGATCACCTGCAGATCACCTTTCTGGAGTGGGGTACAACTGGCCTGTGTGTATTTAGAGGGCAGTCACTGATGGGATTGACTTACTGTTCTGCCACTTAAGACTCACCTGTAGTTCAAGGGCATTTTGTATTTGCTATAAGCTCTCACCCATTTCTCTTCAGCAGTGAGAGCTGAGCCCCTCCCAGTAGTACACAAAATAAGATGATTAATGACACCATGTTGGAGGGGCTTTTGGTGACCATAGAAATAGTTTTGTTGTGGTTTTCATGGTCCTCTGCTTGAGTGTGATCCTGGGCAAGTCCCTGCAGTATATCTTTTTTTGTAAGGCCTTGTCTGGCTTTTTAAAATTATTTTTTAATTTGAATTTGTTCTCGATGATCATTTAGTAATCAGCATTTCCTCTGCTGCCCTGTCCAGAGACACTAAGCCATCGGTGTTTGCACTAAATGAAAGCTGTGGATTTGTGGCACTTGAGGGCAGAGGTGCTACCTGGAAAACTGAGGTTCCCATTTTGATAGAGATGGGAGCCCTTTATGACAGTGTTAAGAGACCAGATGTGTTGATGTTTTGAAGGACCTTCAGACAGGTTGAAGATAAATGTGGCAAAAAAAGCATTAATGACTAATTCAACTGAATGTGAGCGAGAAATAACTTTTCTAAATAGTTCAGAGGCTTTTCAGGATGTTCCACAGTATCATGGCAGCTTACAGTGTTTGGATGCTAGGGATTGTTTTTGTAGGAGGGGACCGTTGGCCAAACCATTTGAATTGGCTTGTATTTTAAAGTGCTGTGGGGCTGTTAACTTCTGCTGGAGAAGTCTGGAGACTGTGACAGACGATAATCGTAATTTAAGGCTGTGGCTGAACTGTAGCCTTCCGGGTGCTGTACTGCTGCAGGGGCTGGGCAGGGGAACTTGTGTCCGCCTCTGGCACATGGATGCACCGGATAGCAGCCTTGCACCCCTGGCCCCAGACAATGGGTGCTTCCCTGGCACAGGGCATCCCTAGTGATGCAAATGCAGAGCACGCTCAGGTGGCTGGTGGGAAGGCCTGGCCCTCTGGTTTCTCTGCTGATTTAAGTCATGTATGCCTGAGAGCCTGAGCCTGGATGGGGGGTAGTGTCAGCTGCAGTTGCTTCAGCTTAAAAGCAGTAAGGAGGAGCTGGTGACCTACTCTTTTTCTGTACAGTTTTTGTACTGCAGGGCTAAGAGGTGATGCCAGTGTCCTAGCAACACTGCTCAGAGCCAAGGAATTAAAAAACCCAGTTCAAAATCAACCTACAAAATAACTCTCGTTATCCTCCTAAATCGATTGGGAGGGCAGACCTGGCTTTCCCCTTGCAGAGTGCCCATCACCATGTTGGCAAAGGAACAGGAGCCATGGCCCTGCTGCCTCATGTCCTGCCGCACAGGCATGCACTGCTCTCCTGGGTGGAACATTTCTCCAAAGCACAGGGCACTGGGCTGTGATACTTAAGCGTGGAGATGCCTGAAGCTGTTGAAATAGGAAGGTGAAGGCACTGAAAGCTTCAGCCTTGCTACTGAGCTCTGGCTGGGGCCTTGCTGGGCTTTCATGTCTGGCTTGTGGAAACATTGCCTTTGGGGGTAGCCAGTCCTCTTCCTTTAGTTCAGCCTGTGCTGTTTAAAGGGCCCTGCTGAAATCCTCTGCTCCATTAGTAGCATGAGGCTTCTGCTGATTTGCCTGGATGCATCTCCCCACTCCAGTGGCTCGCAGCTGTGGGCCCCTGTGCCCCCTGGGCTGTCTGTCAGTGCCACGCAGTGGGGCAGAGGTGGGACTTGGTGAAGCAGAAGCTGCAGCTGCAGTGTGCTGCACAATGGCTCTTTGTGTAGCACCCTGACCTCATCTGCCCACTGTGCTGCAGCTGCACCCCTGCCCTGTGCCTTAACCCTCTGCACAACTACCCCCGCCCGAGCAGTGGTGGGGCAGGGGACAGGCTCTGTTTGGTGGGGAAAGCTGTTCCTCCTGGCCCAAACCCATCTCTGAAGGCTGTTAGGAAAGGAGATCAGGCAGGCTTCTTGCTTTCAAATGCTTTCCCTGGAGAGAAGGGCCACAGGGCTGTGCTTCCCCAGCCAGGTCACCATGTGCACTGGGAGTGGCGTTGGGCTGGAGCTCACACGTGGGCACTGCTGTGATTTGGAGTGTAATTTCTCCTCACACTGTAATGTTTCTTCTTTCAGTTCTTTTTTTTTTTTTTTTTCCCCCCCCTTTGGAATAAAGCAAGCAACATCATCAGTCTGTTTCTCTATTTTCTGTGCTAGACATTCAAGCTTGGTCTGCCTTCTTGTACCTGGAAGACTCTGAACAACTGGGAAACCGGCTGGTAGGGTTAACAGCATGGAATTAAAACAAGGGTTATGGATCTGACGCTTTTTCTGAAAACTTGGACTGCTTAAAACTTTGTGTCCTGTCAAGAGCTTTAAGATGTCAACAACAGAAAGACATGTCCATACCTCCAAAGTGCACCAGCCCTTCTGTGGAATGTTCCCAGCAAACCAAAGAAAGGCAGACTTCTGGCCTGCGTGATGTTCTCCTGCAGGTCTGGTCTTTGAGTCAGTTACAGCACATTTTTTTTTTTTTTTTTTACACTTTGAAATCTTTCATTAAGCAAGTGAAAATCCCTGCGAAATTCTTAAGTTGTAACAAGCTGATGGTATACCAGCATGTAGCATTTGATGAAGTGTGTCATTAGTGATGAGTTGTGTTGAACTGAGAGTTCCTGTGCTCTTTTGCATGAAATAGACTAAACTGGTCTGAAAAAAACAGTGATAGTTAAACTGCATTCAACTCTGGGCAGGCTCTTAGGTTTAAAACTATGACCAGATAGTAAAGTAATGGCCAGTCTTCACGAACGAAGAACCGGGAAGGTCTTTACACCTTCCAGCCTGCGCACTGGATTTTTTAGGTGAGTTACAGTGTGGGCGGAA